>WBMY01017034.1:1956008-2008058 GCA_013397315.1 Donacobius atricapilla
GCCGGCAGCAGAGCTGGCAGGCAGCACGGGCAGAGCCGGCAGCGGGAGCGGCGGTGCCGGCAGGCAGCACGGGCAGAGCCGGCAGCAGAGCAGCGCTGCTGCCCATCGCAGCGGCCGGAGGTGCCGGGCTGCCCTGGGGCCGGCTGTGCCCGGGGCGCGGCGCTCCGGGGTTACCTGCGGGGCTGCGCCTCCCCCAAGGCTCCGCCTTACAGCGCTGTTTTCTTCACCTCCAACCCCGCAATGGATTACGGCCATACTTTCTCTTATAACTAAATGCTCTTCTGTCCTTTGACGAAACAGATTTGTGTCTTTTCATCGCTTTCTGTAGAGGGCTAATAATACATGGGAAGGCTTTACTGCCCACCGGAGACTTTGCCTGGCCGTAATAATAAGAAATGCTGTTGAAAAGTCATGATCAATGTTAATTCAGTTATTTTTCATTTTCTCTTTTTTTTATATATATAATGAAATCTTCTACTTTATGCATTCTATCCAGTGGCTACCCTATGAATTGCTTGTTGGGGAGAGGGGTCATTGGTTATAAAAATGAGTTCTTGCTGTTTGTCCTCATACAAAAATAACAGCAATATTTTTAAATGATGAATTTAAGAGAGGAAGAAAAAAAGGTGGAATCTTGGATGTACAAAAGATGTAAATATTGTTTTCCAGATTTTATGGTTCCCAGATGCCTCCTCTAATTGCATAGCTAACCCTGAGTTTATTAAGTTATTTTCCAGAGTCAAACTCATTTGTAAACATGTCAGAATAAAAACTAAATTTAAAAACCAAAACCTTTGGATTAGAATTCTGGAGTGATAAACAAACTAATTTAGAATGTATTTGCATGTAATTTACATGTGCCAAAATAGGATTGCATGAGGTTTGTAAATACAGGTCTTGAATCTATTTAACATTACAGAATAGCACAGAAGAAATTAATTGTAGCTCAAAAAAAAAAAGGTTAAAATAATAAAAAGATGGCTTAAAATGGCCCATGTTTGAATGTGATTCAACGTGCAGAAACTGGTGAGGAGAGATAAGCACACAGGGAAAACTGTAAATTCTAGCAGCAACATCTGTAGTAGTTAGAATACTATGTTTTATGGCACTACCTTACCTCCCCCCACGGACATTACTGTGGCACACAGCATATTTATTATTCACTTTCTGCAAGAGATGTTTGCCTAGCACAGCCTTAAAAATAAAGTCTGTTTCCTTTCTTTTAATGTTCACTTACTCAGAGATGATGTGAGCTTCCATCTGAAGCCTCTCAGCCAGTTTGACCCGTAGGCTTTGGCTCAAGATAACAATTTGTAATTATCTGGGTTATTGCAGTGCTACCAAAGGATCCATCAGCAGGTAACTCCTTTGCTGGGAGCAGTCCCAACCTGGAAAAGACCTGAATTCTTCATGCTTTTTCCACCTGAAATATATCATAGAATCATAGCATGGCTTCTACTGGGAGGGATGGTAAAAATCATCATGTTCCATGCCCTGCCATTGCAGGAGGACACCTCTCCCCTAGATCAGGTTCCTCAGGGCCCTGTAGATGTCAAAACTCAGGGTGAAGCACATACCACCCATCTCTGCCTGCTGTGTCTGAAATATGCAGGCTAGAGGGAAATATCACCTGTGGAGACCTGAGGCAGAGGGAGTGACAGCAGCCTGGAGACTTGGCAGGTCTTGCTTGGGCTCCTTGGCCTCTGCTCCTGCTGTCAGTGCTGAAATGTGTTGGTATTCTGGGCCTTGGGATTAAAGCAGCTGTGTTTGGAGGGAAGAGGAAATGGTCTCTGGATAGAAAGGGATTGAGTAAATGCAAATGTAAGCACTGACTTTAACAGTACTGGATTGCATTGCTGGAGTTATGGGGGAAAGAATGCTTTATTTGCTATAAAAATATATGTAATGCATATTTTCAGGCTTGTTTTCAAATGCCATGGAATATCCCTTCCTATATTCACAGCAAAGTGGTCCTGAAATCTTTGCTGTAAGAGGGTCTGTGAAGCTGGTCAGTGTTAAGTCTCACTTTTTTCCAGGCTTTGCTGAGAATAAGTAGAAATGTAAGGATTTCTCCTCTGAATGCTAGTATATTTTTCTTCACTGGATTAATTTCATATATTTTATTTAATTTTTTACACAAAGAGGAGGAAAAAAAAAGAGTAGGGAAAAGCAGACTTTGTGGCATAGGAGGCAGAGCTTTGTGGTGTATTTGTTATTCAGCATTTCGTTTGAGCACCATGGAAGAATATTATCAAGGAGGACCAGATGTCAGGAACCTTTCCATACATTTTTCAGGTCATAATACTTCTATTTCAATGTGCAGATAAATGTTGCTAAATATTTTCTTGTACTTCTTATCATTTCATCTCTGGAAGAAATTAATTGTAGCTTGAAGAAAAGGGGTTTATTTCCCACTTGGCTGTGAGCCATTTCGTATATCTGCTTTAAATGTTAATTATTAATTAGGATATAATCTATTTAAATCTATTTAGCTGTCCATTTCTTCCAAAGAAGGCAGCTGGATGAAACACAAAACATGCATCATTATAGAGATGATAAATTAGGCTCTTATCCCAGGAGAAGACAGTTCCTCGACACCAAGGCCGAGATTGAGCAGGGAGGGAAGGAGCCTCCCAGCCTTGTCCCCTTGGTGCTGGACACAGAGAGTGAGGATATCAAGATGGATTTTATAAATAAATTACTGGTAGTAAGGGAACATCATTCCTGTAACATTCATTCCAACAGAGTTATTGTTGCTGGGGAATGGACTTAGTGGGAGGTTGAGTGTTTTTAAGCTGTATTGGAAAGTGAGGAGCTGGAGAAACAATAGCAGGTGGTAACAGAAGAAAGAAAAATTCCAACAAGTAATAAAACCCTTTTGCACATATCCCAAGTCAGGCAGATCCCTTCCATGAGCGTCAGTGAAGCTGCAGCACTTGAATGTCTTATAAAATCTGAATTTGGTATTTTGAGAGAGTGAAGTTGGGATATGGATCTTTATAGACATACGTGGCTTCTTGACAGAAAATGTCATGGCTGCCTTAATCAGCTGACTCCTGAAGATGAAATGTGAGGCTGGCAATTACCACCAATGACCAACGGTGAAAACAGCAGTTTCATCTATTTTAATTCTATTTTTGTTCAAATATTTACATATTTTATCTCCTATTTATTGCAAACTTTATACCAACAGCAAAGAAGACACTTTGGATTAAATTTGGTATATTTGTGTATTTAGGTCTTTATTTGCTAAGTTAAATGCAAAACAGAGCCCTTGTTTATATGAACAAAGTATATATGGACTTATCTATAGGAACAGTTGAAAAGCTGGGCACTAGATTGCACAGCTCATCAGTGTAGCTTCAAACCTTTCCCAGCAAACAGCTGAGGGACTTGGGAAACCTGCAGCGTGTTCCTGAAACTTTAAACAAAACCATTGTGTTACCTGAGGCAGCTCTGTGGGTCACAGATCAGTGCCTGGGAAAGCCAGAACATTTTCTCCCGCCCATTGTTCATAGATGATCAGTTCCAGAAAGAAACTGGAAACTGATACCCTGTCCATGTACTACCTTCAAAAACTTGCCCCACTGGAGCACAGACACACAGCCCAGCTCAGATGCACATGCAGATGCTGTGGAGTTACAGAAATGCTTGTGGTACTGACAATAATATGGCTTTTACAATTTATTTTATTTTATTTTATTTTATTTTATTTTATTTTATTTTATTTTATTGTAACTGGAACTGTTGTGTGCTCTTGTGACCCAGAGAAGACACAAGTGAATTTTTGTTCTGTCCAGTACTTGGGCAGGCAGCTCAGGCAGATGGTGCATTTAGGATCCAGAGCCAGAATTCTGGCACATTCCTGGTTTCCTTCAAATGTGGCTGACAAGAGTAACATTCAGCTGTGATGGACTTATCTTGGACAACAAAATACAGAAAGGCACTCCCTGCTCACGGGATTGCATTTCGTGATATAGAAGCTGAAAGCTCCTTAGGATAAAATGGATGCTGTGCCCCAGATTTCTGTGCAGTTTTCTTGACCTGAGGAGTTCTTACCCCTCAGGAGTGACATCCCAGAGCCTCTGCAAACATCTGCTCAGAGCACAAAAGCAGTCACAAATGCAGAGTGTTTGATATCAGCAAAACTAAAGAATAAATTAGATGTAACAATGCACAGCTCACAAAATAGGTGGCAGAGCCAGCAGAGGTACTCTGGAAGACAATGGGGATGATCAGTAAAATGACTTCATCTGGAAAGAAATCAAGTAGAAATGTGTTTCTTTTCCCTGTAGTATCTGCCACTATGGAATGGAGCTTGAACTGAGTTTCTAAAGTTTATGGGGTTTTTCTTTCCTAGTTAAAGATGCTGCATCCACTGCTGCATAACTGTTTTGAGCCACATGATGGTGGATAAATACAGTAATAAATACCAGTTACTACTGGCCCAAGGATCATAACAAGTTTATATTCATTAAGGGAGAATAGAAGGCTGTACTATGGTGTGCTTAAGAGGACTAAATTCCCACAACTGTAGAAATTTCTTAGCAAATATTTGAACAGAAAATACTTTTCTGTTCTTTTTCTGTGTGGGTTTTTTTGAGGTTTGTGGGGTTTTTGGTTTTTTTTTGGTAAGAAAATGTATTACTTGTGTATCTCCAAAGCCACATCCCTTGACATGAAAGAAAACAAATTTAGCTAAAAAATCCGTTATGGTTCAGTGATACAATGAAGAAAGCATTTAAAATTAATAGCAAATGTTTAGCCTTAATAGGAATAGGGGACATAAATAGCTTTCAAGTATAAATAGGAAAAGGGGAAGAAAAGAAGGGGGAGAAAGAAAACAAACTACATGAAGGAAAAATCCATGTGGGCAAAACTAGAAGTTCTAGTTTAGTATATTTTCTGGGTTCTCTTTAATTCTAAATAAACTAAAACTCAGGTTTTAGTTCAAGATGATGATGCTCAAAAGGCTGATGAGCCTGATAAGAGTTTATTTTAGTTTCTGTCACCTTGGGGTAAAATGCTTTCAAGTCCAGCAATAACGGAGAGGGATTTTGTTGGGGATAAACACCCTTAAATCAGGAGTACAGGAGTCCTGGAGGAGCTGGGATCACCTCAGACCCAATGCTCTGTTAAATGAACGTGTCTTGGAAATGGGGGGATTGCCATTTTATTGGGCAAATACTCAGAAAGGCAGCCCGTGTGACTCGGGTTAGCACAGACTGTATTTTTACAACAACCCCCAGGAAACTAATTAAAAGGCTGATGTTTAGTTACCAAAAGTGAAATAGTCATGAAAGGCAGTCAGTGTTTTGGGAGAAAAAGGATTTGTCAAACAATTCTTTTTGGCCCTTGGAGTAAATATATCACATATATGGTTGATGAAGCTGCACAAGCTTTTTAAGGTGTTTGATTTAGTGCCTTGCAACTTTTTAATAATATAGAATGCATTAAATAGGTTAAAGTTCAGTCAACTGACACATCTCACACATCACTCATCATGGGGGAGCCTCACTTGAATGGGGCTCTCTTTACTGGGTTCCTTTCATGGTAGTGGTCCCAATGCAACCTCTAATGATGATTTTTCAGTGATTAAAACATCACTGTTGAGTGGTAAAAGATGTACAAAGGTTTGTCACACAGTACAAACTTGGTCTCCTGACTGGCTGGATTCTTCATGCAAAATGATGCGTTTCAGCATAGAAAAAAACCCCTAGATTTCTGCTGCTTAAAGCCGGGAATGCAGCCAAAGCCTGTTTGGTGGAGCAGTATTGACCAAAAGAATTTGGGATTGTGTTTATCTAGTAATTAAGTTGGATGACGCCTGAAAAGATCTATATTCAAACCATTTTTTTTAACAGAATATACATAGGGACACAGAATGGATCAGAATGTCAAAACTGTATCTTAAAATATTTTATACCTCAACATGTGCTATTCTGGTTTCCACTTACAAAGAAAAGGCACCAAAGTATTGGAATTTGAGGAACCAGTTTACATTATAAGACTTTAAACTCAGTTTAGGTCATCAAAAGTGAGACAGGGAGATGCTGTAATACAAATTTGAAGGCAGGCACTCTGATTCTACTGATAGCATGTGTGTATTTGTTTTTTAAAACAATTTCCAACTCCAGTATGTAATTTGCTTTTTGTAGTGCAGCCTTTGGTGCACATGCCTGTTTGTGCTACACAAACGGGAGAGCTACAATCCAAAGTTTTGATGGGAATTACCTCCCTGGGCACACAAAGTATCAGAGGTCAATTTACAACAATTACATATTTGCACAAAGAACTGTCAAAAGGTATTTTGTCTATCTCTTACAATTAGGACCAGAATCCCATGGCAACAGGCAAAGGTCTTTTGTACAGCCTGATATGAAATTTGAAGCCGAGTATTTACAGTAATATTAACTGCACTGGGTGGGGCATGAGCTGGACTGGTGTTCTCCAAGGCTGCCTGAAATTATATGGACTTGCTGTGGAGGGATGAAATCATTGCTTGCCTGGGTTTAGAATCAAGTAGGTAAATAATTTACAGCTTTGTTTTGCTCAGAATCTCTCTGTAGTGCTCAGGCAGTGTCGAAATGGGCAGAGCACCAGAGATGGATTTCTGGGAAAATCTGCCCTTTAGTCAGAGGAGATAAACATATCCAAGCACTACCAGGGTGTGTCACAGCAAAGAGTTATGCCGGTGGAGAGCACTAGAGTTAGAAAAGCTACCAAGGAGACGTGGTAACAGTCAGAGTTTAATAGAATATGTCAAGTTTTAGAATAGTGTCTGTGTAGGTCCAGCTCAGGAGTAGAGCTCACAAGTCAGGTCTCAAACACTCAGTGCATTTTTTCCTGACTTCAAGGTGATCAATTGCACCATGTAAACCAGTTAAAGCATTCATGCTGCGCTAAGCAAGAAAGACAGAGACAAGAGAACAGGGGAATGAAGCACAATAATTCATCAGCTGAAGTACTCTGAAGTTAATAGATCTACATGGACTTAGGAGATGCAGCTTAAAAACCCCCCAAATGGCTGGATCAGGCATAGCATTGAGCAGTCTACCAGAAATGACATTTCTGTTGTACTTCCCTCCTCTTCCACTTTGAGTGTCCAGTGTGATGAACTACCCCTGGAAATCTTTGGGCTAATTTGCAATGTCCCAGAAAAGCAAAAGATGTTGGAAGCATGGAGAATAAGGAATGAAAAGAGCAGATCTACTTCTTTAAAAACCCCCCGTATTACTCTTATTTCATATGTGAAACTCTGACAGTCTCACAAAAGTTAGATCAAACTGGAAGTGGGGAGCTCACATTGCTAAAATAATAACATGGAAGAAAATCACTTGCATGGGGTTGAACATTACTTTTCCACTTACCTTTCTATTTGCGTGGTTGGAAGTTTGTGTTTCCCCTTAACAAGGCAAAAGAATTTAATGGCTTTATATTGTTTGGAGTGGAGTGAGTGCCTGCAGGCTTGCTTGATGAGCAAAGTGACATCCTGAGGAAACGTACAGCAAATTGCAAACAAAATCCTTATTAGTAGTGGCAGTTACCTCCTGGTATAGGATTGATTTGAAATCCCTGTAAGGATAGTGCTCTCCTCGCTCAGCCAACTTGACAAATAAGAGCATTTCTTAGGAGTTCATATTCAAGTTGTGGTGGAGGTAATAGAATTTAACTTTCAGATTCAAAACAATTAAAGCAATGTTCTGAACACCACTGTGCCTGAGAGATTTATTTTAAAAGTTAGACATACAGCCCTCTTCTATTCCAAATGCAATAAAAAAGCTGGTTTTTTTTCTGCACATCCTTAGACTGGTTATGAAGAGCAACTGAAATTCAAAGACTGGGGAGGCTCCCGAAGAACAAGAGCATTCATTGTGGGAATCCATGTTTTTTCTCAGCTCAGAAACCCAGAAAATCATTTTGATCCACTTCTGCCATACTCTGGAACATGACAGGAAGAATGTTGAGATAGTCTGGACTATTTGACAACAGCAATGTGAAGCAGCAGACATGTTATTTTGCTAAGTGTTTTTTTAAAAAAAAAAAGTCATATGTGAACAGTGTAATAACAGCCTTGACAGGAATCAAAACAGTCTGCAGTATTTGTTTTATTTCCCACCAGCCACTACTTATGTCACCACAACAAGAAGTGAAAAGTACCAAAACGTTCATTCCTCTTTGCCCCATGCAACTGAAATCTCTGAAAACATTTACACTGAGCATGCAAAGAAACTCTGGAGTGGAGGCAATTGAGATAAATACTCAGAGTTAATCCTGACTCCTGTTGCTCAAGCTGTGTTTAGATTAGCAGATTCTATGGACTGACAGAATTGGATTTTTTGAGCAGAAGATTTGGCACTGAAGACATGACCATACCTACTCTGTGCATTCCTGAGGTTTTCCCCTTGGATCAGCTCTAGTCTGCTGCTGTGGCTGGAATGCCTGTTGGTGATTGGAGCACATTTTCTAATTAAATTTCATCCAAGGGGAATCCATTTTGTGTGCTCCAGGATTGCTCTGTGATGTGAACCAAAGCATGAGATGCACAGTTACTCATAAGACAGGCTTCAAAACTTAAAATGATTAGGACGTCATATGGAGGAAATAAATGTTTCATTAACTTACTAGCTGTCAAACATGTTTCTCCCAAATTATTTTTAACTCAGGGCACCACCAAAATGCTCTCAAATTGAATTGGTTAGGATGTTGCTTAATTTAGTGAGAGAAAAATCACTGTTAAAGTAAAATAGCAGCTGTTACTACAATGCATCATGTGGAAAGGCAAGGCAAGCATCTAAGTATTTGTTGGTTTATGTTTTGAACAATGTTTAGTAGTTGTTATCTTTACTGCTGGAAGGTTGGACTTCTGCATTTGATTAACAAAATGATGTTGCCATTGAATGTGAAACAATTCAGAAATGCTTATTAATACTTCTCTTGATGAAATATGTGCTCATGTCCTGAATTCTTTTACCTGGAGGTATATTTTACTATTTTACCATTTTAAAAAGGCCAATAATAATCAGAATGGACAAATGACATGAGAATAACAGGCTCACCAGCCTTCTAAGAATTTACATGTTGCTACCTTCCAATTTGGCTGCAAGCCTTGAAAGTTGCATGCAATATTTAAGGCTTCAGCCTGCCATGAGATCTGGATGGTAAAAGCCTGTTGTGGGTGGGTCCTTGAGCATCCAGAAGCAGTCTCTCTCTTAAAACTGGCAAAACAAGATTCTAAGTTGTAGGAGTTTTTTTCAGTTTTCTGTTTTGAATTAATATCACACTTTTATATGCTGTACATGCTATAGCCTAGTATGAAAACCTTGAAGAATTGTCACATTTCATGCACCAGGGCTTGATACACGGTGTCCCAGCATATTACAACTCTCCACTGCCAAATGCATTTTTCCTCATGGGAAAGGATTGACATGGGCTGGTGCTGGAAAGGAGGTGGGAGGTGGAGTCTGTTCCTGAATGTTAGTGCTTTGTTTTTGTGGGATTCACAGTAATCATTTGATCTCACTTCAAGACAGATTTGATAAGTATCCTTGATACTATCTTGGCTTCTTCTCTGTGAATTACTTTTAGAGGCTTCCCTTTTATGAAGCACTTTTATCTGTTCTCCCCTTTAACTTGTATGAATTTTTTCTGAACAATGGGAAGGTATTTTTTGTCTTCCCTGCAACAGGGGAAATGGTCAAAAATTTGACCAGGGAGTGGATTGCATACAATGGAATATGGGGGGGTTTATGCTGTGTTATTCATTCATCTGTTCAGTTTTGATTCCCTAAATGGTTTGTAAGGAGAGCATCTAGTTGACAGCAGGCTGAAGTGAAGCCAAATAAGAGATTGATTTACCCCAGAAATACTGCTCTGTTAAGCAGATTTGTTTGTATGACTTTTCACTTGGTAGCAGTCTTTTGCTAGTTGGTATAAACAAGGTCCGGCTTCCAGGGCTACTCTGTGTTTATGTAAGGGCTCTAGAATTTTAAACACTGGATATCATCTTTTAGAGGGTGAAGACTTCGTTCAATGTCACACCAAAGTCGCTGTCTTCTGAAAAAGCTGGTACATTAAATATCTCTGGGAACATTTCTTCAGTTTCATCACAGCACTGGTCTTTTCTTCTCAGTGGCAGACTTGAAAAACTTGACAGGGTAACCTAACACTTACAACACGGTGTTAGATGCTCCTGTGCATAAGAAATAGAAATAACATTACATAAACCATGCTTCATATCCATAACTCTTCCGGAGTTTGGGTTATTCTTTGAATTTTAATGGAAAGTATACTGAACGCTGACAAACAATTAAATTATGGCTGCCTTCGTAACGTCTCTCCTAGGCTCTGTTTGTAAAATACGCCCTCTGGTTCTTCTTTTATTATTGAATGGATCTGCAGAAAGCCAGGCAGTCCAGAAATTTCCAGCAGCTGAGTTCGGTGTGTTCATGCCCGGAGCAGACACTACGAGGCCCTGGCAGGCCAAGCATCCCCCGGTGTGCCTGCACTCCTCCTCTGAAGGAGACAAGCTGGAGGAGCAAGAGGACAATCCAGCCTTTGTGCCCATTCAGCCCCTGGCCTTTCCCCCCAGGGCTGTCAGCAAGGGTGTTAATTAGTGTCAATTGTGACGGCCAGGAACAGGACCTGTGCCACAGAAGCATTTGCTAAACTACTCTGCCAGCAAACGGCCCACAGATGGACATGACTTTCATTCACCACCAGCCTGGGCTCTGAAGTCATGGCAGATCTGAAAAAGTCTAATTTATTGCTATTCCCCATGGACTTTGCACCCCTCCGATATTCCTTTGCTTTAGAAGAAATACAGGAAGGCTGAAGTTCAAATGTTTCATTTTCCAGTCTCAGTCCTTTCCCTCCCTGTGGCAGACTGCTCTGTAAGTGCTCCAGTATTGATGAGGATATTTTCTCAAAGGTGTCTGAGGCTTCTCTTTTCCAGGGATCAAAAGAAGGAATAATCTGGATTTGTGCAAATGGATACATGACAACATTGATGTCATATCATCAGTGAATTGCAGAATGTGCTTCATCTGTTTCAGAGGCTATTCTCAATACGAATGTGCTTCTGCACCTTACAAAAGTCCATGACCTAAATACAAATAGGAAATGCAGTATGATTTTGCCACTTTGTTGTTGAGAGACGCCAGGTTTTCTGGCCTACCCTGGATTTTCATGTCCTAGTTTAGCTTCACTCTTGTCCATTTTTTTCTCTTTACTGTTTCCTGCAATCTCTGGCACAAACATTTCAATCCATTGATTCTTTGGGATCACCAGATACTGAGGTCTCATTTGTACTCCTCTCCACCTGTTTGAATGGCAATCAGAGACCCCAGCTGCCAAGCTCTGCAATATTCTGCTCAGCTGAGGATTGTGGCTGGCATCAACGCAGATTTCATTTAGTTATGCTGGCAGCACAACCTCTGGGCTTGCTATAGGTGCAGACACAAGTGTTTTGGTCATTTATTCCTTTTATATAGTCTAAAAACATGTAAAAAATGTTCCCAGGCAAGTTGTTCCTCCATCCAAATTTCCTTTATTAAAAAGGCATGCCATCTCAAGGTGGAGGCATGCAATCCTGCTCCTCACTTGGCATCACGTCCCCGTGCTGGCGGAGGTGTTTGTGCTGCCCTTGGCATTCCTCAGCTCTGTTTTTCTCTATCACTCTTGGGGTGGCTTTGGCAGCTGCACGGGCCAGATGCAAAGCTCTCGCCTCTTTTCCAGCAGAGGCATGTGAGGTCTGTGTAAAAAGCTTTCTGGCAGAGGCTCTGCATTTTGCCTGGCTCTGCTTTGCCTCCCCAAGATTTGCTCCTCGCCCTCTCTTCGTGTACCATCTTCTGATCCACACACAAGTGTGAGGAATTCAACTGCACGGCCGGGGGGTTTGGAGAGCAAGCAGCTCACCTAAGGCACGCAGAGAGCCCTATTAGTGCCCGTGTCTGCTCAATTTCTGATGTATAAACAGTTACTTTGACATTTAATGAATTTGTCATCTTATATCTTGGAAGCACAGCAGCACCATGCAGCTCTTTTAGAATAAGCAGTTCTCTTAGCAGAAAGATTAATAATGCCTGCTTGCAAGTATGGGTTTCCTGGTCTTTAATAAGTAGTGAGCTCATACTACAAATTTTCCCCTGATGAAGACACTTTAATAGTCTCTTTCTCCTTGAATGGTCTGCCTGTTTTCATTAAAAGTGAAGGACCCTCTGATTTTGCAGGCTACTACCCTTTGTCTAAGAGCTTGAGATTGTTCAACAGCTTCAAGAGTTACTGTAAGCATGCATACTCCAGGCAAAAAAAAACCCCAAAACAACCCAAAAAGAAATACAGTTTTCTTTAGTCTGTCAAAATAGTCAGCAAAAATTTGAACAGGAATGCTATTTCTGACCCTAGCCAAGCTGACACTGTCCGGGAGCATTTGTGCTGGCAAAGAGCAATACCCTTCATGATTTCTCTCCAATGCTAGTTATTGCTAAGTGTTCCTCTTGTTAACAAGTAATAAAGATCTACCTTCAGAAGATTTTGACAAAGTTAGTGAATTTGGCAGCCTGACACTTTATTTCAGGTTATTTTACTTAAATAACTATGAAAAGTGCCGTCTTCACTTACTGTACCTGTGAAACTTTATGCTCCCCCTAGAATTCAGTACTTAAAAGTTCATTTATAAAGCCATGCCATAGTGGCAAAGGAGATGTAGCTGGCCAGCAGGTTTCCTATCCTTGCATGAGGAGAGCATTTGGAAAAGTGAGGAATTTTCTGCAACTTGATGGCTGTTTCTTTTTTGAGCATAAAAAGACTTGATGGCTGTTCTCTTCTGTCTGTAAAATGACTTCTTGTTTTGACACTTGGGATTCAGGTTGTTGGAAATCCTTTCATGTTTAAGTTGGTTGTTCACAACTGCTAGTGATGGTGATATTAGCAGTATAGTTTGTAGGCTGTCACTACATGGTCTCAGTCTTTATGTAAAAATCGGGGATTTTTCATCTCTTATGATTACCTGGCAGAGACACACGACTCCCACGATGTCACTCAGTGTCACATTCAGGAGCAGGCTGTGGGAGTCGTAGCCTCTGTCCCAGACCTCTGCCCAGCAGACTGTGTCCCAGGACTATGTTTCTGCTCTTTCCACTTCTGTTTTTGTGAAGATTTTTGCTCCACCTTACCTGCTGCATTTGTGTAGTTGCAGGCATTTGTAAGCCCATCACAGAAGCATTCAGGTGTCATAGCATTAAATGAAAGGCAAAACCTTAACTCTAAATAAATAGTGCATACTCATCACCATCTGCTTTACAGTTAGAATTGTTGCTCATGCTGAAGTTTTGATAAAAAACTGTTTCATTTTTATCAAGAAGATTCCTGATGGGCTCAAAAGTGCTATCACAGAAAGGTCAGATCCAGAATGCATCACTTGAGGATGCTGGCCAGGAAGATGATCTGGGGACCATTAGGTGGAGGAGTACATCCAAAGTGTCAGAAACCTTCACCAGTTGCATCAGAAGGCTGCCACAGGAGATGCTGGGCAGTTGGATTGGATGGTGATCAAGGAACATTTCATTTAGGACAGCACTTTTACTGCACATAAAGATCACGGGAAAATCAAGCCATTGTGTTTGACGTTCTGAGGCCGCTGAGTTGCTACATCACCAAGGACTTCATAGTTAATAACCAGCACTTCAGCTTTCACCTGGAATGAGCCTGGCAGCCAGCAGGGGCCCAAGAGCAGGTGCAATATGCTCTTGTCCATTTACTCATCCTCTGTGGCAGGCAGCCACCTCCTGCACCAGCTGAAGCTGCCAGATGTCCTTGGGGTCAGTCCCACATCACACACATTGCAGCAGTCAAGAGTTTTACTTGCTGCCTGCTTTTGTTGACTGTTCCTGCCAGGGTCACTACCTGAGCCTGTCAGTAAAAAACTCCCAGTATAATTCTGTGTGCCTCCTAGGGAATGCCCTCAGGATAAAGGGGACTTGTTTTGAGGTTGAAATCTCCTATTGCATGTTAAGTTTTTAGTTTTCTCCATCTGATGAGATAGCACATTAGCTGTCATTGATGTCTTTTTAGATTATTATCTTTACTGAATCATTTGCTCATCCTGCATTTTATCCATAGGAACAGTAAACTTCCCTTTATCAAGAAGGGAATTTCCCTTAAGTCCAAAATATATGTAATATATCAAAATGAAACATAACATTCTGTAATTATTAACTTCTCTTTGTCTTAACCACGAAGCCCAGCAGTGCTCCCTTTCCCAGCTGAACTGGCAGAACTTGCAGTGTGGCACTCTATTGCCATTCAGCTCAGGTGTTTTCCCTAATGGCAGCAGTAAGCTCAGGTAACATTCCAGCCCCAGCTGCCTGTACTCGCAGGTTATAATTTCCTGAGATGACCTCAGATTGTGGTGTTCGCTCGCTTAAGAAGACAGTGAAGAACATCAAACACGTCTTCATAAACATCATAAATGTTTATTTACAATTCTAAATGAGGCGCATGTTTAAATGTTTTGTGGGCAGGAAGCAGTATTGATCACTGGTTGACATTTTTAAGAAAAATTATTACTGCAAGCTGAAATTGGCTACTCTCCTTACACCAAGCAAACTGGAATAATGTCTGTTTATAAGAAACAAAGGAAAGAATGGAAACTATTGAGTGACCAGTTTTGTATTAATATTTTATGGTGTTTGCATTATTTTTCACAGTAATCCTGCATATCCTGATTTCTAACAATTTTCCTCTTTTATTTTGACTCTTTTTCAAATTGTTGCTGAAAGGATAGGCTTAAGGTTGCCTCGTGTGCTGTGTAATTCTCCTCTAGCTCCTAGCATTAATTTGTGTTTTCCTGGCCTTTTAGTGCTTGATTTTGCAGTGAAGTTTGGTTCTGTTTGGTTTTTGTTTGTTTCCTTTAATTGTTTGGAGGTTTGTTTTGGTGTGGTTTTTTTTTTTTTTAATAGCTGTGCAAATTGTTGCAGGGTTTGTTTGCCCTCAAACACTCAAACTCTATTTTTTTTTCCTCTATGATAATATGAAGTGTTTTCTCCAATGGCAACAATGCCTCTTTTCATGTAGTCTCAGGTTTAAAGTGTATCAGGCTCGAGTGTATTTGTTTGTACTTTAATAATATGCACATCCCCTCTGTGCCAAGGCTGCTGTTTCCCTGACGGTAACTGGGAGTGCCGTGAATCCTCATTCACCAATCCTTCTCTCCTCTTAAATGTCACAGCTGTCAGCAAAGGAGTGATGTAAAAAATATTAGAACAACATTTTCTAGATTCTTCTGTGATCTGCTGCTACTTTCTCTCACGCGGCAAGTGATGGGAATCGTTCAGCAGGGACAGCTTAGAAAATGATAGCAGCTGAGTAAATCTGACTCATAGAACTAAGTATCATGGATCAAATGGGCTTGTGCCAAACTTTCCCACTGGATTTACTGTAAGACTCTGACCCTTGTAGTATTACAAAAGTGGGTCAAATTTTCTGTGCTTGTACAGTAGGTCTTTTGACATTTTGCCAGTGCCAGTATGCACTATCAAAGGTTTTGTCATCAGTTGCCAAAGAGACAACTACAAGTTTTGAATTCCAATAAAGAGTATAATTTAATGTCCTGTGCCTCAAGAAAATAACAGGAGGGAAGGGATCACCATGCATGTTACACCTCTGTGCTGCCATGAGGAAATTTGGCATTGAGACTCAGCTGGAATCTAGATAGAACAGGTGAAAACATCCAAGACAAAAGAATTTTATCTTTGGGCATTAGGAGACATTTCATTGTCCTGTCAGACCTCTGTACCACTAGTCTGAGGCCATGCTGTTGTGTCCAGGAGGTGCAGGTGGGCTGCCCTGGAAATATGGGATGTGGCTCAAAAGGCAGCTTTTCTTCTCTCTTTTCTCCCCTCAAGTACTAGTAGCCTAGTCCTGATCTTGGCCATTCACATCTCACTCTTACTCCCCTAATTTTAATTACAGAGATTTTGTAATCCTCCTGTTTCTTTCCTTTTTGTTGGTTGGTTGCAGCGCCCAGCCTTAAAGACCCAACATCCATTTTTCTCAAAGTAGCAATGGTTGTCTTCTCCTCAGCCCCTCTAGTGAGGCACAGCCGATGAAATTTGCATTGCTGCAGTCTGGCTTTCACCTGAGTATGAGCCTGCATCTTTCTTTCTTTTCCATCTTGTCCACTCTGCTCTGCCTCAGAGGTTCCACAAGTTTGAGAACCTGGAGTTCTCAGCAGAGTCACTTTTCCCCTTCCCACGTTAGTGGCATGACAGCTTGTCATCAGAGAAGTATTTATAGCGTTGTGAACTGCTTCACAGCCCCAGGTAGGGGCCAGGAAAAGCGAGAGCTAAGGATAAACCAGCGCTGGGTGTCCATCATCCTCTGCAGGTCTCAGTTCATCCAAGGCAACGGCCAAGGGATGCCAGAGCTACAGGGCAGCTCAGTGGTGTGACAGCCAATGTTGCAATTGTAGAAGGTTGACTTTTTTCCAAAATGAAACAAAATCGAGTCTTCTAAAGGGGCGATAATCCTCCTTATATTACCAGGGTGATACTGGAGGGATCGTTTGTCTGCGGGTGTGCTGTGTAACCTCAGACTGGTTGCACGCCAGATCCAGCCTCCCTTCCAGTTCATATAACTCTTAATTCTGGCAGCATAGAAGTTAATAGTTTAGGAAAATTTTGCTTTTTTAATAATTAAGTCTGTAGAAGGTAGAAATCAACAGTACAGTGCGTTTTCCCAGCAGAGACCGTAAATTAATTAGGAGCAATTTGCTGTCAGAAACAATTTCCATAATTTTAAGTAAAAAAGCAGAAAACCCATTTTTATCCTGAAGTGATTTAACTCCTGTGATGATGAATTATGTGAAATTGCAATTTACCTGCTCCTGGCTCCTGGTACCCAGAATGAAGTGAGTAAAAATCAGGTGGTGGTTTCTACTGCTGGGGCACAATTTCTGAGAGTGATGCCCTCTCTCCCCACCGTTCAGATCTTGACCTTTTCATAACAGAATTGTCTTTGACACTTGCAAATTCCTGTCAGGAGATAATGAACAAATTGCAGTGCTAATCGAACACAGGCCTTTTGTAGGCTTTTGCCTGATAGTCACGCACCAAAGGTCACGGTCTAACTAATGAGGGCTTTGGGTGATACCTACACAATATGTGGACCTTTCTGAAAGGCCAAAATTTATGGGTGCCACTTGGGGACAATTCAGCTATCACAAGCATCTTAGAAGTACAGGAAAGGATGATCCATCCATCACTAAAACCCCATTATTGGGCTTAAACACTCAGCCTAATATGCATAATTGCCAGACCTTGGGCTCCTCAAAAAGGCCCCAGTGTCATTATGATAGATCCTCCTCCCTGTTTACCAGGAAGAATGAACATGAGATGGTCCATTGTGGCATTTAGCATTTCAGGCCATCAGGATTTTAGGGTGATTTGCAGATATAAAGTCACTGGGATGCTGATTTAAATGAAGGGAACATTTGCAGAATCATAAATTTGTCCTGCGAAGTCTATTATGTGGATACCGTTCTGCAGCTGATAAGCATTAAAAAATTTACTGCTTCGAACTTGCATTTTCTACCCCACTTTTTTTTTTTTTCTGTGTGTGTGTGGCCTTTTCAGGTGTGAATACATTTATTGGTCCTTCTGTTCTTTGCTGTTGTACAATTAAAGCAGTCTGACCTCTAGCTGCCAAAGGTTTCACCAAAATACATCATGGAAACTGTGCCTTCCAGAGCAATGGAATCTGCTTTATCATTAGTTCTTGCTTTAAAGTGACATGTGCGCTTGATTACAGCTGCTCCAAAATATACAGGAATTATAAGATAGAGGTGAAAACACACTTTTTAAAGATCAATTAGGGTACCATCCCCAAAATCTGCACATTGCCTGCAGAATTTTAAGCCGGCCTGGAGCGCGCTAAGGCAGCGGTGCTGCTCAGCCCCTTCCCTGGGATGCTGGCACCAGGTGTCGGCCTCAGCAATGGCATTTGGGCCGGTCTCCCTGCGTCCCCATCGCTCACAGCTTGGTGCCATGCCCTGCCACACAAAGGTCTGGGGCACTGCCATGGCCAGCTCCAGGGCTGCCATGCCCTGCCACACAAAGGTCTGGGGCACTGCCATGGCCAGCTCCAGGGCTGCTGCATTCCCCCGCGGGGTGAAGCCGTCCCCGCGTGCAGTTAAACTCTGCTCGGCTCGCACTCTGGGATGCTGTGGGATGGAAGGTGCGACTGAAATGGATGCTACATAAATATTTTTGAGTTCTAGAAATACAGGCTACAGAAATACAGCTCTGCTCAGAACTGACAGCGCAATCAGAATCTGCAGTTCACGCCACATCGACGGCGCCTTGTGCGCCACAGTCTGCTTAGCGCTACCCAGCTCCACTGTACCCTTCCAGCTCTTCAAAGGAACCATGAGATGTGAGGTTTGTGAGTCTGCATGCTCCTGTTCTCTCATATGGACTAAAAAATAGCTTTTCCTTTTTTTTTCCCCACTAAATGACTACCTTAAAATTGTTTACCTGCTGATTCAAACTCCCACCAGATAAGAATTTCTGTTCCTGCACTGCAATTCTTGCTAAATGTCTGGGTAGCTCACAGAACTGCTGAAAGGCATTGAAGACACCCCCTCCTGGTCATCCACTGAATGCACTAATTTATTTTTAAATGAGCTTGCAAGTCCTATTTGTGTTGTGTGTGTGTTTATTTAAGGATACGTTTGGAAATTAGTGCTCATTTGAAGTTAGAGTCTGAGCCAGTGACGTGAGACATCTCTTTCAAATTATCTCAGCACGTGCATCAAATGCCAGGTCCAGGTAAATCGTGCTGGATATGGTAAGTTTGGACACATTGGTCTGTGCAGTGAGAAACATCTTGTGTAACAGGCTTTGCACACCGCCACCAAGATCAAAAGCTGAATGACTCCAGGGTCTGTCTGTCCTTAAAGCTTTCTTTTGGGTCGGGATTTTTTGTCATCCAGTCTGTCAGTGAGTTTTTGTTCTGAGTCACTTTGCAATCTCCCCTCCAAGTAAATCCTGCAGTCACTGCTCGTCCCGATCACAGTGACAATGCCTGAAATACCAGTTGTGAGATGTGTTCAGTGACAGGCGTGGCTCAGTTGCAGCAGGAGGCATGAGAAAAAAATCAGAGATGTTTTTGCACTTTGCTTTGCATCTTTTACTTTGAGGAACCTTGCACTTTTGAGGGAAATTGCCTGCTATGAACTATACAGCCCATTTCAAAACACATAGTCAGCTCTTTCCCATATAATATCCAGCATAAACCCTCAGAATCCCCCTTGTGTGTATAACTTGAGTCAAAGAGAATCAACTGCAATTTTGGCAAGGTATGCACTGGCCAGGGTGTGATCTTGTTTCAAAATGAATATATAAAACCAACATGCAATCAGGAAGAATCTGTGCATCTCTCACACAGCACAGGTTCATTAGGTATTACAAAACCTCTCAGAGAATACATACACTATTTAAAAATAAATGTACATAGTGCTGGGCACATAATACACTGAGGTAGTTCGGACCACTTGGGCATTGTTTAGAGATAATATCTCTAGATATAATCTTTCTAATCCTGAAAGCATTCAGCTGGGCTGACTCCTTATGGCATTCTTTCCTATTGAAAGCCATGAAAAAAACTTTACAGGAAAATCTGTGTCTTCTGCATCTACCCTGCCCTTCAAGGTCTTCCTTTCAGTTTTCCAAGTGTATGTGCTACACCAGAGCTGTTGTTAGATTAACAACTTCTGGGTTTAACCTAAATTTCCAGTTAAAGGTTTCTTTAGGCACAATGGGTTGAGCTTCTAGATCAGTAGATGACTTAGGACAAAAAAAATTGATTGCTTTTTGCCAGAATTAGGCCAGGATTTGGAGAGTTCCTTGTGGCTCAGACCTGGCTTCTGCCAGTCGCTGTTTCCTCCCCTTGGCCATGCTCCTGGTCCTGGACATCAGGATGGCTGCACCACTGGGCTTCTCTGGGCTGCTCTTCCTTGAGTTGAGCGCAACACATCAGAGCTACACCTCACCTGCGATCCCCAAAGGATTCTCTTACCTCTAAGCATGGATTCCTAGATTCACTCCATGTGAGCTATGACTTCTTTGTGGGGGATGGTTTGATGCATCCTAGTCTGGATATAGTCCTGACATAAAGTTCCCGCAGCCTTTTAGTAAAAAACTGCTGAAGTATTTCAGAAGAAACTTTTAGGAAGTTTTTCAGGGCACAGTCTGAGCCTACTGATGAACAGCTTGGGTAAATCACTCCAAAACCTCCTCACTGATAAGCCGAGATAATAATAAACACATTGTCTTCACAGTTGTTAAATCTCTTTCTGGAAGGGAGGCTTTTGATGCGCTTTTTTGTTTGTTTTGTTTGTTAACTTCTGCATAAGTCCGACTTGCTATTAAGCATCTAAAAATATTGTTGCCATGGGATAGGAGACAGCTTCACACCTTAGGCCACCAGGAACACACTGATCTCTGATGCAGATGTACAGGAGGAAATGTGTGAACTCCTGCAGTGAGAAGGTGTTAAACTTCATCAAATGGACTCTCCTGTAACCTCCTGGAGACCATCATTACAGAAATAATTTCTATCTGAACTTTCAAGTGGTTGCTCCAGTGGGATTTAAGTGGTAGGGCCCTGGGATGGTTCCACCTGAATTTGCCTGGAAACACCAGGAGGATATTGGTTTCCTATATGGCCTATAATAATGTTAAATATAATGTGTTAGCCTTAATGTATAACTAAGAATGGAATTTAGTTAAAATAATTCCCAGACGGGGAAGATCAATGGAACTAGCACTTTTGTGGCTGGGACAGAGACTCAGTGAAGGCAAATCATGAAGTTAGCAGTGTCCTATATATTAAACATTTTGTAAAAGATTGGAGCTAGGGGAACAAATAATCCAAGTAAATGAGTAAAAACCTTGTGTTGCTTGAGGGGGTGGAGGGAGGAGACATTGTTTGGCTTGGATCCAAGAACGTGTTTAAAAGCATGTTAAACTTTAATGAGGTAAATAGTCTCATCTCTGTGGTGCAGAACGTTTAGGCTTAATTTTAGGCACATGCTTAAATTCTTTGCCAAATTGGGGTCTAAAAAAGAGTTATGCTCTTGCGTTTGAGAAGCAGGGATATCACATGACTTCTATATTTAATCACAACTACTGAAGGCAGCTGGGATTTTGAATACGGAGTACTTAAAGCAAACTGTTCTTGATCAATCCATAGAGAAATACTCAGAGGGAGAAAAAATATATACAGTAAATTTGAATAATGAACAGTTTTGAGGAAATTGCAATCTGCTTGCAGACATTTGGAGAGCAGCAAAGAAGCTAAATTTGTTGAGTAAGTTACTTGCTGTGATCTATTCTCTTGGCTCTAATTAGAGAGAAGTGAGCAGTAAGGGAACCCAGAAAATGAGGCTGCTGTGGACTGAAGTGCCCAAAGAGAAGAGTTGAAGTTGGAAGGGCTTTTTTAAAGTGGATTATTTCCCCCCAAGTATTCTTTAAATGGGAGGGGAAACTGTATAAACAATCAGCTTTGATGCTTGACAAATACGACAGAAAACATTTGTGTTTTCTTTGGAATTCAAACCTTTAAGTTTACTGTAGGTGTTAACTATGCCAGTTAACAGCTGACGACTTGGTAATTTTTTAGTGTTACGGTCCATTATGATATCACCAAAGTATCTTCATTGGCTACTTCAGCTCAGACTTGCTCATTAGCAGCATTTAGGTCACAATGCAGCAAATCATTCTATCTTTGAAGACCTTACATGACTGGCGGCTGCTCTGTGAAACACTAAAATATAACAGCTGTCACTATTGTTTCTCCCAAACAAAGCTTCCAGACATCAGACGGAAGGTCATATCCGGAAACTTTAAATTTAAACACTTCCCTGATCAGGCTGCCCCTCACTTTGTAGCAGGTCTACAGTGACAGTCTCTCCACACAACAAAACTCACTCTTTGTAGTAAATAGGAAAACTCATTTCTGGAGGCTGGTGGTGAAACAAATCCACAGGAATGTGAGACAATCACATCTCTGTCTGCTCCAAGCTCAGGTCACATTTCTTTAGCCCTAATTTCTTTAGTACAGAATATAGAGTCGAAGTGTTTTTTTATTTAAAAAAAAATAAAACAAACCAAACAACAAAAACTCAAAAACCACAAACCAATCACTCTCCAAAGTAATTAAGGGAGTAAATGGAACCTCTTCTCTCTTATCACCAGTATTGTGGGGGTTGGAACTAGATGTTCATTAAGGTCCCTTCCATTCTAAGATTCTATGATTAGCAACCTATTGAACCCATGGAAAGTCAGCTTTTGGATCATTTTTTCATGTCTCTTGTACTAGGGAGGAGAGTTAGGAGCTCCTACTCTGAAAATTGGATATGCTTGTTACATTTCATTTCTTAAAAAGCAAAAAATATTTTTACTATGTTTTTAATCTTTGCTGTGTACTTGAGAAGCATACATGATGAGCTGAGTGCTGTTTAACTGTTTCCATATCTGCTTTTAAACATAGCTTCCATTCCAAATTTCCATCGTTAGCAGTCTTTCTTTCCATGATTACTGCATCACCATTTGGAATTCTCATATAGAAGTTCTTATAAACAATTCTTTTGGACATGATTGCAGTACATATGTCTTAATACTGAAGCTGGGTAAAAATACAGCTGAAACAGTTTCTCTCTCAGGCATTTATAGCACAAAAATCCTCTGCCTGGAATTCCTAGAGTTCCTTCAGATTTGTCACAAGCAGAACTGATGGACTTTAGTTCAATAGTTTTCTGTTAGTCAGCTTCTAGCAGAGGAAGTGTTGTCCACTCTAGATTGAACAGTCTCAGGCAGTGAATGGCAGCACCTTATTCCTGCCTAATTTCTCTCTCTACCAATGACATCCTTGTTCGTGCCACTCAGATCCATGTTTTTTCCCCTTGATTTCATTCATTCTACTGTAGCCTTGCAGGATTGTTCTCAGGGTACAACAGCTTGTTGAAAGGTGTTTATAATAACAATTACACCTACTCCAATCACTAGAGTTTAATCTTTATCTTAATCAAAAAAAAAAAAGGACAGGGGAGGGCAGAAGAAAAAAATATACATCACAAACTACTCCAAAGTTCTGCTTGAATTATTTTTCAATTACAGCAGGTGAAGCAGAATGAAATTGTTACAGCCATTTATTGATTGTGTTACTATCCATTAAGGTACAACAGAAGAAGTCCATCATATTGTGTAACAACTATTTAAAATAACAAAGGCTTCCTATTGTTTCCCTTTTTGACCATTATCCTGACAAATACATTCCACTTCCATGCTGGAAATCAAATTCAGGAATCATAATGAAGAAATTCTGTATTCAAGGTGACATTATTTCTTCTCCTAGCTATTGAAATTCTTCAGCTTTTTCATTGAAAAATAACTGAAGCAGAACAAAGGTAATGAAATATATTAATTATATTAATGATGTTTTACTGAAACTGGCTGCTTCCTAAAGAGAGGGCATATGTAACTGTAAGGAGAGATTCTATCAGTGGGTAGACGATTAACAGGTGATGCTGTCGCAGGAGAAATTTTAGCTGCTAGGAACTATTCAGCCACCTGAATGACAAACCCTTTCGAAGTTTTGTGGTGAAGAGCAAGGTTTATCACCTCTTCTAAGGTGGGTGGCTGCTCTGTGCTGGGGAGGGAGCCAGTGGAGTCGTGCAATGAAGGGCAGATTTAGTGAGTGGTGGTGTAGATGTTGGTGAGAGCGGGCTGGACGTGGGCTCTCTATTGGAGTGTCACTGCAGCTAAACAGCAGTAGCTGATGAGGATCCAGTGTCTGATGAAGAACCATATGGTCTTCAGCTGCAAAAATTTCCCTCTGAAGAGCCTCTGAGCGTCTTATTGGCAGCCCAGTGGGAAAGGTTTTCTGGACCTCTTTGGGATTGTGGTAAAAATGGAGCTGCACAGAGAAGGGAAGCTATTCATGTGCCAAGGAGAAATCCTGCCCCTGGCACTGCTGACTGGCACTGCTCAGGGAGAGGGATGGGAGAGCTGGGCAGGGCACAGTGTCCCTTCTCCTTGCAGGCTCGAGCAGCGTGTGCTGCACAGGATCTAAGCACAGACACGTGGGGCGTTCAGTTTGTTTCATGTTTATCTTCATGAGTTCTTGCTTTCACCCACATACCAGCTTAAATTTCCTACTCATAAGAGAAACAAAATCTTAGGACAATGCAGATGACAGATAAGATCCCTATTCTACTTCCACCAATGCTAGCAAAGAAATTACTGAGACAGGAGCCAGAGCCCTTTTCTCTATAGTATTGACCATGCCTTAACCTTGCTGACACTTCTCTTCCCATTTTCAATTGTCAGATCACTCTTCCCAGCACTGATAATCTCGTGGTGTTGCAGCAACTGCTAACATGAAATATCCACGGCCTGTTGCTGTAACCACAACTTCTCTCATTTGAACCTATTCACTACACATAAACTTCAAGTTTCTTGTAGCTTCCTTCAAGTAAACTGGACTTTCTATTTAGAATGCCCATTTAAAGACAAAGCAAGGCTGACATTCATGGCTTGCTTGTACAGTTATTTCTCTCCTAAAATCCCTAATGACCATTTTTAGGGTTTCAAATCATTGTCAAGTTTTGTTGCCAATTCCCGTGTCCTGCCCCACTGTCACTGAGGGTTTGTGCTCGTGCGGCTCTCAGATGTCTTTTATTTGACTTGTACAGTAAATACCTGTCAGACCCCTGAAGTTGTTTCATCAAACAAACCCCTTGATCTCCATAATTGATGCTGAAATGCTCAATATGAATACCAGTTGTGTGTGTCAGTGTGTTTTAGGATCAGCTTGAGCAGTGTTTTTGTAGGGTAGTGCTCCTGCCCTTGTGCAGTCCAGTCAAGGGTGCACTGAGCAAAAAAGGAGCTGCACATCAGGACTGGTTTAACATTCACTGCCCTTTGTGCTTTCAGATGTCTGGGTATTTCCTTTCTGAGCATATAAAGAGGTTGGAAATAAATATAAAACAACTTAAAACCTCACTGTGCACATATGTTATTTCTTAATATAGCTCTAGAGCTGTGAGGCAAAAGGGGCACCTGTACAGCCATCGTGGGGTCTGCCATGAGTGCAGGGCAAGAATTCCTGAGTTACCTGGTGATGAAGCAATAGGCCATGGGTTTCCTCGTTTCACTGAACAAGCAGCTACCACACCACTGCGTTGTGTGGTTGCACGTCAGGGGTTAATTCTGCTCTCCAAGCACATTTGGGAGTGTGTTCAGGCAGCACACGAAGTGAAGGCTGGGAATCAAAGCAAGCAGGCTATCTCCTCCCACAGATCTCACAGCAGAATTTAGGAGCTGAACGATGCAACATGTGCATAAAAGCTTGATAATGTTTTTAAAACATATCACTTGAAATATGTTAACGCATATGTTCCGTCATTTAGAACTCTTTCATAATACATCATTTGGCCCTTTAGTTTTACACCCAGCTCATTATGGCTCATGTGCAAAGAGAAACATTCTCAAAAATTTCTCCTGGTCTTTCCCCAACACTGGCATGACCTTTCTTTCCCACCTTGTGCAGTCCCTTTTTTCTCTTGGCATCTCACTTTCCAGCTCTTTCTGAGCCATTTCCAGTCTGGTGGCAGTTTATCCCATCAGTGTTTCAAGCGTGGCTGCAAGCTGCAGGCTGCCTAAAGGAAGATTCAGCTCGCTCTCATTTCAAAAGTTTAAAGGTTTCCCTCGGTTCAAATTTCCCTGATTGTCTGTCTGTGAATAATTGGTTCTTTTGAAGCGTCAGGTTATTTTTGGGGTTTTTAAAATTTATTTGTATCAAGATTAGATTAACAGGATAACAGAACGCCATTGTTACAGGAATTGTTGTGAAACAGGCAAATTTCATGTTAGTTTTACAAAAAAGGTTTAAATTCAGGGAAGAGTGTACATGCACATGCACAAGACCTATGTGCCATTTTAATTTCTCAGTCCTGGTAAGATAATAAGCCAACAAGCAGAATGGCATTTTCATTTAAATACTGCAAGAGAATCAGACAAATCATTGCACAGAAGTTCCCTGGATAAGGCAGGTAATGATTTTCCTACCATATTTTCAGTTTAATAAAATAAAATGGCCTTGAGCACAGCTCCAGGTGGAATTTCCCCCTTCTTCCCAAGGATCACACCCTGCAGGCTGCCACCAAGCCCTTCTGTGGGCATGCATATTATTACAATGCTGATTTTGAAAAGTTGCCAGTTACTCAGATGTGTGGATTCCTCAAAGCAGGCTCTTTCCTGACTTCTGAATTTTATGTAATTTTGCTCTTAATAGTTCCCTTTCAAGGTCAAAAGCAATTTCTGCACTTCTAGGAATGTTCTACTTGCAGGAATTTTTGATGTTCCTACAGTTCATGATTTTTACTAGAAATTCGTTTGTCTCAGCAGACAGGGGGTGATCAGATGATGCTGAGCAATACCCACAGGGAGCTGCCTTCCTGATCTGTCTCATTTTTGTGTAAAGCGGGGTTGAAACTTCTGTTTTAATTATG
Organism: Donacobius atricapilla; assembly: GCA_013397315.1. Lineage (NCBI taxonomy): Eukaryota > Metazoa > Chordata > Aves > Passeriformes > Mimidae > Donacobius > Donacobius atricapilla. The sequence goes on from WBMY01017034.1 coordinate 1,982,581, forward strand.
ACCAACTTCCCTCTGCACAAGGGTCCTGAAACCTGAGTCAGGAGATTTTAAAATACCAGCTGCTGATCACGGGGAGAAGAACCGAGGAATTCACTTACTCTCTTGAACATCTGAGAGTTAACTGTTGTTGTTACCTGGTACAGAAATATGAGAATCCAGGGAAGAAAGAACAATGGTACCCCATGGAATGAACTGGTAGCATTGGAAAGCTGAAAACTGGATTGAAATAGGAAAGAAGCTTCCGCATGAAACCTCTCTTTTCTTGTGGCTAGCAGTCTGTTTTCAGAGTTTGGGCCTTTCTGGGTTTACCTTTCATTTTGCTTCCAGACCAACAATATCGATGTGTTGGATTTTTTAAAATTTATTTGCATTTCCCTTTCCCCACTTTTCTTTCTTGCTCCCCACCTTTAGTTGCTGCGTATTCCAAAGGTATGTGAACAGCCAGAAAATGCATATGGAACCCAGAATGGTAAACCTATAATTTTTTAGAAGTTTTATGTTTAAATAGCTCAAAAATATTCCTCACAGTACCTTCTCTGTTCTGTTTAAGGTAAAATATAGCAAATACCTCCATTCCTGGAGTAAATTAAGTCTATTTTTTGGTAAGCCAGTAAGCACATCAGCTTATTCTTTTTTTTTATTATTTTTTCCCCACAACATATGGGGCTTTCTGTTTATTGTCTTTCCCTAATTTTCAGTATTTTCCTTTGAGCCTTTGTCAGCAAAGGCATACGCTCCGCTCTGTGGTTTGTACTCCTTCAGAAAAACAGTAGGTGAATTTGAGTAATTTCCTCTTGCGAGAATGTATTCGGTTTGAGAGTTTAGGTGAATTATATTCTGCTGATTAGCGAGGCAAGTGCTGTGCTCCATCTGCTAGAGAATGGGAATGGGATATTTATAACGTGATGGATGTTAGTGTTGGGTGGCTCTGCAGAGCTCCAGAGCGGTTTGCCCGGGCTGTGGCTGCTCCCTTCGGTTTGGTTCAAACAGGACCTGCTGCCCTGGGGAGAGGAGGTGCTGCTGCAGGACTGGGGCTGTCTGCAAGAACCACAGCTAATGTGCAACAGCACCAAGGTCAAGGGACACTCCCCTTTTCAACAAGAAATTCAGGAAAAGAAATGATTTCTCAGTTATATGGGACTATTCAATGTTAGGTTATTATTCCCCCTGCCCTGCCCTGAGCAATTAGAGAATGTGGATTCGAAATTTCTTCTGTGTTCATTGTGCACTGCCTACCAGGATGTTTCTATTGTCCTAGTTTGCTCTGAATTGCACATCTATATTTGTATACATCCTCTAGATTTTACACCTTTCCCCATCCCAGGAACGGGTAGGTGTTTCAGTGGTGCAGAAATGCTCGGTGCCGTTGTTAGGGCACCTTCCCCAAATGCACATCTTTATTTCAGTGAATGGAATGAACACTTGAAAACACTGCTGTTCACTGCTTAACACACTTTCTCTCCCAATATGACCAGAGCAATTTCTCAGCTCCCAGAGATGACATAGTTAAAATAAACTAAGAAGCCTCAAAAAGCCTCCCAAACTCAGAATTAATTCAGTGGAATTGCACAAGGATGTCTCAGTACTGAACCATGTTGAAATCTGCTGCTCTTTATGAGTCAAAGGGACACATCCTGCTCTGAAGTAAGGCGCTTGTTTTTCTTAAGGTCATACAAAACAAAGCATATTATTTGAACAAATGTCAGAATAATGTCTGTAATGAAATATACTATTTACTCACTTTCAGCATTTGAACTGTGACAAATCTGGAAAGGAAATCAAGTTACTGCTCTTGTTAAATAGTCCTTTTAATATTACAAGTAAGTTTACATTGCTAGGCCCATGTGTACTTTAATGATTCCTGGAAGTACGATGACTTGGCCCAAAGGAAAGCACAAACCTAATACTTTATTTTGTGTGAATTAAATGCAGCTAATTAAAGCGTAGGAAAATTAAAAAGAATTAGGCAAAATAAAAGCACTGCTGTAAAGCTTTTATTAAACACTTATACAGTGTATAAAGAATGTGCAGGAAAAAAAATGAGCCGCTGATTCATTTCTGAGAGCTGCTGACTGCAGCCTCCTGCCTGGTGAGTGAGGCACCCTCTTTCATGTCTTACCTATCCTTGAGCCAGAACTCACCCAGGTTTGGCCCCCTGGGCACTCAGAAAGGTGCTGTGAATGAAATGATCCAGTCTGAAAGTGGGATTCCACTTGCCACACAACAGAATGACCCCATGCACAGGTGGAACAAGCTACCTACCGACAATGTTGTGGGTAACACACGTGCTCTGCCACTTTGGCTGACATTAAATGAACATTTGCTTTCTTCTCAGTGGGAGTTCAGATCTCACAACCCACCTAGATGCTACTGAGGTGAGTGGAAACAGGAATGGATCCTACATGGGAATAATAGATAAAGACACACAATGCCAGAGAATTTAATGATAATCATATTTCCAAGCAGGGGAGGTTACACTCCACTCACTCTGAATTTTCAAAACGTTTGCCTCCATAATTTCTTTCTCTGGACTTCATTGTGAAGTGCTTTCTTGGAAAAGTATTTTTAAGAAGTTATTTGCATGAGGGATGTGTGGGTAGACAGTTATGCTCAGATTAAGGGCTGGCAAGGATCTGATGGACAGATGTGCCTGGAAAGACCAAGAAGACAGTGATCTCCTGGATTAGAGCAGCACACTGGGTGCTGCTGCTGGGAGTCAAACATCCCAGTTTGATTTGGATGTCAAGGAACTTCATTCAGAAGTCAGGTGTTACCTAATAACCAGGAGAGGCGCTTTATTTTCATGGAGATGTGAGACTGCAAGCTCGGAGAAGACAATACCTGGGTAAATCTGAGGCAAGGAGCATTGATGTTGAAGGTTTTGTGGCATTTCAGATGGACAGCTGATTTCAGAGGAGTTACTGAGAAAGGTAGAGAGAAAAATGTATTAAAACTCTCTACCATCTGTTCCTCTGAGAAATAGGAAAAGGTAAAGTGAAAGAGGACAATGCAGAATTCCAGGAAACTGTATAAAAACCAAAGCAAATAAATAGGAGAAGAGGGGTTAAAGTATATGAAGCCAAAGTTGACTTGATGAAGTTTAGAGTAAATGTGGAATGATGCTAAGTTTGAAATATTTTTTTTATGTCATAAGACCGAAATATTTCAGGTTTTGAAAACAAAACCTGGTATTATCATCTTCAGGACACCTCACTTTTAACTTCTTTAATTTTTTTTTCCCTCATTTGTATGTCGCAACTCGGAAATAAAATACTTGAGATGCCAGCATTTCAAATGCTATGGGAATCCTGGATGGCATCCAGCTTTTGCTGCTTTTATTGTACCATGGGTCCCACAGAAGGGCTATATTGCTCTTCCAACACAGTATGGGGTTTATGAACAAAAATTCCATCTCCTGGCTTTATTTCTGAGTCGGGAGTCTTCCCTGTGTGTTTGTCTGTTTTGTACACACCCCGCAGAACTCTGGGTTGCTTGTGATGAGGATGACCACTCCCAAGGGCGCTAATGCCAGGGATAACAATGTCCAAGAGTGGGCTTCGTATTCACAGTGAAATACACACCAAGAAATATCACACAATGCACTAGTTTTATATATTGAGGTTCATTTTCTGTTCTTGCTTATGCCTTCATATCTCTTATTTTCAGGTCATTTAAATAAGAGACATGTGGTGGGATTCTATCATTTAAGCAAAATTGGTATTCTGCCATCCATGAAATTGCATGGACACCTTCAACTTATCCCAAAGTGCAAATTATGTGTATTTCTCTCCCTTAAAAAGTCAATGCGAATAAACGCTTAAAAATATGGGTCACAAAAAAAAACATCAAAAAGGTTCTTTTTTTTTTTTTTTTTCTCCTTCAGAGTTCATCTTGGTTTTTGCCAGCTTTTCTCTCCCTCCTTCACAGCAAGTACACTGAGTTGGATAGCTGTTGACTAAATAAAAGGAATAGTTGACACATCTGACGGCAATTTATTGTTTCACTCCACATGCCTGTACTCCTCCTGTTTGCTCCTGCTGCCGCAGCCTCTCTTTTATGAGGTACACCTGCACTTCCCAGGGGAGCGAGCCTGGGATGCATTTCCAGGCTGTGACTGGTGTGACCGCATTGCTGAGCACTCGCTCAGTGCCTGCAGTGTCCAGAGGAGCCTGTTGAGCTGCTCTGCCCGACGGGTATGTGCCAGTGCCCTCCCATGCTGCAGGACGGGCAGGGCCACCCGCCACTGCGGTGCCTTTGGGGTGGCTGCAGGCAAAATGCAGGAGCAAACATCTCCCTGTCATGCTTTTGGTCTCCCCTGAAACGTCAGGTGTCCAGGCTCAGGAATACACAGTGTAATTCTGGAGTTTTGCAAGAAGAGTGAAGCTGGAAGTTGTTTCCTTTGGGTTAGCGCCCTTAGGTTATCCCAACCAGAGATCGTGCCACCAAGTCTTGGACAGTTGTCCCAGGAGAGTCCCGGATTGCTGTCTGGCCCCACCCAAGCCAAGGAAACACACACCATGCTTGGGGGATGTCTCTGTAACCTCGAGGGACAGAGACTCCCCGTCCCCACCCTGCGGTCTCAGGGCAGAGCAGTCTGCTGGTGTCTGAACTAAACTGACCCTGCTGAACTAAACAGTCTGTTGCTTCTACCCCTTCCACAATACAGAATAAATCATTCCTTTCCTTTTCCCCAACAGACTTTCAAATACCTGAAGTTGGCTTTTTTAAAGACCAAACAACCTCACTCTTTCCAGCCATTTCCCTGCGTGTCACCCCTGTTCAAGTCCTCGCTCTGCTCAGGACTCCCTGCACAACAATTTCTTCACTGCTCCAGCTAAGGTTGTATAAAAGCTGAACAGAGTAGGCAGATCAAATCCTATCTTTCATATTTGTCTCATTTGTAACGTCTGATGCTGTTGACTTGTGTTGAGTTACTGATTTAAGATATGTCACAGTTTCTTGCAAAATTTCTCTCTCAGGTCATCTTCTAGCTTGTATTTGTTCAGTTAAGTATTCCTTATGTATAACCTTGTCCTTATTGATCTGTCACCATTTTTTCATCAGGCTCTTTCTTCAATTTGTCATCCTCATTCTGAATATATTTTTTTGTGGTATTTTCAAGTCAATACCAGTGAAAGAATCCCTGAAAATGATGGAGGGGGAGGAACAGGACACTCAGTCTGGATAACTTATTTCCTAATTCTGTAATTTATTATGATTTGTTTGGTCTCTATGAAAGGCTGTTAGTAAGCTGATGCCTATACTATCAGTAAGATGTATGTGTACCTATTATTTCCTAAGGTACATTGTTTATGAAGTATTGAACTGTTATGAAAAATTATAAAACATTGAAACTGAAGACGGCAAAAGTTGGCAAAATACCAGTATGGATAGACATTCTGGGTTCAGCAATGTGAGCAATCAGAATAACGCTGTCTGTTCGCAAGCCTGGAGTGCAGAGAGAGCAGTTAAAGCTTACAGAAAGGTTAGTCCCCAACTCCAAATTTACATTACTATTTGAAAGATGGTGAACATTTGCCTTTTAATCTGGCGTAACAGAGCTAGGCTCCCCAAGATAAGAAGATAGTGATTCAATTAGTTAATGTGTGTGCCTCCACTTAGAAATAGTAGCCTGGCTTTTAATGATGTAACACCTTCCTTCATTTCTTCATGTAAGGTGACTTGTTTCTGCCTGCAGGGTTAAGATGTAAAATGGGATCTTTTAATAATCCCAAAAGGCAGGACCAGCCTGCTCTATGCCACTGAGGAAAGCTTGATTTGCTCTTCTGGGCCTGCACCAGGTCTTGAAGATGGTGCAAGTTGGATTAGGTTTTAACGAGGTAGGATAAGATGAATACATAACAAGACCTGGTCCCGTCCTTATGTCGATTGAATGTGCTGTAGTTGTTCCAAGCCTCCTTGCTTCACCAGCTTTTCAAACTGCTGTTCACATACTGTTGGCTAAAAATGAACGAGGAAAAATACATTTCCTTACTTCTTGTGCCTCAATTTATAACTATTGAGCCTCCAACTTCCAGTTATGATCTGTCTCATATATGTAATAACACATTTTCTGCAGGTGATGAGGTTGCTGTAACTTGTGATGAAGTGCAGGCAGCAGTTTGGTTTATTTTGTAATGCTTCTTTGTGTGTACCTGAAAATGGGTCATTTTTCTGCTGCAAGAATCACAACAGGTATCTCTGCAGGGGGACGGGCAGCAGCTGAACCACACAGGGAAGGAGGGATGCTGCCGGCAGCTTTACTCCGATTAAACTATTGCTGCAGCTGGAGCAAACCTGCCTAGATGCAGGCTCCAGGCTTGCCAGGTGGAAATTGTTCCCAGGAATAAATAAAAACAGTGATGATGAAGATTGCCTCTTTAACACACACAGAGGGGAATGGAAATTTGTCACTTATGGGTTCTGCTTTGGGGATGGAAGAGATTGTTTCCTTGCGTGACCTTTATAACAAGAAGTGTCAGACTTCATCCTGTATGTATCAGACTAGTGTGACATTGGATATTAATCCTGATGGAAAAGGATTATGTGATTTTCACAGGCACTCAGATAGATTATCCTTTCTGGCCTGGCTGGAAGGTAGCAAGGGTTCCTCTCTGCAGATGCTGGCTGGGAGCAGAGTGTTCCCCAGAGAGCAGTACCAGAATAACCAGCATGGGCAGCAGCTCTGCCTACTGAACTTTCTTTTCATTTTCCATTCATTTCTGTGTTGCTTTGAGGACTTGTCCCTTTCAGCAGGGGAAGTGGCATGGATGGAAATCATGCAGACTTTGAAAAGTCTGTCGGTTAACAAGATCTTGGAAACAGGGTAAAAATACCTGAAAGAACTTTTGGAATAACTTCACATTTAAAAAGATGTCCTTTTGTTTCTGGCTGCCCATTCTTACATTGAAGTTTTGCCCAATATTTTGACAAATGATATTTTGTCTTTAGGTCTGGGCACAACTATTAATTTTGATGTTTCACAATATCATGTTAAGCACTGAAATCTCTGCTGGGTTTCACACTGGATAAGAAGAGAACCAGTCATGTTTTGTCTGGTTTGGTATTCACTTCCTACTGCATCTCTCCCAGGGACCATTCCCCCACCTTTCACCCTCCAAGTTACCTCTCTGAACTTCCTGTGTTGTCCCACAGAAAACATTCCTTCCAGGAAGGGGGTGGAATGTCTGCTCTTGCTTGCAAGAAAAAAATCGTGTTGCTGCTGCTCTAAGATAGTATGGCACTATTGCTGCTGGGGCTGGGGGGTCCTGACCACCTGTGTGAGAGGTGTGTGCTGCAGGAGAGCTGCTCCCCAGCTCCCCCAGGGAAAAAGCAGGGCTTCGGTAAGGGATTCAAGGGTTGGCCCTGCTCACCTGCTGCGCCCGGCTGTACTGGAGCAGTGACATGGGACAGAACTGCATGGGTGTCACTTCAGCCCCTTCCCCGGGTAGCAATTTACAGTAGCTGAAACATCTGAAATACAATTATACTGGGTTTTTTGTTTCATTTTAAATGAAAATAAAAGATGCAGTTATACAAAAAGCCTTTTGGGGAAGTGGCTAAAGCCATAGGCTTGCACTGGGACACTGCAGCCTGTGACCACTTGCTGAAGCCTTTATAATTTACATCACTTTCTTTTTCTTCTTTGGTGTTTATAGACTCAAGCATTAAAAAAATACATGAGCAAGTTTATATTTTAAGCTCTTCTATATCTGACTTCTGAGAAATTTCATACAGAGTATTTTTCCAGACCTTCCAGAATCATACTCTTACTCTTTCCTGAAGTAGGTAAGGTCAGCTTCTCCTCAGAAATATACATTTTTCCCTGGTGCCTTGGCAGGAACCTCACAGACTGGACACCTGGCTTTCAGACAAGCCAAGGAAAGACAAATGAGAAAAAAATCCCTCCCTCTGTGATGTGAAAGCAGAACCATTTGCACACCGTGTCAGTAGCTTCTGCTTGTTAGACCTGCAAACTTTCCAGTGAAAAATGATCTGAAAATAAATGTGCAGCGAGTCATTTTTTTTCCTTCTCTGAGTTATACCTTTAATTAATCTCAATCAGTTTACAAAATCCATTTTTACTCAGATTTAAAAAGCATGCACTCTGACAAATAAATCTTGTACCAAGTGCACAGTGTTTGTGATTGTTCCTGCTCAAGACCTGCCAGCAAATGTATCATTACTAATTGCCCAAGTTCCAACAAATCAAAACACTCTATTTTTATGTTAAGGAAGGAGTTGAGCCCTTAAATTACTGTATCAGCTTTAAACTGCTTTAGTGCATCACATGGGAGCATGTCAGCTTCAATTCAGAAGTAATAATCCAAAGAGTTGTCAATAACTGAGGACAGTATATACAGGCTTATTTATTTTAATCCAGTTAGGCTTGTTCTTTTGATTTCATTTGGTTTTATTTTTTACTTTATCCTCAAATCCCTTTTGGACCTAAGAGATCAGTATGTAAGCAGCAGGTGAAGGTCATTAAAAAAATTAGTCCATTTACTTCAATGAAATCCAGGCTCAACTCAGGATATTTCATGCAAATTACAAACAAAACCAAAAAACAACCTGATGATAGAAATGAGAATCAGATGATGTATTTTATTGCAAAAAGTGCAACTATTCCACCTCCCTTGTCTCTGCAGGAGGGCTTTATATTTCATGAACCACTTGCTGTGAGCACTCCCCATTTGTAGCCTGGTTGTGCTCTGACCTGTTGCCAGTCCTGGGTTTGTACCTGTCATCCCATGTTTATGGAAGTTCATCTTGCTGCAAAGTGAGGAGCAATAACCCTTTAGCTGCAGAGTTACAATTAATTTTGAACTACCTTGAGATCTCAATCCCTTTCTTATTTGCTTTATTCTTTAAAAAGCGAAATAGAAGACAAGTGTTCATTCCTTCTCCTAAAAGGGATGTGTTTGTGGCTTCAAGTTGTATTTTGAAGTAATGTGAAAATATTCTTCTCTTTGTTGTTTTTACATCTTTTCCAGACATACTTCTTTTGGTGTGTCATCCCAGAGTTGCTGTACATAGACTGTGTAATCCCAAAGATCCCCATCTCTCAACTGCTAATAACATTTAAAAAAATCACATTGGGAAGTATGGTATCTTCAGAATAATGCCACCAATGTTTACAGAGTCTGTGATTGAAGGTATATCTTTAATATTCAACAGGCAGGAATTTATTATGGAAAATTAAGGTAAAGCCAGCCCTGTGTGGTGTCACACTGTTGGGAAGGCTCTCATTCCCACTGGCCATACCAAGAGCCTTAACACAAACCTGAGAATAGTCAGCAGCCCCTTTCTCAGTTACACTGTGCTGTAAAAATAGTCACCCAGACCAGCAACCAGAAATTTGACCTTATAATGCTCTACACTAAAGCAAATCATTGTTACACTAATCTTGCTTTATTCTGTCCCTGGATCATTGCATGCTAATGGTGATTTTTAGGGGGATTTTTATTGCATGTGGGAAGATATGAGTTGGCCAACACCAGGCACTGTAGCAAGAGCTCTCCCTAAATTCAGGCCTTTACTAATACAGGGGCAGAGGAGGAGAGAGAATTGCTTTGTTTTGGGTGGGGATGAAAAGAGATTGATTTTATCATTGTGGATGTTTATCAGTGGAAATGATTTTTAACGTGTCTTAGAATTCTTACTTGTCCATGATATAGAATAGACATAAAATAAATAAAAGGTAATAAATATTCAGGCCATGCTATTGTTGAGTGACAGTTGATGATTTCAGTGGATTTTATGTATCCATCAGTGATAACCTGCAAATAATTCATTATAGTGTGCCTTCTGAAATGATGAGACTTTGTTAAGCAACATTCAGCTAATGAAATAGCACACCTTAGGCAAAACACCTCCAACATGTGCCACTCATCACTGCCAAAGACTAAAATCACTCTCTACAAATGAGACAAGTGAAAGGCAGCTACATGTTGTGCCAGGGAACAGCATATTCCTTTCAATTCAAGGGCATTCCATCTCAGGGTGCACACTACATGAGCCACTTTTATATGGTATTTGTAAGGTTGCTTCGTTGCACGACTCACACCAAAGACTCGCTTGCCAAACCGGCACAAGATCAGGAACCTGACTCTTTGCTGTAATCAGGGAGTTTTATGAGATTTTTTTGTGGGCATCACTTTCTGTTTGCTGCCTTTGGAGCAACAGCTACTACCAAAGTGCAGTGGCTTGCTAAGAATCACTTCTCCTGCTGCTCACAACTAAGCCTCTTGCTCTTGGAATCCTTTTATTGCTTCCCCATCTTTTCAATATTAGCGCTGAGCCTTCTGTCCCTGCTGGCTAAATCCCACCTAATCCAAATCTTGTCTTTAGTACATCTCTGCTATTACCTCCTGTATCCCTTCTACGTCATGTACCCCTCCCATCTCATCTTCATCATCATTACAACATAAATACCTGATGCCTTCCTGACACTCAGATTTTGTCTTCCTCCTTTAAGCTTATTTCTGAGGGCACTTATTTCTGTTCTTGCACCTCTTACCTGCATCATCTCACAGCCAGCCTGCTGTCCCAGACTGATTCTCAAGTCTGAAAGCGTCAGCCCTCTAAATCTCAGTCTGCAAAAGCACAGTCAGATAGAAAATGTTGTGGTCTGAATACCTTTGTTAGTCATATATGTGAATCACAGCTTTTTGTCTGGCCATGTGAGTTTCTGGTAGCTTCAGTGGGCTTACTCATGATAGCAAATGCTAAATTCATTAGTAGGCATTTGCAGGATCATCCTCTGTGATTGTAATCCCTTTTAGATGGGGAATGTGTCAGCATTTTATAAAGGGATGTAAAGATGTGTGGCCTGTACAAAGTCTCCATAATTAATGTTGCTCCATCAGTTGATTACAGGAATTTACAGGCTGCACTATTATAATACAACAGTCTGTTGGAGTTTAATGTTTATGAAGAAAGGATAGAAGGGAAAAAGGAGGAAATTTGTTCAAATGTTCCTTAATGTTGTAGCTGTTTCTGTGGATATAATGTCTATCTGTTTAGGGGTGCTGTTAGCAATGGATATCCCTGTGGATTTTTTTTTTTCCCTAAATTCTAGCTTGCATTTTCCCCAGTCTGTGTGTATGATATTTGGGATTTATAAGCTGTTTCTCCATGAACTTTGTGTGAGCATCACATTGTTGAACTGTTTGAGAGATTGAAAGAAACTGAGAATGAAGCTCAAAGGACAATTCTCCCTTACGCAATCTAGAAAACAATTCTCTAAAATATTACATCAGCTGCTGGCAGCTGCAGGTTTTGCCTGCCTGCTAATTTACTATCACAAGTGTTCAAGAATCGTCTGTAATCCAACCATTGCTATTTATATTTGTAATGATTTATTTAAGGTCTCTGTATATGTCAGCATAAAGTCATCAAAAAAAGCAAAGTGAAGATTAGTTGGCTGGAAGCACACAGAATGGAGAAGAATAACCCAACAATGGAATTGAGATAAAGCTTAGACACAGTAAATAACTAAAAAAACATAAAGGGCAATCGCTTTATTTTCAACTCATCATATAGGAGCCAGAGCCTGTGATTTTGGCACCAGGCAGTTCCCATCACAGGCTATTAAGGGCAGGGAAACAGGTGTCTGGTGGCCAGGCAAGGAAATGAGAAGCCATGACACCTGAATTGAGATCATAGACCTGCTCCTGCCTTTGTGTCTAGGGAAAAGGCATTAACTGCTTGATGGCTCAGCTCCTCAGCAGGCTGTAGTGGCACCCAATTCTCAGCCGCTAAAACTTTTTACTTATTTATGAGATGTTTCTTTTTCTATAGAGAACTGTAATGATGCAAAGCAACTTTATTATGTTCAGTGGAAAATGCGAAGTTAAGAAAAAACGCTGAAGGATTGTGTAGTGGAGCGCAACACTTCTTAGAGCTGAGTCTCTAGGTCATTCTGAGGCAGGGATTTGAGTGGTGTCCCTTAGGATTTGCTGTTATATATGCTGAAATGATCAATCAAGGATAAAAAATGGACTGTTCTCATCTCATAGATCATTTCACAGTGAAACAGTTAAACTCCTGGCTGCTTTCTGAAAAACAGAGATCTGCATTAATAAGGTGACCTTATCAGAGCCACCCCTGGGGGGAAGGGAGGGAGAAAAAAGGTTCTAGAAAGAAAGTGAATGCTATTGTTAATCTTTTTTTTTTCAGGGAGACTTGGATACCTGAATGCAAATTACTTTATATTTAAATTGTGTGAAAGAACAGAAGGTTTGTGTCTACAATTGACAGTCATTTCATTAGCTGACTTGTGCAGCCTTGCAAATGGTTTCTAGTGTTAACTTTCCTTGGATTTGTTTTCTTTGTTCTTAGCAAATCTTGCAACGGTGATCATTTTGATTAATGTATTCAGTGCTCTATTTTACTCCTGATTCATGTTTTTTGCAGCAGTCAGTGTTCTGGCCTGGGTAAGGTGAGACTGTGAGGCAGCTTTAGTTTTCCTCCAGCAGTGCTGATCTGATGGGCTGTTCTCCAGCTGGAGAGGAGCATGGAGGCTGCTGTAATGCATTTTGCATGGTAGCGACCCCAAACATGAGTTAAAGCAGGTTTTAATCATCACATGTAGGATTGATGCAACCACATCCTGCTGAGACAGCAGATGGGTGCTGTGCATGGGCTCTGTGGGGTTGTTATATCATCTTTGTATCTCTGTGAGCCTCTCAGGATTAGGTATGCTGGCTTTGGGCCTCTGTTCACACAGGTTTGTGGTCCAGAGTCGTTCACTATATCCCATAATTAAGAGTTTCTGTTCTTGTCTGTTTAAAAAAGCTGCCACACAAACTGAGGTATGAATCGGGGTGGGGGGAAGGAGAAGGTGTAGGGTAAAGATTACCTGATATTGCTTCAGCCACACCAACACCATGTGTACAGTCTGTGCTACATATTTGAGGAACCAATAATCACTTCAGGAGAGAATGGTCCTTCCTACCCCTACATTGATGGGCCATCTCTCATCTGGAGGTGCTGGCCTTCCATTGATCCAAAGGATAAGCTTCATCAAGGCACTCAAGTTTTAGTGAAGTTGACTTTTAGGGTAGATCCTGTCAATATAACCTCCTGATCTAGACTGAAGAGCATCATCAAGGTTTACACACCAATGTAAAAACCAGTCACAGGAATTGCTCCATTAATTGTCCCTGATGCACATCAATCTGCAGGCAAGTTGCCGGAGGCGTGCAAGCTCTTACTATCCTTTCCCTCCTTTCTTCTTTATTTCTTTTGCTCAGACTACATTTTTCTTCTTTTCAGAACTTTTTGGCATTAGTTGTTGCAATCAATCTGTCATCCCCTGCTGACGCCTCTTATTGCATTGGTTTTTCAGACTCTTTCATCGGCGCCTCAAGCATTACATTGCTCTTCAATCTGCGCCAGGCTCTGAGTCCTAAAACACAAACACCTCAGGGACCTGGGCCTGAGTTTCCTCACAAGTCACTTGTCTCCATTACCCTCCCTGAGAGTCACAGCTTCAGGATTCATGGCAAGATCCCAGGACAAAACACCTGAGATACAAAGGCAGGGCTTCAACAGTAAAATCAGAAAACGTTCAGGCCCAGCCACGTCTATAAAACATCACTTTGAAACTGCTCTTCATATGCAGGGGAAGTGAACTCATCAGAACAGGTTTTACTTCCTCATGAATATTTTCAAGCCATTTCCCATTTTTACAAGAAATCCAACATACAAAGGGTTTTATGAGAACCATTTGTGAAAATAGGAAACTTGGGGTTTTTTAGGTTCAGAGGCTTGAAATTTTTTATCCTTATTTTACGTGGTCAACTACAGAAGAAAAAAGAAAATGTTTTTATGGGCCTATAAGGGAGGCTCTCAGAGAAAGCAGTGGAAAGGTAGATTATTTTTTTCTTCACAAGTCTAAGTATTTTCCCTGCTCTCTCTTCTGCTTCACAGCAATAAATATAATAGGATTTTTTCAGCCTTTATTCTCGGACTTACTTCTTAGTAGATGTTTAATTTAAAAAGGTGAAAGACAAAAGCAGGGATAGATGGGACTGAGTATCAGGGAAGAACAGGGACACTTGAAACTCAAGGGAAAGGGAAAAACAGAATAACTCAAGTTAGGTCAAGATTTGTTCATTTTCTTTTAAACTGTACTTGGAAGCAAAAATCTTTAGACAAATATTTGTAGATAAAATTCCATCTAACTGCTTTTTCACAGAAGATTCTCACAAATCATTAGTCTGGTCCATAACTGGACACCTCTTCTGGCTGCTCTGGCAAAAAATATTCTGATCTCCTTGTCCCTGATAACACTGAAATCAAATAGGTGCTCAACATGCAAAATATTAGAGAAACAAATACCTTATTCTGCCTAATTTTGCTTTACATCATTTTTATGCTAAATGGTAGACTTTCTGAACACTGTGACAGAGAGCGGTTAGTTGTGAACAGCAATTTCAGTGTTTTGGGTTGAGATTTAGCTTAATGCATGAAACCCACATCCTTGCTGTCACGAAATCTCCATTTTCCCACTTTTACAATATTGTTGGCATATGTCTCCAGCTGTCTGTTGCTGACATAGAATTGCTTGTGATTATCTGATGCTGAGCTGTTCCGCTCTGTTTTTGTGGTTTTAATCTCTCCAACAATACCTGAACACGCTCTGCAGATCGTGATTATTGGGGCAGAATACAGTTGTCTTTGAAATTTATTGTCCCACACAGAAAATTGGAAATCCTTAGGATCTTTATATTTGGATTGAAAGCGAACTGCACTTCTTTCTGATTTCATAATTTAACATTGCAGACTGTTGACTTATTGACTACAGCGTTAGCATTTTCCAGATTGGCAGACAAATTGCCTTGTAGGAGTGTCTATGCATATTTATTCATCATCCAAAGGTTAAACGATAGAATATATTTTAATTGCCTAGCAATAACTTGACAAATTATATCGCTGGTACCAAAACTTCTAAATTTAAAAGATGAAAGTTATGTACTGAAACCCATATTTTTTTTCAAAGTAAATAAACCACTCAGTAGTACTGATTACTGACAGTCTTCCACAGATGTTAATTAAATAGCATCTCAAAGACATAGCTGCCATTTTAGGCAAAATTTTAAGACAGAGGGAATTCTAGTTTTCATTTAGTCTCCCTAAGCATGGCATTTATATTGATCTTGCTATTTGAGAAAGGACCATGATCAAATACATCCCAAAATGCAAAACAATTAAAGCAAGGCATTCATATGTAAACATTTTTTTCCACTTCCATTTGCCTTAAAATCTGGAGGTTTAAAAAACTAAATCCCCAAAGAAACTAAAACATGTCATGTGCTGCAAGAGCACCAAATACACTCACTGAGAATATTTTTCAGAGAAAACATAACCTTGGAGCTATTTGAGTATTTAAGAGAGAGTCTAATTGCTACTTACAATTTTTACTTCCCACTTCAGCAAGACTTTTCTCTCTAGAATACAGACCCCTAAAGAAATTACTGAGGAATAACAAGTGTTCTGATGTGATGATTTACTGTGTCTGCTCTTATATATGTGCTCCTAAAATAAGGTCCTGCACATGTATTGGAGCAATCCAAGGCAGAAATACAGGCTGGGCAGAGAATGGATTAGGAGCAGCCCCGAAAGAATGACTTCGGGATGTTGGTTAATGAGAAGCTGACCATGACCTGGCCATGTCTGCCTGCAGCCGAGAAAGCCAAACCTATCAAGAGCAGCACGGTCAGCAGGTCAAGGGAGGTGCTTTTAGATAACCTTTAAGGTCCCTTCCAACCCAACCCATTCTATGATTCTGTGAACGTGAGTAAATTGAAAGCAGCTTGCTCTCAGTGGAAGAAATACATGACCCTGCAGTAGCTTGGTTACTTGCTGTGCTTTTACCTTTTCAAGTGATCAGTAAGAACGCATCTGGAGTGTAATGCATTGAGCATGAGACTGGGAGGAAATCACGTGTGTTTAGGTGAATAAAAGGATTTTGCAAGTGGAGGTGTAGAGTGGGAGGGCTGAACCCCTTCAGGCAGAAGGGGGAACCAAAACCAGGCACTTCATGTGCCAGGCAAGAGTCCCAGAGAGGAGCTGATCCATTAAAAATGGGAGACATCACTGTGGTGATCTCCTGGTCTAGTTGGTGGATTTTGAAAGAAATCTCCCTTGGCCTAGTTTGGAAAGAAGCTTTGTATCTGCACCTACCAGGGGTGAGAATTTCAGGCTGTTAAAGTAAGAGGCTGGAGGGGTCTTTTTTCAGTCTTTGCTCCAGAGGAAGATGGGAGTTACAACACTCTGTGCTCCATGGTTCCTGTGGATGGGGTTTGGCAGCTTCCACACTGAGCACAGATGGTATTTGAGATCTTGTACTGAGACAGCCCTGCAGGGTAAGCAATACCTCTGTGGGTTTTCTTGGATTGTAAAGCTTCATATAGATATCTGAGGGCTACTGGAGTCCTTGCTAGGTCCAACCTCTCTTTGAGTTCACTTTGCTATGTGATGTGAGGGCAAGAATGGCTACAACCCTTGTTCTTTTGGTTAACAGACTCAAAAAACCTCCAAACCAAACTAAACCCATGAGAGCTGTCAGGAGTGATTTTAGAGTTTTGGAGAGACTGTGAAAATGCCCTGGGGGTGCTGGTCGACAGGGGCTGAACATGAGCCAGCTGTGCCCAGGTGTGCAGGAGGGCCAGCGGCACCTGGCTTGTACCAGCAGTGGTGTGGCAGCAGCGCCAGGGCAGTGACTGTGCCCCTGTGCTGGGCTCTGTGAGGCCACACCTCGAGTGCTGTGTCCTGTTCTGGGCCCCCCGTGACAAGACTGACACTGAGGGGCTGGAGCGAGTCCAGAGCAGGGCAACAGAGCTGGGACAGGCTCTGGAGCACAAGGCTGGAACAGCTGAGGGAGCCCAGCCTGGAGAAAAGGAGGCTCTGGGGAGACCATAACAATCCCTAAAACTACCATAAAGGAGCTTGTAGCCAGGTGGGTGTTGGTCACTTCCCCCAAGTAACAAGCAATAGGACATGACAAAACAGCCTCAAGCTGCACCAGGGAAGGCTTAGATTGGATATTAGGAAAAATGTCTTCCCTGAAAGGGTTGTCAAGCCCTGGAACAGGCTGCCAAAGGAAGTGGTGGAGTCACCGTCCCTGGAGATATTTAAAAGAGGTGTAGATGTGGTGCGCAGGGATATGGACATGGTTTAATGGTGGGCTTGGCAGTGCTGGGTTAATGGTGCGGTACTGGAATTGATGAACTTAAAGGTCCTTTCCAACCTAAATGATTCCATGATTCTGTGATTCTATACAGTGCCTCCAGGTGACAGATAATGGTGTCTACTGAACTGTCATTACTTCTTGAGAAATGTGGCAATTCATCACTTTTCATCAGTTAAAATTTATTTAAAGCATTATTAGCTTGATTCCCAATCAGTTAACTATTGAAGCAGAATCCTGAGCTACTGCACTGGGCTGATTCCTTCTAGCCCTTAAACAAAATTCAGACTACCTTTGCTTTGTGGTCTTTTCTCTTGCATTTTGGATAAAAGCTGAAGGTATGTCTTATATTTATGTTCCCTAAATACTGTGATATATTTTCAGTAGTGCCCCCTTCTGCTTCTAATAAAATCCCCACCTATCTTTTCTATTTTATTACCTCTTTTACGTACTGGTAAATAATAAGAGAGGGAATTTGGAGAATATAGGTAATTTGAAAGAAATTCTGTATGTATCATATCAGAGAATCTGAAAGATTATAGAAATATTTACAGCTCCCAAAGAGTCAGTTTCTAGTCCAAGATTTAACAAAGGGATGGACACAAGCCTTGTTTGCTCTCACTGTTCTGGAAGGACTGGTTTTGCAATATTTGCTGTCTTCAGAACAGTAAAACTACTTCTGATGAATTTAGCAAACTTTGTATGCTGCAGTGCCCCAGACACTTTCTTATTTTCCTTGACATTATTTTTTCATCAATTTGGACTGTGTAGTATCTGCAGACAGTGCATGTTCCAAATATTGGATTGCTGTGTTTTTGCATACAAATCTTGTAAAGGAAAAGAAATACCAGACTGTGTGTACAAGAATCAAAATCTGATTATATGCAGGATTCTAATCTTAATATCACACCATCCTCATTGAAAAGCGTCGCAAGAATATTCCAATTCATATTCTGAATGGTGTGTTTCTCTGCAGTCGTCTTGCAGAATTCTTATTCCTACCAGGAGAAAATCAGTATACTGAACTGAATAAAAATGTATACATTAAATTGCTTATTCAAATGTCCACCTTTGATGTTTGCAGAGAATTCAAGCAGGAAGCAATATAACCCAAGCTTTGTTTTATTGATACAAGAGGCTAATGTGAGTTACAAAACAGAAAAGAATGAGAAGTTGCTTAATACACTGGAAATGTGGAAAAAATGCAGATTTCAGTTATTAGCTTTCACAGCTGTATTTGCATAGAAATATACTAACGGCTGGGTGACATTTCATGCATGAACTTGATAGAGCATCCTTAAAAATATTCATGTTAGAAGAGTATTTAAAGGGAACCTCAAACTCGAACATTCCCGTCTTTGTTTAAAAAAACCAAACCCTGGTTTCCCTAGAGTATTCCAGTGCAAGGTATTTCTTTAGGAAACAAAGCTTTCTTTGTTATGAGGAATTCTGGGACAGCCTAGGAAGGGCCCTTCTTTCTGATCACACTTTAAAAAAGATCCTGATTCCCCTGAATGTTAAATATTATTGAACAATAGATGTTGCTCAGGCTTTTGTGGAAAATACCAGCAAAGCAAGAAGACCTTTGAGGTTTCAAACACCTCTTGGATTATCAGTTTCCTATAGCATTTTCTATTTTGAGGGAACACCTTCCTTGTAAGTGGAACAAAGATGAATGCCAATCATTCATACGCTGTGTGAGATAAAAGAAGTTACTCTGCTTTGAAAAACTAGAACAATTCTTGGAGGGGTCTATCACAGTTACCCCGTTGTAGGAATTTTTTGGGAGCTGGGTCACAGCAACTCCTTCCAATTCACATTTGCTTGTTGTGTGGGGGGTTTTTTTTTTGTTTGTTTGTTTTTTGTTTTGGTTTTTTTTTAATTCCCCTATAGAGCAGACTAGGCACAGCTTCATTTGTAACTCATAAATGATAAAGATGTCTGGTTTTACTTAGAGTGCAGAAGTTCAGAGAGCATAGTGAAGGATTTTAGATCAGGGAGCACTTTCACTTGCCAGCAGTTTCAGCTTTCATTTTCTGTTCTTTTAATTTAAACATGATTATTAACAATATACGGCTGGGAAAGGGACTTTTCTAAAATATCCCAAGGATTATTCCTGCTCTGTTATCTCCCTTTCACCTTCCACAACAGGATTTTACGTGCCCACATTAGTTGATGTCTGTCAGAAGAGCAGCTGGTCCATCTCTGATTGAGACTTTCATTAGAAGTAGAAAACTTTACCTTCTGAAGTAGTGAGATGTGAGCACTAAGTCCTGGGAACATTTTCTAAAAACTCATTTTATAAGGAAATATAACCAGCCTTGAAAGGGATTAGAAGGAATATGACAGAAGTATAAATTAAAAAGCACTGCATTGTGAAAACATCTCTTTAAGCAGTTTTGACTCTGCCTTCACTCAATCCAATTCCTGCAGCTGCTGATTGTCCAGAACCTTCCAAAACAGCAAGAACCGTCTCTGGAGCCTGTCTAGACTCTTGCTAAAATCAGATTTCTAAAGGAAAGTGGGAGTATGTGGAAGTACCTTTTTGGAAAAAAAGCGGTCTTGCATTTTTAGTAGCTGACCTCCTTTCCTTCTGTGTCTATCCCACATTACTTGTGTGAACTTCTAAAGCAGAATAGGCCTCTGCAGAAAAGGGCTGAAGGATCATTTTCCCTGCCAGTATAAGACACAAATGCTCATTGAAGACAGAACTGAACAGACAGTGCTGTACAGACAAACCCCTAGAAAACCAAAATGAAAATATTATGAAAAAGGGTCATTAATACCATCTTACTTAGAGGATCTGTCAAAACCATAACATAATCACAGGCAATGTCTAGTAATGATATCTTACACTGAAGCCCAAAGGTTACAAAAATACTTTAGTCTTTGCCAAAAGAAAGTCACCTTTTCATCTGAAGTACAGAAGGAATCAAATTCTTGTGGTGGTGCAAAATCTATGTATGTAAAACTCCTTTTAGAGTTGTAAGTCATATTAGTAAAACACCTGTCAAAAGCCGGGGGAAAACTGGTTTATAATAGGAAAGGGCAAATCTCAAATAAAATTTCCAGTTAGAGTGAAAATATATAGGCTGAATCCATCAGCGGATGGTAGTAGCAATAAAGATCATTTGGGCTGCAAGAGCAGTATCGTCTCTAGAGCAGTTTTTGCAGCAGGTGGCAATGGCACCTGAAGGACGTGTTTTACAGGTGAGCCCATGCACGAGTCCGCTCACACACAGCCCTCCCTGCTTTCCTCTCAGGAAAGGCGTTGATAGCATGGAAAACAGCATTTTGCCTGAGAGCAGGAGATGGTATTTAGCAAGGCTTGGAATGGTGCACACGAGGGTAGGAGCTGAAAGCCATGACATTTGGGGGTCATTTGCAGCTCCCAGACAAGGCTGGGGGAGGCTGGGGGAATGGCTGCTCTCGCCAAGGAGAGATGGTGCCGACTGGCAGCATCCCCTGGTTCCTGTTGACTTTCTGTGGGCACATTTAACCTATAATTTGGAAGAGGAAAATACGGTCTGGCACACATTCCTGAAGGGTTGCCAGTCCCAGATCTATCCATTTCATAGCCTGCCAGAATGGGAAAGATAAGTACCTTACAGACCAGTATCCACAGCAACAGACACCGGAATTTTATATTTTTAATACATATAAAAACCCAAAGATAATAATTACTTTTTCGTTTTCCAATTTTATAATAGTAATAATGACCTTTAGGTCAGGAATTTTCAGTAGTTAATGACTGTCTGGCTTTTTCTTTGGTCCTTGGTTTCTCCAGCCAGTCATTAACAGTGAGAAAAGTGCCTTCTCCCGTGGTCACTTCGGCTTAATCGTTACCTCTTCATGCTACAGAATGCACCAGCTGGGAAATAAGTGTCTCCTATGCGAACGGATCCATAAAGTGTTCCTTGGGTTTCATTTCTTTGAAAGAATATTCTGTGAGGGTGTGCGAATTTACTGTAAAAGATGATTGACTATTATCCACAGCTCTGAGAAAAGTTACATCACTCTGAGGAATTGGGACTGAGGATGGTTTAAGGCCATAGATTTCAAAAGATTAAATCTTCAGAATTTATCTCTGCAATCTAGGTTCCCTTTGTCTTGGTAATGGAATGCTTCAGAATTATATATGGACACAAATATTTTCTTATCCATTTTCTAAGATCACACAGGAACAGGACCTTTTGTTTATTTGTTTGTATTTTTATACGTAATCACTGTGATGCTGAAAGCACAGTGTGGCGACAGTGTCTCAGAAGTTAAAATGTATTTTAGAATAGAAAGGGGAACGACCCTCTGGAATGTTTATCTTGCTCCATCTGAATAATAGATCCCCTCCTTCCAACCACCCTCTCTCTCAAAACATCTTGAAGCTGTACATGACTTTGTTCAGAGGAAAGTTCATTTATACATGGAAATGACTTTGTCTTGCACTTCACTGTAAGATAAAAAATACAAACCATGGAATGGAATGGAGGTATCTTCTGACCACTCTACCAATCATATTCTTCACAAAAAATTAGCCAGATTGGGAGTATATTTTATGCCTGAACATACATAAAGCTTTGAACAGTCTTCAGTTCTTGTGCACTGTTAGCTGAGCTCTTCTGTTACCTGTATGACTTATAATGCCATTGTTCCAATACAGTGTTACCCAAAAAACTGTGAATATATCTTTCCTTCAAGGTATATTTGAGCTTGAAAACAATTGTGTAAGAAATGCACGACTTAGAGTGCATTTCCATAATAGAACACTATTTTTTTTAAACCACATATTCAGTGTGTAGGGATTCCTAGTATCAGTCCAATGTGTGGTTACTGCTGAAGAGTCAGGTAGTAGTGAAGCACCTCCACAGGAAGAGTAAAAGAAAACGGGAAATTCTTCTGTAGCAGATTTAAAGTCAACATAGTGTCCTTTGAGAATTTGGTACTAAATATGGAATAATGTGAATGATGAGCCTAATTTTAATGTTTTGCAGTGAAAAGAGATTTAGCACCTGCATAACTTTTATTGAAACTATTAGCTTTTCATTTTGTATCTTTAAGTGAAAACACAGAGTGCACATGAAAGCTGTGGACATCCGCTTTTGCTTAAATTTTTTTTTTTTACTTTTCAAGAAAAATAACACCAGCAAAATATAGGTAGTGTTCCAAGAAAGAGCCAGTCAGGAGTCCCACAAGGGCTGGGACTGTGCTTTGTGGTTTCTCCACTCTTGGAGGGACAGTATTACTTTCTAAGCTGAGGCTTCATTTGCATTTTCAAAGTACAACAATTTACTTCTCAGCAGCACTGTGCTGTTTCTAAAAGGCCGGACTGGCTCGAGGATTTAAATCCAGTGAGGTTCCTGTAATTCCCTTAACTATGAGTTTTAAAATCTACACCTTTAAAATAGCTCTGCACCTTTAAACTTCAAGCTCAACTCCGTGTTAAAGCAGCTGGCTAAACATTAGAAGAAATGGGAAAGGTCCAAAAGACAGGAGTGACAGGTGACTTAGGTTTCATTCACTCTTTTAATGGATTTTTCCTCAGCTTCACAGCTAACCAGTGCAGAGTATTTATAGATTTTAAAGCCAGAAATTAACACTGTTCTTTTTAGGCAAAAGAAAAAATGTATGGAATCATTATTAATTCTTTAGCATTGTAATGCCTTCTGGCTCAAGATGTGTGCAAGGGACCGAGTAAACATGCATTTTTCATCCTGACCCTTATCTGCTCCCAGAAACATCCTCCAGTGGAGAACTGGGAAACTGCGTGCCTAAAGGATTTGAGACCTTTTATTTTTTTGCTGCTGATATAAAAATCTTTAGTCTTTGCTGTAATTGAACATTCAAATGTAAAATATTGCAAACACCAGTTAAGAGTGTTCATTTTCCCCAAGAAACCCAACCAACCAACCAAAAAAACCCCATTATGGTGCTAGTTGCCTTCACAAGAGGCCTTTGGGTTTTCTTTCATTGGGGCAAATTACCCAGGTGTCCTTGGTACCCAAAGAGATCTCTCCCCTTCTAACTCAAACTAATTTTTGAGTCCTGACCTTCTCTTTGTTTCCTTCTATTTCCAGTTTTGCCATTGCTCTGAGTTCCTTTCCTCGACAGCAGCCTTACACATCCCTAATAGAATTCAGCTGTGGAGGGAATACAATCCTGGCAGGAGGCAGTCTACCCAAACCCTCACTGGCCACCGAACTAAGTAGTACAAAATTGTTCTTCACGTAATTTTAAGAGTGTCCATGGAGTAATTCCAGCAATCAGCCTGTCCTGTCATCTCTCTGCAGTTCCCTGTACCCCACTGTAACAGGAGGTAGAGGAGACAGCAGTGCTACAGCAGCTGGTATTGTTTGATCAGCAACAAAATCCTTGCTGGAATTTCATTTCCTTTGCAGACTCGCTACAAGAATACATTTGTCATCCATACTTTGTAGCAGACTTATATTTGCCTGTAATTACACACCAGTCTGGCAATACTTTATTGTTAACATAAAGTACTGCCATTTAAATCCCCAATCTTAAACTGGAGTATTTGCAAAACTCTGTAATTGCTAAAATAATAAAGCTGCCATTAGTGTATGGGAAGTTTACAGCTTGTTGGTGAAATACTTACATTGGCTTAACTACACCTGTATGGATTCCTTATCTTTTCACATGCTGTTTAAGACAGAGAGATTTCTGCTGGGCACAACAAAAAGTTTCTGGCACTGTCACAAAATGGCTGAGGTTGGAAGAGGCCTCAGGAGCTCACCTAATCCAGGCCCTGCTCAAGGGGGTGCCCAAGACCGTGTCCAGATGCTTTTGAGTTACCTCCAATGATGGAAACTCCAGAAGCTCTCTGAACCTGTGCCAGTGCTCAGCCAAACTAAACTCCCTGTTTTCCAGCTTGTGGTCTGTCCCCAGGTAGGAGGAAGTCTATAAAAGATAACCAGGATAAACAAGTTCTGTGTGGTTTTACTCAGTGCTATAAGCACAGATAGTACTGCAAATGCCTAGGGATATGAAAACCCACAAAGACAATATATTTCGGTTTTATTTTCTGTTGGTGTTTTGCAAACAAAAAACTGGTGATGCCCCTCTCTCGTACTCATTGTGTGATTTTTTTTTTATTATTATTATTATTTTTACATCAAATAGTTCACCCCATGTGATTGTTCTGTTCCGAAGTCTGGTTGGGTAAAACAGACCTCAGGACTAGAAACAGCAGTACGAGTTTGCTCCGAACCACAAGCAACATTGCCACATTCCCCTTTCCGTATGTGAAGCTCAAAACACCCGTACTGGGTATCTCAGGGTCTCCAAAAGTTTGGGAATTTGTGCTAAAATTTGCACTGTCTCTAACCCTTGTTTGACACAGCAGCACAGCATTTCCCAGCTCTCTGTGCTCGTTCGGGGGAGGATGGAGGAGCTCTTCCTGCAACCCCCAGGGCACGGAATGATGGCGTGCAGGTGGTTCTGCATTACCATGATGATAAAAGCTGATGCTGGAGCGCTGTTTCCAAGGAGCAGATGAGTGTGGGGTTCTGTGTCCTGTTGTCTGGCCGGGAAGGATCCTCTCTCCTCGCACAGGTGCCTCCTGCCCCTTTCCTCTGCACTCGCTGGCTCTGCCCCAGCCCTCTTGGAATAAATCCCGCTGTGTGTCACCCCTCTGTTTCCCCTCCTAAGGTGACCACCAAGTTGGTCAGAGTGATGGAGCACCTCTCCAAGGAGAGACTGAGAGAATCGGGATCGTTCAGCCTGGAGAAGGCGTCAGGGTGACCTTATCATGGCCTTGCAGCACCTGAAAGGGACTTGAAGGAAAGATGAGGAGAGACTTTTATTACAAGAGCATGTAGTGACAGGACAAGGGGCAACAGCTTCAAACTGAAAGAGTGTAGGTTTAGACTGGCTATCAGGAAACAATTCTTTAGGGTGGTCAGGGTGGTGAGGCCCTGGCGCAGGTTGTGCTGTGCAAGGGAAGTCATGGCTGCCCCTTCCCTGGACGTGTTCAAGGCCAGGGCTTGGAGCAGTGGAAGACGTCCCTGCCCGTGGCACCAGGATCGAAACGAGACGTTAAGATCTCTTCCAACACAAACCACTCCATGATTCTCGGGAACAAAGCCCATTTTCGCGGCACACGTGTGCGGGAGTTTTCAACTTGGGGGGCAAAACAGAGCTTCCCTGGGGGGAAGGAGCTTTTTCTGGGGCCGGGTTCCGGCTACGGCCGAGGGTCGGGATGTGCGAGGCGGGCGCAGGTGCCGGGGCCGTGCGGGCTGCGCGCCCCGCAGGGTAGCGGCAGCGGGGC
>WBMY01017034.1:2008155-2070432 GCA_013397315.1 Donacobius atricapilla
CGGGCCCGGGGAAGGGGCCCAAGGGTCGCTTTCCAGAGCACCCGCGACCCCCGCGATGCGCCCGGCGGTGCTCGGGGCGGGGGAAGGGGGAATGATGGTGGAAACTTAACCAAAAAAAAAGAAAAAAAAAAGTTTAGGTGTTCGTCCGCGGCTTATTTATAGCGCTTGGAGTAATTTGTGTACCTTTGCAGTTGTTGCCAAATTTGAGGGGTGCTGTTTTATGTCCGCTTTGTTAGTTTAAGTGACTTCACAAATTGGAAGGCAATAGTGGAAGCAGATCTCCAGATGCTGTTGAGCGTGGGCTTGCTACGTTTGGTTTGTTTCATCTTTAAAGGTAACAAATGTCTCCGAGCTAGCAGGACCAATTCAAGCGGGTACTAGGGAACAACTCCGCATTTTGGCCATTGGAAGGTGTTCAGCCCCTGCGAGATAGTACTGTTGGTACATTGCCCCCGGATTGTGGCTCCTTGGCAGAGTGTTTCCTTGAAGACTTTGTGTAGTTTCCTCGCTGCCATAGTCATAGTTGACATGGAAGGGAAGTTTGGTGGTTGGAGAAAATTGCTGGCTAGTGTGGACTTGCCCAATAGGCTTTTGAAAGGCTGTAATGACCATTTGCAGTGGCAGTCTGGGTAGCAAAGAGGACACTGGGTTCTTACCCTGACTTTGTCAGTTTGGGCAAAGTACTGGTTATGTGTATTTCCCCGAATATGGAATGGGCTTTAAAAACTCTTTTGTTTAGTATGGAGCTCTTAGAAGGCAGTGCTGAGTTCTGATGTCTAAACAGAGTAACTTGATGTTAAAGTCACACAGAACTGGTATTTTTCTAATTTCATTTTTGAAAGTTCACAGTTCCTAAGCCAGTTTAGCTGGGTGGTGGCCCAGTTTGTCCCTGGCTCAGCCACTGACTTTTGCCATTATCCTGTTTCTAGTATTGGCCATGAACAGATACCTCAAAAGAACCAGGAACAGCGAAACTTGAGTCCCTTGCAAGGCTTTTCCAGTTTCTGAGTATTTGCAACTCCAGAAGTTCAGGAGAACTTAGGCCATCTAGCAGAAGAGTAGATTCCCTGCTAAGTTTTTGTTGTCCTGTGCCAGCCCATGCTTTGTCTGACCTGTCTGTGGCAGAGGAGTGTATGGAAGTGTTTCCTGCAGGTTCCCTGTCAGATCCACGGAAGACAACAATCTCAGCATCCAGGGTTGGCATGGCCTCTTCCCAAAGGCAGCCGCCTGTTGGACCTCACCTTCCTCTGTCCCACTGGGGAGCAGGAGCAGCAGTGCCCTTTCAGTTCCTCCTGTCCGTCCCATCACAGCTAAAGGGCTCCAGAGTTGAGCCCACCAGGTTTCCTCAGTTTTCCAGCAGCAAGTGCTTATTTTTGCCAGTTCCCTTGTTCCAGGCAGAGCCTGTGTCTGCCCAAGGTGTGCTCTCCTGAACTTTTCTGTACAGTTTCTCTTTGTTCCATGTCTCTTGAACCAGAACAAACCAATATATGCTGTTTCCTCTGGAGAACAGGACTTGTTACCTGTATTAGTGATTTGCACTAATTGCTCTCCAGAGATTCTAATTTCTACAGGAAATTCTCCTGTTGAGCCAGGAACACAAGGAAACATGCAACTGTCTTTATTACAACTGCCACATCTCAATATATCCCAACTTGATCTATGTTTTGCATTCTTGGAAAACTTCTCACCTGAACACCACACGAGTCTTTACTTCTGTGCTTCTTTCCACTCATGTAAAAATACCTTAGGTGAATTAAAAAGAAGTCATATACAAAGGGTCACTTACTTCTAAAGTTGTCATTTCTCCCCAAATTGTTAATATTGGTGTTGTTTTTATTGTGGTTGAAAACCTTGGAGAGAAAACTTGGTCTTCTCTGAAGACATCATAGCACAATTCTTGCTTTATAGTGACCAGCTCAGATTATGACAATTTTTTAATGGCAAACATTCCAAGTGTAGTGGTATATAAACTGCTGATTGAATTAAAAATAATTTTGCAAGTCTGCAATAATGTTTCTCATACCAGTACAGAACTTTCAGTTATAAAGGCTGCCAGCCTATCTTAGTAATAAGGTAAATAATGTGTATGAAGTTGCTTTTATATTTAAAGTATACATAGTTGATTTTGAATTTTTTGGAAGGAACCTTTAACTGAAGGAACCATACATCAGTGACTTTAAGGGTTTACTGCTTTGGTCTAATAATTCCCCATCAGGAAGAGGTTTCAGGATCAAAGTTATGCTACAGATATTAAATTAAACAAACAACAAAAGAGAATAAGAGGAAAAAATGGGGTTTTTTGAGCCTGCAGAGTGTTATTTTACAGTTTGAATGGTTACCAATTTTCTTGCACATAAAGCTGCTCAAGTAAGCAAAGTTCTAGCATTTTATATATGTTTTCATGATCAAATGCTGTCCATGCAGTGGAAATTAATCATTGTTTGAGAAGCAGATCCATTTGTTTTTCCTTTCTAGCGACTTGGAAAAAAAGGAGGAGAGAAAGAACACAGATACGAGACACTTATTAATGATTATTTTTTCTTTTGAAAAGAGTTTTCCTTTCCTATTAAATCTAAAGAAATTTAGATGCCTTTCAAACTTCTACCCTTGTAATGCAGGAATTCACACAGACCTAAGTACAGGTTTATGTCCACAATGCAAAGCTCTATTGGAGCACTGGTTGTGCAAAGAGTTGTTAAAACAATTGTCCTCTTTTGAGAGAGTCTGGAAGCAATTCTTTGATCCTTTGTGCTGAGGTTGGATGGTTGGAAGCCAGGAATTGTGAGGGATATTGTTTGCTGCAGAGCAGAGAGCGCTGCTGTAAAGGCATCATAAGTTTAAAAAGGAAAAATAAAAGAGGGAAGTGCGTTGGGACATGCTCAGAGCATCAGGTAATTGTGAGAGACTTGGTATGTTGTGGAGATAAAAGCTGTTGTCTTTTATTCTGTGGTGAGTGGCAGGTGATAGTGTTGGAGAAGAGCTGCAGATGAGCTCTGAGCAGCTGTTCCTCCCCGTGTGTCCCTGTGTGCTTGGTTGGGAACTGCTGAGACTGCCAGGATGTGTTGGCCTGGGAACTTTGCACTTTTTCAAAAGTTAGCCAAAGACTAGGTCTCAAACCAGAAACGCTGACCTGACTCAGTTCTAGACCTTCCAGCCACAGAGGCATATAAAAGTCAGTGTCCCTTGCCTTAATAAGTTCACCATTTGGCTACCAGCTGCTGATGCTATGTACTAATAAAGGAATAATTTTATTTGTCTCTTGAATGGAAAAGAGAACTCAGCAGACTGGAGTTTGACTACAGAGCAGTTTCTTGAGGTGACGTTAGCTGGTCTGTCTTGTTGAGAATACAAAAATAGCAGACAGTTTTTCAGGAAGAGTTTGAGTCTGTCTTCCTGATCATCCATGCTCTTCCCTTTTCTTCTTTTCTGTCCTCTCCTCAAAATGTTCCAAAGCTGTTTTTTCTGGTCGCTCTCCTTGACACACTTATGCCACTTGCAGCTTTGCCACACTTGTCTAATAGTCACTAGCAGAATGTTATCTCTGAGCATATGCACCTTACAGCAACATGATCTTTAGATGACTCCACTGGAGCTTTCCCTTTCTTTTCTAAGTGATGAATGTTGGGTGGAATGAATTGAGTTTCAGGGGTTTGTAGAAGTTCCCTCCTTCAGGCTATGTTTGTTACCAAGTTAATAATGACTGTCTTCTACCAGGAGGTGTTCTTTCCTGGCTGCAGTAAATAATTGTGCTCTCTAGCTGCTGCCCTCAACAAGTCCCACCCACACTTTCATAGCAAACATATTTCCATCAGATTCTTACAGCAATTCTTAGCTGCCACAGCAAATGTGTTAATACCTGGTGCATCCCTCTCCTTTCTTGCCCATTTATAAAATGTTATGCTCTACTTTTTATTGGGGTAGGTTATGTGATTTTTAGTTTTAAGAGCCTGTGCAGCTCATGATTAGATGTTACTGTGTATTTCAGAAGGATGTAAAATCTATGTTAATAGAAACGTTTTAAATTAAATGATTCTAGGACTGAGTTTTGAGTAAAGCTGAGAGTGTTTCAACTTCTTAGTGTGTATCCAAGCTTCTTTGCTGTGAAAAGTTCATGGAGGAAAGATCCTTTGTCAAATTCTGGAATACATGAAAAATTTGCAGTATGAGATTTTAGATTATATTAAGAATACACAAAATTCAGATCAGGAAGTCATCTTGATGTGTAATACTTAAGTCCAAGCTTTTATTGGTATTTCTGTCAACTTGGGCTTCTCTGTGGATTTTCCTCCTGGCGTTGTTCTGACAGCCTGGGGAGTTGGAGTACACGAAGCAGGTCCTGGCCGTTGTCCCCACGCTCCATCCCATATTCCTGCATGCTCCACATGTCCCATTTCCTTGCCCAGGGCAGTCTCCAGGGTGAATGAACCATTGTGGTGGGGACAGCTGACTCTGTGTTCCCAGGAGTCTCCAGGCCTGTCCCCTGCTGGGTTACCTTGCTTGGATGGGGTGTGACAGAGACCTGGGGAGAAACGACACCAGGAGAAATGTCAAAGCACCTGCAGATGCTTCTCAGGGGACCCCAAGGGTTGTCCTGAGTAAAGAAGTACCAAGAAGAGGTAGTAGGAAACCTCCCAGTACTGGTAGTGGTTCCTCACAGGCTCTTTTTGTTTGATTTTTCCTAGGCTGGTTGGGGAGTATTTGGGATGAGCTTTTGTGTCCCTGCCCTTGAGCAGCAAGTCCAGCTGTTCCTAAGGGTGGTGTCACCTCCTGTGCCTGTGCAGGCCCTGCCATGCCAAGGGCCCGCTCTGCTCCTTGAGAGAAACTAAGCCCAACCCTTCAGGCAGTGCTGAAGTAACCTTGTTCAGAATAAAATTTTTATATTTCAATTTTTTTAAATAAATTTTTACTGTGGTATTTGACGTGCATGGCCTACTTTGTCCCCCTTACCTGACGTGCTACTGGTGTGTTTTTTACCTTTTCAGCAGGTAAAAGAGCTGGCTGTACACCGAGGTTCAGCAAATCATTTTGTATAACTGAGTAACTAACTACTTCACACTCCTAAATATAGTCCTGAACACAAGTGTGGCAGTATTCATGAAAAATATTTAAAGCTAAATTTCACACTCATTTTGTATTTGATCCATTTCTGGTTTATTTTTAACTCATGTAAGATGAAGGGTGGAGGATTTTTTTCCCTTCTTCTAAACTCTAGTGTAGGACCATATCTGAGATATGAAGGACTTCTACAAAGGCATAATTTTGTGGGGTCTTTTTCATGTTTTTTCTGTTTGTTCAGTGTTGAAGCCTTATTATGACACACCGATAAATGGCAGCAGCAAAAAAAAATTGGAACTTCTAAAACTGGAACTGCTAAACAGTGGTTTGGAGTAACCCTTATGAGAGTGGTGATGTCATCATCAGGCTAAAATGCCAGTAAAAATTAATTAAAAAGCTGGGATTTATCTGCGCAAGAAGATTTTGCAGTTATATTTAATTTCCTCCTTTCTGGTATTAGCCTGCTTATTCTGAACATACATTTTTTTGTTTGTTTGTCTTTAACCCTTCTCAACTGACCTGCTTGTTCCTCAGTCACATTTGCTTTTTGCTTCACCTTAATAGTCAGAAATCATTCAATTTATTTTTGTGACATAAGGACATACAGGTGACCTACACTGTTGGTTTTTTTGTGGTCTTAGTACCCAAGTGGTTGCACCACTTGACACCAGTTATGCTTGTAAATGTTGCATAAGCTCAGCTAGCATACAGTAAAAACATGAAATTCAGGATTTTAATAAAATTGACTTCAAAGATAGTATGGTTATGGTAGCTATGGTAACTAAAACTAATTAAAATATGCTAAAATTTGCAGAGGAGGGAAAAGGGAAAAAAAAGTATGTTAGGGTTTTGTTTTCATAATTTAGCAGTAAAACATTTTTGCCAGTATATTGCCTAAGTGCCAGTCAGTGAATTATTTGTGTTTTTAAAGAAGTCCTTTAAAAATAGTAAAGGCTGAAGCACATTGTGATTTGTGTATGGAAACTGATAAAATGCCCAAAGGTACCCGCTATTTCCACAGTGAGCTCGCTCCTTGGGCAGAGGCGCTGTGGAGGCTCCCTGGAGTGCTCTCTGCAGGCTCCTGCTTTACCTGCTGGACGCCTCTCCGCGCCTCTGTGGCCTGTGTGATCATCAAATCAGCACAGGGTTTGCTCCTGTTACAATTACAGTCTGTAATGTATTAAATTCTGTACAGTCTGATACAGAAGGACTGCTGAGGGCAGCCAGATTGACAAATTAGAGCTGTCATTGAGATTGATGAGCTCTTTAAATGAACTTTTGAACTTCTAAAGAAATACATAGCTTTTGTTGTAAATATTTGTAAAATTATTTGTAAATATTTTTTGTAAAATATTTATCATATTCCAGTTTTTGAAAAGTAATGCCCATAACTGAGTTTCACGTGGAGGTGCAGAGGAAAGATTTAAAGGATGGCATTTTCACATCCTGCTTGTTTTCAGGGTTTCTTTTTCATTTATTGGTAATGCTGTATTAGTGTACTTGTTTCAGAAAGGATTAAGAGAGTTGTTCCATAATAGCTGTAATCCTTTGTGTTTGACATGTGCAGAGTATTGTACAAATATTAACAAATCTGTACAACACTTCAGTGGGCTAGATGGGGACAGTAAGAAGAAAAGTCTGAATTATTCAAGGTCAGTATTTAAGTAAATATTGGATCCAGGATTAAAACCATCCTGAGTCTTGTAGAGAGCGTGATTTCCTGTTTCTCAGCCTAGTCTGTTCTTGACTTGATTGTCCAGCTCCATGTGTTTGTGCTGCAGCCAAGTTCTAGTATCACTGAAAGTTAAATGAAAGGGAGAGTTTTGCTGACAAAGGATAATGACTGGTTTTAGTTGTATTAATTTGAGCCGTGTTGCCTTTGGTTAGTTATTTTTGATGAGGCTTTGTATTCACTTCTGAACTGAAAAAGAGATTTCATATTAATAATGGAAATTAATGAAGAAAATCCATGTAAGTTTTTCTTGCAGCAGAAGGCTGATATTTCTGGGCTGATACTCAAGACTGTAGATCTGAACAATCTGCTGATAAGTGAGCACATGCAAAAGGAGAATGTTACAAAATACTTGAGTGCCGTCATGTGCATTAGAAATTTGACTACAAATAGGTGGCCATATCAATAGCTCTCACTCCTACCAGAATTAGACTGGGTCTCTCAGTTGTTCCACTAGAAGAAAAACCTCATTGAGACCTCAGCATGATTTGCTTCAGCAGCTGGTATGGTTGGTTGTTTTTTTGGTTTTAGTTTATTTTGGGTTTTGCGAGAGCAGCAGCAGGAACCATGCTCTGTGCATTTACTTGTGTTGCTGTATTAAATATTGATGAGCAAGAGCCAGTCTTGATCGAGGACTTCAGAGAGGACTTAGGAGGTTTATATAATCTGTGCTCTGCTTCTGTAGGGTTTTGGCTGCTTAATCTTTCTCCCCCTTCTTTAATGCCTGTGTACGAAGCAGGTGTGGCTTTCTCTCCATCATCAGTGAGCAGTCTTGGTTGAGGCTCCTGGTGCATCATCCTTCTTCCCCATCATCTCTAAACCTGTCGAGCAGTGGTTTAAGACCTTTCTCTCTTGCCTTTCTCCAGTTTGATTAAGAATTATTTGCACTCTGTTTCCTATTCTTTAGACTTTATTGAAATTCACTTCACAAGATTTAGCAGCCTTTTGGGCCAGTTCCTCAAGTGCATGTCTTCACCTTCCTGTGCTTATCAGCCCTGCCTGTCACAGCGCTGCTTGATGTGTTGCTCTTCCCTGACTTCTTTGCTCACTTTTCTTTGTGCACTGCAGACAACCTTCCAGTCACTCATTTGTGTGTTGCTGTCATTTTCTCTTTCTGGTGAAGTGCTGCAGAACTACTTAGTTCTTAAAATTTTGGGAGTGAGACAAGCCCAGATGATGGCATCTCTCAGCTCTGCCTTTTTATTGCTGGCTTCTCACTCACATTTTTTTGTCAGCTTCCCTTTCTGACACCCGTAGCAGAAATCTTTTTCAGCTTATGCTTAGGATGTCCCAACATATTTTCCTACTTTTTTTGTCCATTTGCCTTGAATTTAGAGTCAAGAGAAGGAATAATCTCGTCAAGAGAAGGAATAATCTCGTTTGTCATTTCCAACCCAAAATCTTGCTGTCTCTTACATACTCCTCATCCACTTTGTTGCTTACACTCAGCTCTACCTTTCTGTCCAACTAAGTATACTTCTGAAGCGCTTTCACTGTGCCCAGTGTTTATTTCTGGAATCTTTTTCTCAGTCCTTCCAATAAAGCTCTCCTCTAGTCTGAAAAAAAAAAAAAATAAAGAGAAAAACAATATAGTAAATTTTACTACCCGAATCCTGAATTGTCCGTGCCAGCACCTAGTTGGCCCCTCTTTTGCACTCTTCTCCCTTTTTTAGCTGCATTGATTTTGGCAGCACCTGCCCTCTTCAAATAACTTCTGCATTTCTGCTGCTGTTGATGTGTGTTTGTTGTTGTCATTCTCAGTTTCTTCTTTCGTAGTGGTCATAATCTCAGTGTACTCCTAGCTCAGACATGTTTTATATGTGGCACATTTCTTTTTGCTTTGTATCCTCAATATCTTCTGTGCCTGCAGGATCATTACATTTTCTGAAATCTCATCTCTTCTTCCTGGTCAAGTTCTCCTTTAATGTTTGCATGAAATTAGCTAAGAAAGTAATTCATAGTTCTTTTTTTTTCCCTAACTTCAGATAAGCTAGGTGGCTTTTTTAAAAATTATTATCACGCTGTTTTCCTTCTCGGTCACAGCAGTACTGAATATTGTTTATTTGTGTGTAAGTGGCACTTAGGAATCCATGCCCTGTTGCGCTTGGTGTGTTTCCTATAAAGCGCCACATCACCTTTGGTTATGGGATCTTTGCTTCGGTTCTTGTGCATCTTTTGTTTTTGCTGATCTGTAAGCAGTGCACAGCCTGCCCAGGCAGGTGATCTTACCTTCTCTGTAGAAGCAACCTGGCTGAATCAGTAGCAAAGCAGTTCAGTGCAGCAGTGCGTGGGGAATCTTGTGCAGGTGTTGTCCATATGTGCTGGGTACATGCCTGGAAATGGGAAGGCTGATGGTAAGTTTTTTCATCTGTCAGCATATCATTTTTCACAAGGAGTGGAATTTTTTTGAAGGCTTAGGGGAACGACGAAGTCTCTTCAAGGTTCTTTCATTTTATTACTGTAAGATTTATAGCTTTGCCAAGCCCCTTCTTTGGACTGATACCAGACCTGCCATCCCTCATCTCTTGGGAGTGCAGAGCTCTCTTCCTTTATTTTTCCAGCTTTTATTCCAAAGACGGAAAAAAAAAATCAGCATTTGAACTCTTTTTTGAAGGGATTAGTTTGTTCAGTCCTTATTTCTAAATCAGAAAGTAAGGAACACATTATGGAGACTTTGAGATTTTCATAGTTTTATTTTACATCCCACAATAGGGTTTTCAGTTTTAGAGCACTAACATATTTCTCCTTGGATTTAACCAACTCCCTGCCCTGTTAAAGTTGCTTTCTCTGCTTCAGTTCCCTTCCCCTCTAGACTTGAAGCTGTACCTTTTGGCCTGGATCCACACATCCTGACACTGAAATGAGGGCCTCGTTGAAGAAAGCATTCCAGGAACAGTTTATCCTTTGCTACTTGATGGAGATTTTCTAATGCAGGGTTGCTTTTTTTGGTTTTTCTTTCTTTGAGCGATGCTGAGGCCAAATGTGTTCCCAGACACGCTGAAATTCCTCAGCAGTTCACTTTTTTCTGACTGCCCCTTCAGCTTCGGGGGAAGCCTGGATGGGGAGAGACGCTGTCATGTGCCCTGGCTCTGGAGCCCTGTGCTCCAGTACCGTGAGGAGTTGACTGCCAGGATCTCTCCAAGTCTGACCTTTTCTTGGAGTACAGCTGTTCAGCATGCTTTACTCTTTATCTCCAATCACAGAATGCCAGCTTCTCTGTGAACAAAAGCAATTTTTCCTAATTTACATGTGTCTTTCAGAGTGTCCCTTCTTAAAGAACAGAGGGAATCCATTCTTGGTACCGTGCATTCCACCCTGCATATTTTGTTAT
Source organism: Donacobius atricapilla (assembly GCA_013397315.1). Classification (NCBI taxonomy): domain Eukaryota; kingdom Metazoa; phylum Chordata; class Aves; order Passeriformes; family Mimidae; genus Donacobius; species Donacobius atricapilla. The sequence continues at coordinate 2,018,274 of WBMY01017034.1, forward strand.
GAGTGCCTAATTAAGTATGTTAAGTGCTAGTTCTCAGTAATTGATATCACTGAACCACTCATTGCATATCTAGGGAAAACAGTAGACGCAACTTTATAAGAAGCTGATCATAGCCACCTAGGGGAAGGTGTAATTTTTAACTTTAGCGAGGTTTAAATGCCTGAGAACAAAGTCCAGACAAATGATTTGGGTCGTAAAAACGAGGCTCTCTACCTCAATGCTTTGAGGCTGTCCTTCTTTCTCCTCTGTAGCCTCAGGCACTGAATTGCAGCTTGTCCACATATTTGGTTCCTATCCTGGTTTTCTGGCTCAAAATCACAGATGCGTTGTTTTTTGCTGGATTCTTGTTTTGTACCTGGCTTTTGTTTACTACCACAACAACAGACAGAGAATCAGAAGGAGAACTGCTGTAAATGCATGTTCGTGTTTCTTCTACCCTTCCCCCAGTCTCCACATTCTCCCTCCCACCCCTTCCCAAATTCCATTAATATTTACGGAGCAAGAGCCAGAACTCCAGCATTAATCTCAAATTCAGAATAAGATTTTTCTGGCTCTATCTGCAGCTAATGCAGAAGACAACAGAGGTTAGAAATGCACTTAAGAAAAAAAAAGAGAAAGAACAAAAGGCCTTTTCATATTCAACACACTGGATGGATTGTATTAGGTATAAATAAGCTTTCAAAGACCAGAGCATATGTAAAAAATATTATATGTATTGTTGGAAGGCAGAGGAACATTTATTTGCTTACTGACTACACTGAAAGTTCCTGGGCTTTAACTTACATAAACTCATTGTTTCTTCAAATGTTGTGTGTGGAGAAAACAGTTCATTTCTTCAGCTTACTGGTTCATGTACAGATAAGCAGTAAAACCAAAAAGTCAAATGAACAGAAAGAGAACTGTGTTGATAGTTACATGCCAACAATGTACGAACTCAGCATTTGTAAGGAGATGTATAAACAAACTTCAAAACCAGTGAAGTTTTGCAAACATGAATTTCATAGGCAAACTGAAATTGAGTGGAGAGTGAAGAGAATGAAGAATTCAGATAATTGCATTTGTTTTCTTTGACCCCAAACCAAGTATTTCCTTTCATTTCCATTGTTAAGTGCAGAGAATGTTTTATTAATCTTTATGAATTGACTTAAAAAGCCAAAATCAAATATAAATATTACTGTCCTTCCAAATCGTTTTTAATTGTTGGGTTTATTCACTGGAAAGTATTTGCTGACTTCTGTAGCCTGCACAGGCACTTACTCCTCTGTGATGCCGGCCCTTGATTGTTTCAAGGGTCTCCTTTCCCTGCCATGGGGAGGATGGCTCACGTCCCTGCCCAGTTGGTGTGGGGCTCTGGCTTCTGGTGACCTCAGTGAGTTGTCAGCAGACAAATTTGTTAGCTGTGTCAAGTAATGGATTGTGTCCATCTGGTTATGAGGCCAGGGGTTATTTCAGAGGACAGAAACTGATCTGAATTCTTTAAGTGAAGAAGGAGGTCATCTCCATGTCCTATGGAAGATGGTTTGGCAGAGCAGTCTGGAGAAGCTGGCCGTGCAGTATCCGTGTGCTGCTCTTCCTCCAAGGAATTGAGACAACGTATTTTAGCAAAGGATTCCTCAGTCTATCCAATACCCCATAATACATGAACACAGAAAACGTCGGTGGTTTTATTTTTTTTTTTTGCCTTTTTCCATATGGATTCATTTATTCTTAAATTCCAAGAAAATACCAAGACCCATCAGTCTATCCTTTAGTCTGGAAGTTTGTATTATTTGGTTTTTTTGGGATGGGCTCCCTTATTTTCTTCCCATCTCTCTGGCATTAGAATTGGCTTATCTCACTTTTGTGATGAACCTACATTTTCCAGATAAATGAAAACAGGGGTTTATTTTTCAAAACTGAAACAGTTGGATTGCCTTTTTGTTTTACTGGGATAAGCATCTACAATGCTCTGGGGAATGGAGAATGATCTAAAATAAGCCTAGCTGTTTTTTGTTGTTTATCTGTTTCTTTTTGCATCTGTCTTAGTATTTATTGCTACCATCTGCATTTCATTTCAGGTTGTCTAATGTCTCATTCTGCATGTTCTTTGCCTATTCTTTTTACATAGCCTAGGGCTGTAATATCACCATTTGCCTACAAGAGATCCATTTCTATCTGTAACAAAATGAATTGCATTCATCTGTGTAATTCATTTCTAATGAATGCCTTGCTCCTCATTAAACAGTGATTTACCTTTGTTTCCCTTTCCTACACTGTCAACACGAACCATTTTGAGGTCCTGTGGTGAGATGCTAATTTGAGAAAGCAAAAGTCAATGCAACTAAGCACTCATGGGGCCCGTCCTCCTTGGCACTTTCAAAAATATTCACGGGACACTTTGCAGAATACAATTTGCAGGTGGATAAGAAGACTCAAAATGTTTTCCTGTTCATAAGCTCTCAGTGTACTAACAGTTTAAATGCATTTCTCCTTGACACTGTCAGGAACAGGTGAATCTTTTCAGACCTCTTCTGCTCTGCAAGAATTTTACCTATCACAGGCACATTTTAGGAGACTGAACTCTTGGTGCCCTGTCCCCTCTCTACCTTTTCAGGAATATTAAAATATTTTGAATGTGCTTTTAGATTATTATTTTAAAATACCTAATTTTGAGATCTGTCAAAATGTTAAAACTTGAAAATGCTGTACTTCAATTTTTTTCATGAGATGCAAAGATTTATATATTTATTGGCTTTGCCAATAGTATCTATAGGAAAAGGATGAATACCATTAATTAAGGAAATAGGGTTGTGTAGTAATTTTGTTACAGATTTGGTTCTTATGCAATTTTAGTGTAATGCACTTTGAAGTTCTCCAGCAACATTCCCTTTTCCAGCCTTGCACTTTGCAGAACAGCAGAATCTGCTGTGCAAATAGATCTGTGCTGCTGACAGATGATGGTTAGGGTATGAGATGAATTACCAAGTTTATAAAAAAATTAACCCCAAGCAGAGTTCGAACTGCAGCAATGGATTATGAATATGAAAATACTGTTGGTAAACACAATTTAAAGCAATACAGATGGTTTTCAGGAAGTTTTATTTACAGCCTCTTCAACTCATACTTTGGTGATAGTACAAGCCGCTCACCAACACTTCTGATCACTTCATTTTAGCTTGGCATTTTTCGGTATTTATTCATGTGTTGGGCCAGACTGGTCCCCAGTTGAAACTCTAGAATTGCCAGTAGGCATCAGTGGATTTACACCATGGACTAATTTGGTCATGGTATTCTAAGGGGCTTGGAGCATGGGAGGTTGGGTTTTTGTAACTGGTCTTGCCTCAATTGTGTAGTATTTGGAAGTAAGAACACTGATTAATGTAACAAAACCTTATTTTTAATATACATTTTAGAGGACAAAACTGACCTTGAGAACAGTGTGATGCAGAAGAAAATTAAAATCCCCAAACTCTCTCTCAATCACATAGAAGAAGCTGGGGAGGTTACAGATTATGGGGAAGAAGATGTGGAGCTTAGACACAGTAAGGTACTGAAGTCTTTCTGGTTTTATTTATTTTCCCTCCTTTCCTTTTTTTTATCTTTTTTACAAGTGCTTGGGGCATATACAAATGTCCTAGCTTAAGAATTCCTGGCTTGCTTTTGATCCCCTTAAAACAGTGTGTTTGGTGAAATCGGGTCACATTGTGTGTGGTGGTGGGGCATGGGTTTTCAAAACCTGATTTCTGTGCAATCAGACGTTTTCCTGTGTATACTGTCTGCACAGTGTAACTGCCAGCTGAGGCTGGTGCAGCAGTGCTCTTCCACTTTGGCCCAGAATGCCTCAAAAGTCACCAGTTCCTGACTGTACTGGCTGCTCTTGGTGGCCCTTGTGACAGAATGCTCGCTGCTTGTTTGGAATTGGGGGGGGGGTGCTCTGAGGCTGCCCAGCCACAGAGAAGAGTTGACAAGACTGTATCACTCCGTTGTAACTCCTGGTTGCCATTTTAGGTTCAAATGCCAGAAAACCAATATGGAAATGTATTTTTTTTTAATATCAAATTATTTCTTTAAAAGTCTGCAGACCTTCAGAATTAGATTTTGCTCTATGGCTTCATGTGTTTTGCAGCTGCAGGAATGATACTTGTACATTTCCTTCTGGTGGGCCAGGGTTGTTTTTTTTTAATTGTTAAATTATTTTTTAGAAGATGAATGCAGCAGGTGTAACATCAAACAATTTTGTTTTCTGCCACATTACTCGTGGATATTGTGGTATGGGAATTTGATAGTGTCAGCTTCTTGCCTCTAATCTATGGGCTGCATTTGCTTTCCTTGCAGTTGCTTGGAAGTTCAAATGCCTTTTCATATTTGGCCAGTCAAACTTAGTGACTTTACCTGTACTGTCACACATTAATCCCACTATCCAGGCCCCAGGAAAGTGGTGTGATTTAATTTGTAGGGTTTGTGCAGATGACTGAAGGTAAAATTCCACTGGGAGTTCCCAGGACCTGAAGCCTCTGCAATGCAGTACTAATATAGAAGGAATCAGTTGATAAGGAAGATGAGGCTGGATGATATCTTCTGTCTCCAGCTTCAGTGTTTTCAAATCCCTTTCAGTGTTTGCTGATAGCGTTAACTCAGTCACTTGCATCAGGCAGTTGGGTGAACGTGCTGTAGGGATAGTCAGAGAAGGTTTTGTCTCCCAAAGTGTGGGAAGGCTGAGCCCTCAGTTCACAGCACAGCTCTGTGCCTATGCTGCTTTCACCTTTTTCAGGGGTGACAAATGGAGCACACAGTGGGCTCTTTCTCTTGCTTATCTGAAAATCAATTGCTGTCAGAAATCTGAATGTTAAGGGTAAACTGTAAAGAAAAAGAGATCTAGATCCACTTTTTAAAAAAGAAATTGATGATAGGGAATCAAGTGACCCATACACACTGCCTTTCTAAGTGTTGCACAAATGCAGGAAGGCCTTTAACTGCCTCAGAAGCTTGTATATGCATTTTACTGAGTTGCAATTGCATGTTAGTTATGCTGCATATTATATCCATAAGAACCTGTTAGGCAGAATGTTTTTGCACACTAGCTTTGTCTGAGTTTTTTTGAAAAACAAGAACATTGACAGTTCCCAGGACTGTAGAATTTTGATTTTATGATGTCTTACCGCTCTCCTAATTTATTTGTTTTTTGTTGTAACTTGCAGAGACAAGATGGGAGGAAACAGAGTGAAGGTACACACAAAAGCATTGAAGCAGTTGTTGCTCGCCTTGAAAAACAGAACGGGATGAGTCTCAGTAGTACTTCCAGCCCTGAGGAGGCTTTTATGGAGGCTACAGAAGGCATGAACAATCTGGACGATGCTGTAGTTCCTCGGATTCTCTATGAGGAATTGCTGAGGAGTTACCAGCAGCAGCAGGAAGAAATGAGACACATTCAACAGGAGCTTGAGAGAACGCGGAGGCAGCTTGTGCAACAGGCAAAGAAGCTAAAGGAGTATGGGGCACTCGTGTCAGAAATGAAAGAGCTCAGAGACTTGAACAGGAGGCTCCAGGATGTACTGCTCCTAAGACTAGGTAGTGGTAAGTGCCGGACTTAAGTGGGACTAGTTTGAATGAGTTTTGCAGGTGTGATCAATAGTAATGGAAATGTATTTGAAGAGTAGCGGTGGTTGTTCAACTGGACATTGAATGTTAAAAGGGTTTTCTGCTGTGGCTGTACAATATGTGTCGAATTTGTATGCTATGTACGTCTGGGGTTTTCTTTAAAAACTAGAGGTCATTGTGTTGGTATGGCTGAATCAGAGTTCCATTTTAAGCAGCTGTGTTATAAAGAGTCTCTGACCTTCCAATATATGCTGAAAAAGTTAATAAAGCATCATCTGCAAAATATACCAGTATGTTCCAGTATTAAAAAAAAAAAAAAAAAAAAGGTGCTGGAATGAATTATATTGGGCACAAATGAATTTATCCTTTGCAGTTAGGGATTTTGTTTATTGTTATGTGACTGTTACCTTCCATTTTCTGACCCCTCTTCCCATTACTAGCTTATTAGAATGTGATCTATTCCTATTTTAGCAGTGGCTTTAAACAGCCATGCTATTTGAAAAGCAATGGATTGTTAAAGCATAATTAAGAAAAACTTTATATTAGTGTCCCATTTATCAACGCTTGTTGCAAAATGCAGGTTTTTGTAATTTGGATTTCAGTTTTAAATATCTTGAGTCAATTGCTCCTTTGTTTGAGTTTATAACAATTATTTAAGCGTTATGTTGGAATAAATGGGAAAAAAGACAAAATAAAAAGTTCATCCTTTTCATTGAAGATGAATACCTTCAAAAATTTGACTAATTACATTTATTTGTGATTAGAACGTGGTACTGCTGTGTTGAAGATCTGCTCGGTGACTGAAACTTGGTTGAAATCTATGCATCCAAACTTAGCATGCTGTTCTTACGTCTGCCTTTGTGTATCTGGAAACTTAATTTTTGCATGTCAGTTGGATATTGGCTCTTCTCCTGGACTGGAACGAGTGCATGCAATTTGCATGTGGGTCTGAGTTACCCTCACCTGCAGAGCTGGGCCTGAGAGAGCATGTGCCTGTGCTGTAGCATGTGTTCAGGTGTGCCCACACCCTTGGAGCCAGGTTCTTGGAGCGTCCCACAACCTAAACTGGGTGTCTGCTTGTGAGTGCTCATCCTTGTTACACTGTGCATCATTAAAATGTCGTTACTTACCGTAAACATTCTAGTTAACTTTCTAAATAAAACTAAATAGGCAAGGTTGCCGCAGCCTGAAAAACATGATGTGGTTGGCAGGAGATTCCACTGAGCTTTCTGAAATTTTCCTTGGATGGAAAGATGTTTCTTCATCTGCAAGTAGTTAGCTGGAATTTATGGGAATGGAGCACGAGCCAGATGTTGGTAGGCAATGGGGCTGAACAGCGTAAAGTACCAATTTAGTTGGTAGACTTGACAGCAGTTGGAGTGGTGAGACCAGCAGTGAAATGAAGACAGCTACTGAATTCTGTCTCTTTTCTTCACTTTAAGAAAAAGAAGATACATTTTTTTTGCATCAGCCAAATAAAGAAACCTTAGGAAAAAATAAAAAAGAGGAAAATAAATTCTGGAAAAAAAATACTGAATCTTCTCTAAATATTGGGCATGAATTTTTATTGTATGTATCAATCTGATGACTTGAAAACAAATCCCAATTACACTGAAGACAAGTTCTTTAAATTTGATCACATACTTGGAAAAATATCAGCTGTATGACACTTCAGAAAAAAATCCATTGTTATAAGTACTTGTAAGGAACATTGGATGGTAAAGGTAGAATTTGGCCGTGCTGGCTTTGTCCTTCCCAGGATTTGTATTTCCTAAAACTCAGTGTATTAACTGTTGCTTACTCTGTTGTTTTTCCTTGTAGCCTCATTCACAGCAGAGAATCAACCATGTTCTAGAAAGATCAGTACAAAACTTACGAATAATTAGCAATGAGACATCTTCAGCATGTTCTAAATTAGAGTCTGATGATAGTATGAAAAAGTACTACTTTTAATCAAGAATAGAGATGTAAAGACATTTTTAGTCTTCCTTACTTTTCCAGCTTATAAATGAGGTATGTTTGGGTATGTGAATAATCTCTGAAAACTGCTCTGAAAATAAATTACATCCTGAATTTATCTGCAGTTGCAGTGATCTCTTAAACCTAGAGTTTCAAATTACATGTAATTTATGTTACGCTGCACTTCTAGCAGGGTGGACTTAATGCAAACTAATTGCATTTCTGTTTCACCTTAGAGACTTGTGATTTCTTTGCATGAGATGACAGCTGGTTTGTGCTGATGAATTGCAGCTGTGGGAAATGTGTGCCTGTTGCCATTTTAAACTTGCAGATCAAATATAGAACAGCCTCTTGAGCTAACATGCAGTCAAGTAGTCAGTCTCCTAATTTCCCATCAACGTGTTGAATTCAGTGAGGAGCTGGAAGTTGCTGTATTGTACTTGAGACTCAGGCCTTCAGCTCTGCTTCTAAACTGGAGCCACTTCTGTGGCAGGAGTGAGGAGGTTCATCTTCCTCATGGTGACACCGAATTGCTCTTTGTCGCCAAAGAGCCTTGGAGGCAGCTCTGGCAGATGACAGTAGTGAAATCAGTCTCGATCCATAGAGAAATGCTTAATATCATCTTTATGATTTCAGTATATTATTTCCCAGCAGATCCCTTCCCAGAGGAGACGGGGATTTCACCAGGGCTCTGGGGACCAGAGCAGTGGAAAAATGTGATGACTGTTGTGGAAAAGGTTATGGGGTCCCTCTTGAGCTCCTGGAATAGTGTGTGCAGCCTCTTGCTTTGCCCACTTGGGGAACTGGAAGCCCTGCAACTGTAGGCCTTTGCAGTTTGTTTTGTTGCACCTGAAAACACACCTAATTGGCTCTCTTTCTATTAATAGAGAATAAGATAATTTAAAGAATTAAATAACTGTCTGTCCCCTGTAGGGACTTTAAATAATCTTCTGATTGTAAAATAATAATTTCAATAACTCCTTAAAAAGCAGCTATCTCCAGGGCAAGAGCTGTGCAGTTTCCCGTGGCTGGAAATACTGTGAGAAGTAGTGAAGTTGTATAGGGAAAACAATGCTTGGGTGTTTTTAGCTCCCTGATAATTTCTTCATTTTCATGTTATATTGCTAAGAATTAGTGTTGCTCCAAAGTCAGGGAGTATATTCACATTCATTCAGAAACGTGGATTCATCAGCATGTGCACACAGACCCCCAAGGTTTTATTTTTAATCCCAGTTTAATTTCAGTGATCCAGTTTACAGTGTCTTGGGAGTGACACCAGGGTAGGGAGGATGAAATGGGATTTGTGTCTTACCACATGTCAGGAATTACTGTTTTTCAGCTTCGCTATATTTGTTTGGTTTTTTGATGTTAAAAAAAAAAAAGGCCCAAGGTTTCTATCAAGTACAGAAAGTACCAATATTACCACTTCTCAGACTTATGTTGTTGTGCTGTTTTGTTTCAAATTCTGGTAGACCACGTGCAAAAAACTTTCTGCTTACAAGTGTATGCTGACCACTTTATCAGTCAATTTATTTTTACTTTCTTACTAATTTTAGGAGTAACATGTAGCCTAAGATGCATTTTTGGGGAAAACGGATGGTAAAGGGTAGCCTTCTACCTTTTCATCCTGATTTGAATTTGCTGGCCTCTTGGATATTATAAAAAACTGCAGTCAGAAGGAGAAAGATTTTGCAATAAAGCATTTGTTTCCTTCTTGCTTTCTGAAAATGGTCTTTTTGTTTTTTCCTTGATCGTTATTACATAAGTGCTGTCATTGTTAAGCCTTTAGATAGAGGTGTATATTTTTATATATCCCATTCATCATCTTTAAAATAAGAGGCAGAGAAGGGGAACTTGGAGGGTGGTGAATGGGACACATTGCTCTGCTGGCAGGCAGGCAGGAGTGCAGGTTGCATGTGCAATTCACAGCATGCAGGGTTGAAAATGCAGTTTGGTGGTTGTGGGGACTGCCTGGCTAGAGGCAGGTTTCTGTTTGGGAATCAAAAATCAGGATATAAAAAAGAGATTTTAAAGGCTTTCTTTTGGTGACGTCTAAGCAAGTAGTAAAGTGTGAATTGGAGCAGAGGTATTCTGACCTGTGAAAGCTGTGGTTGTGGACTTTAATCAGCTTTTCCTTGGGGAAGCTCCAGAAACCAAATCCCAGCTGTGTCAATATATGACTAAAAACAGTAAAAGACTTCTAAATAGGGACCAGTAAAAGTGTTTAAAGAGACATTAACGTTTTCCTGCTAGGAAGAGGGTGGTTAGACTTAGGTGTCTTCCTTGAAGGGACTTACAAAGTATAAGAAAATAGCTCTTTGTTGAAGGATGTTTTCCTAAAGTAACAGCTTCAGAGAGGACTTCTTAAGGTCACACTGCAGTTACATCTCTGCGCCTGCTTGTTCAGGGGCCCGTGCTGTGGGCAGGCTTTTGGGTGCTTTAACAAGTCTGGGTCTTTGCCCAGTCTGAATCAGCTTTGCAGTCTCAGGTTTAGGAAGTTCACTTTGTCTTGGCTGTATCGTTGTACATTCATGGCACTAGAGGTGCTTACCAAGATCACTATGAAATGATAATGCAAATGGGGTGCCTTTGTGGTTTCTCTTTTTGTGCCATGTTTGCACTGGGGCTGGCTCTTTAGACCCTCTTGTTGGTGGCACTGCAATGTAGGATGGTCTGAGTTGCCAGGACAACTTTTAGTCACTGGTGAGCGCGGAGTGGCAGCCAGCTGAGAACATTTAGCTGCCTCTGTAGGTGTGGAATAAGCTATAGGATAAATGTCAAATGCTGACAACGGAGGAAGCACTGCTATTGCTGTAAAATAATCTCTAGATGAAGCTGCACAAAGTAGGAGGGATGAATGCTGTGCTTGTTCCAGGCACAGGAACTATTGAAGATTCGTGACTAAGGCCCGAGTTGCGGTGCCAGCGTGCCTTGCAGAGTTGGATCAGCTCAGGGCTGGCTCTGTGTGCACAAACAGGAGCTGAGGGGTGACCTGATGGTTGAGTTGTCACGGGCTGAAGATGTCAGGGTTGGGCTGCAGAGGGGTGCAGTGCTCTCAGCACCAGCCTTTTAGTATCTAGCACTGACAAGTGGGTGAGTTTATCCTTAGGGTTCTGGACGTGGGGTATTTCCATGGTGCCCAGAGTCTAAGTTGGCAATCTTGCTGTGCTGTGGAGCCACCAGCCCTGCATGGAGCTTCAGTGCCTGCTGGAGCTCCTTTGGATCCTAGAGCCACAACCAGGGGACACAGATAGGCTTGGGGTCATAGCCTAGGCTTCTGGTGGAACCCCTGCAATGAATGGAGTAATGAAATCCAGTTCACAAATTATTTTTAATTCGTTCTTCTGTCCTTTTGGGAGCATTTTATAATTTGGATCTGGAAAAGAGAAGTTGATGACTGACAAAATAATTATCCCCCTTTTAAGTCTCAAGCATATGCTTAGTAGTGTTCCATTGTTTAATTTGTGCATAATTTTTGTTGATTACATTAAAAATAAAAATCAGTGTTGGATGGATTGGACAATCAAAACTGTAATTTATGTGGGTTTTTTTAACCTTTGATATTCTTTCTTTGCATGATATTCAGCATAAGGAGCCTGTTTCCTTCATAGCATTTCTGCAGATTCTCACTATTTTTATACACCTCTGTTATATCTGAAGAGATTTTCAATTTCTATAAAATTTGTAATTCTGTGTGGATAATTTATGTAATTATCACAGTAAATTATGCAGGTTCCTATGCAACTATATAGCAATTCTTATTTGAAGAATTACTATTGTTGCTTTTGGTTTATAATTTCAGTGCCATTTTAACATAATCTCCTTAGTGCACACTGAAGAAATCTTACCCATATCTGTAATTGTCCTGATGCTTTAGGAACAAAATTAAACACTTAAATTAAAATTAAACATTTTAATGTTTATAAAGCAGGAATACTTATCCTGCTTTTAGTTATTGATGTTCTGAGGTAGGATTTTGGTTTAGATTACTTCTAACTTTAAAATGAACATGACTAATATGTTATTTTATGCTAATCATGGGTGATGAAGGGATTGATTTCGTGTTCTCTGGGATAGCAGACAGCTCTCTTTTCTTAACTGTCTAGGACCTGCCATTGAGGTTGAAAAAGTAAAACCTGAATCAATTGAACCTGAACCTGAGGTACAGAAGACCTTCAGTGAGGAAGCAAATACATCAACGTACTACCCTGCCCCTGTTCCAGTAATGGACAAGTATATTCTCGAGAATGGAAAGGTATTTTATATTAAATATAACATGAGTAATTTTTAAATGTCCATCTGGTGGTGTTCTTGTGGAATTTTCATGATTGTGGGGGTTTTGCATGGTAGCAGCTTGTTCAAGCTTCCTCAGTTTTCACGAAGGTGTGCTGTTATGCTGAGGAGAATTGTGGAGTTACATAGATATGAAGAGCGTAGAAAAATATCCTCAGTGGTGAGAGCATTGAATGCTGTGCAGCGTGAGGAATAAAGTTGTTAAATATGCATGCACGGGCTAATTGACATAGTCTTCAGTTGGTGACATCCATAAATACACCAAATATTGACCGAAGTCAGTAAAGTTACATGAGTCTGCTTAACCGAAATACTTTCGTAAAACGTTTGCAGTGTTTATAATGTGCTGTAGTCATGTTGCAGAGAAGCCCTCACGTTTGGGTTGGAGTGCAGGAGGTAATTATGAACCCTGGAAGGAAAATGGGGCTCCCTTGATGCTGGTAGGAGCATTGCCACTGAATTGAGCTGATGTAGTGCTACTTTCCAGAGACCTTGTGAAGCTGCTGAAATGCCATCTAGCTCTAGTTTGCCAGACCCTGACTGAGACTTTCCAGGTTTTAGCGTGTTTAACTCATTAACTGCTCATCTACCTAGGCCTACTTTTACAGCTGTTTTCGTTTTCATTAAATAAATGTGATGTTTCTTACACAAAACCGTAAGTCCTTCAAAATTGCCTGTGCAGATCCTGTTTCTTGGTGTATCTAGATGCATTTGGTACCCTAATCTGAGAACCCTTAGGGAGGAAACATCCATTCCAGCTTTGCCTACAGTGGAATCACTGATGGAACATAGCATGAAACGGCATTTTCAGATTTGTGTTAAAAGATTGACTGCACAATGTCTGTCCCTCTTGAAGATGAATTCAGCATAATCACTGAGGACAGAATGTGTGTGAAAAATAGTAGAGTCTTGACAGTTTGACAGGTATTTGGTTCAGACAGCTTTTCTTGCCTAATATATTTAAATATGTCATTTGCTTGATTAGTTTGTGTAAATTTGCGCAATGAGTACTTAGGGTGTATTACTGTGTGAGTTTTCTTTACCTTCTTCTCTTCCACATAAGGTCCGTGGGATAGGGCACATCCTTTGGTATTTGTATGCAGCTTTTCCTGCACCCTTTTTTCATCTGTCAGCTTCTTGGCACTTCTTTTGCTGAAGTTTTCTGTCTTTACAGATATAAGTATCTCTTTAATTTTCTTTTTGTATATTTGGTTCTTGGTTTGCCTATTTACAGGGTTTACAGCAAGCTCAGATGCCAAAAATGTGAACTAATAATGTATTTGGAGTGTTGGAGGGTAGTTTTCTTCAGTTTTCCTTGTTTACGGCTTTATTTCAGTATTCCTTTATTGATATGCACCACTAGAGTAGTTGAAATCCTTTTTTTACAAATCTTACCCTTTGTGGCACTAGATTTGATCTTAGTAGGATTCTTTCAAAGCAGATAAATCTCTTCCCTCCAGAGGGGTAAAAACGAGTCACTGAAAAAGAGCCTATGGCATTCATTTAAGAAAAAAGAAAGAAGAAAGAAAAAAAAAAAAGTTCATCTTCTGAGACACGTTTTAGATCTATTGCAGATGTTAGCACAGCCACGCTGGTGAGCGTTGCTTTGAATTCGCTGCTGTCTCTGTTGCATTGTGCTTGAAGGTTGATCCTGCAGTTGCTGAAATTGGGAGTAAATTTCCTATTGATTTCATCAAGACAAGAGTCTGGCTCGTGGGGCAGCTCTTCCAGCAAGAGGGGAAGTGTGGAGTACAGTAAGCTTCCCAGAGCTTTGGGATTGATAGGAAACAGTTCCGGGCCTGTTGCAGAGAGGTAAACTGAGACAGGGGCAGATTGAATTCCTCACCGTAGCAATGCCAGAAATAGAAAAAGGGAGACGTAAGGTGGCTGTGGCTGTGGCTGTCTGTCACATAGTTGCTGTTGCCATAGGTGTTTCATACCTGCAATTGCTTTTCTAATAAATGAAGCATGTTAAAAGAAGAGATGATCTGTCTGGAGCATAAATATTAAAAGTACTTTATGTAACTTCTTCTTTTCTTTTGAGTAACTTCCAGCTAATGAATAATGTAGTATCTTAAGAGACTAAATAATCTTTGGCAAAGGCAAGCCCTAATTTTGGCAGAGAGGAATTGGATTTTTGATCAAATACAAGAGTCCCTACAACTAATGTAATACAGACACCCAAAATTCACTATGTCACAACATTTCTAATCTTAGTTATTTTCTGGGTAATTTTCAGACATTCTCCTGGAGAACTTTTCTGAGATCTAACCAGAAATAACTGAATTTAAAAAATGTACTGAGATTATTTTCTGAGCACACACTGCTCACTCCTCATTGAAGTTGCCTTACAAAATATGTAGACAGCACCAAGAGAGTGTGCCTTTTACAAAATCATTTATGAAGAGGCTCAACAACAGAGCAAAAGGGAAAAAAAAACCAAAAAAAAAAGAAGTGTTTATGTTGTGGTTATTACTAGTTTAATTTCTGTCCATGCAGACATGTGGAAAGCTTCTTAGAATCCCTTTAGTGTAGAACATTCTACAGAAGTTCTGGCAGCTTGCTGCATGGTTTTATGCTTTAAGGAAGGTAGAGACTTGTCTTTTTTTTATATAATATAGCTTGTAGTCGAACCAGTCATATTACTCTATTTAAGTTTTTAAACATCTAGTTGCTTTTGAAGGATGCCGTTGTAATAAAAAATTTCTTAGGGTTATAGTCCTCATTAATAGTTAAGGCAGGTTTCCATTTAAAGGAAAAATGGTATTCAGTTGAATGCAGGCAGTAAAATGTTGGGTATATAAAATTTTACAGTAGCTTTGTCCAATTTTCATTGCATTTAATGGGACTTCTGTGATACTGCTCAGATTTGTATGGGTAGCAGGCACAGTTTATGTAAAGCCAGATGAAATGAGTAAAACCACAGAAAACTGAGGGCAGAGCAGTTAAGGCAAACAGTCTTCTGATGCAGTTTTGCTATGGGATTTTGTTGATGGGATTTTTTTTAATCATAAGAAGGTAGAAAGGGGTTTTTTTAAGTGTTAATGTTACAGAAAGGACCCCCATTGGACCAGACCTAATCAAAGCTAGGTTTTGGATATGTAGCAATCCAATTTTTTGGCATGTTGCACTTGTCCAGATTGCCCAGAGGTGAGTGCAGTGAGCCCTGATGAGCAGCCGGGAGTTGTAGGTGACGCCTCAGCTTGGCATGGTGAGAGCGAGCGTG
This sequence comes from Donacobius atricapilla, assembly GCA_013397315.1. Lineage (NCBI taxonomy): Eukaryota > Metazoa > Chordata > Aves > Passeriformes > Mimidae > Donacobius > Donacobius atricapilla. The sequence goes on from WBMY01017034.1 coordinate 2,033,329, forward strand.
CGTCCCAGTGAGCGAAGGCCGTCACCACCTGAGGAAAGCTTGCTGTGTGCAGAGGTAGCTCAGGAGTCTGCAGGCACTCCAGGGATTGGAGCATGGACGCACAGGGCACAGAGTATTCGTGGTTCCACGCAGGGCCAGCGTGTGTGTCCTGGTTGCACTTGTGTCAGACTTCTGGTTATTTGTGGAGTTGCCTCAGTGCTGTTGCCTGAAGGTGTCCTGAGTGTCAGGACTATCAGCTCAAGCACGTAGTGGCAGCCTAAGGATGGTGCTCAGATTCTTGTCCTGCACTGTCTTAAGACTGGAGCACTGGGAATCTTGGGGCAGAGACAGAGGGTGGCCCTGTGGGAGGCAACCAAGCACAGTCAGTGCTGGGCAAGACTAAGAAGCAAAACCAGACTTGAGCATCTTCCTTCTGGAGACTGTCCAGTGCCTTCACACTGCATTTCCCAGTACCTGTCTTATCCTGCTTTACTGCTTCAGTGAAATACCTCAACTTCCCATTGTTCAGATAATGGAAAGTTTATGATGTTGCTGCAATGGGTCATTGCCTAACCACAAAACAATATTCATGTGGTGCATTTACATTGATCGTACATGATAGACACACTTTGTGTTTGACCTGGAGGTTTTACAAAGCTTCTAAACTCTCCTGGCTTATATTGAAATTGAAGCTCTCAAAATCCTTTCTCCCCCTCCAGTTAATTTAAACAATCAGGCTGGGTCTTGCCAGCAGGTACAGAATACGATTTAGGAAGTAATGCTCTCTCTACTGCCTCTGGAATATGCTTTCGGTAAAGTCTGTTTTAGCCAAAGGAAAGTGGTTCATCTTGCTCCTGAATTAGGCTGGTGCAACTGTTTGGTTTATATGCTGTGCATAAATTTATAATACTGGATGTGTTCATTGTTTCCTTCTTCGATCTCTGTTCCTGACCACAGTCTTTCAGGAGAGAGTTTATGTGGGGGGGGAAAAGCAGAGATTACTAAAAGGAACTATTTTATATATTGAGGTTGACTTGAACTCCCTGACCCACAAAGCTGGAAAAGTTTCAGAGTTAGGCAAAATGGATTTGTTCAGCCCTAATTACTGTTATTTTAGTTCCTAATATTAATGTTCCTACAGCACTTGGATACTGTTGTGTGCTACATACCATAGATAAGTTGTTATTATTACTACCTTCTAGGTCCATCTTGGCAGTGGAATTTGGGTAGATGAGGAGAAATGGCACCAGCTGCAAGTAACACAAGGAGATTCAAAGTATACAAAAAATCTAGCGGTTATGATTTGGGGAACAGATGTTCTCAAGAACAGAAGTGTCACAGGAGTTGCAACCAAAAAAAAGAAAGATGCCGTTCCCAAGCCACCTCTCTCACCTCACAAATTAAGCATTGTCAGAGGTAGGTTATTTGAAAACTTTTGCTTCCTGCTTTGGAGTTTAACCATTAATCACCGAGTTGAAAGACGCTTCTTTTCAGCTCATTTAAAATTAACTGATTAAAAACTGTAATTCAGATTGCTATTGCATTGTGAAGTGTATACTTACCCAGGAACAGTAAAACACATTGCAATAGCTGTGCACAGTGCAGGCCTCCACAGCTGTACATTGACTTCAGTAAGGTTTGAAAAGGTCATCACTTTAGACCACTTGCAGGGCAGGACTCTGAGCCTGGAGAACAACATGTTGTTCTAGAATTCATTTATAACATGCTGATTTTTTAAAGTGCATATATTCCTTTAAACAAAACTGAGAGTAGCTTTACCACATTCTTTCATCCAGAACATAACCAGCTCTGGCATGAGGCACAGAAACCATTATAGCTGTGACTATAAAAATACGCATACTACCTTCAAAGGCAAGAAAGAATAGTTTTACCCTTTTAAGTGAAGAAAATGGAAATAGTAAAAATTAATTGTTGCACTTGAATTGGAATTTGGACAGGAAGTGTAAATCGCTGACCTCATCAGGTAGGGAAAATTGCAATGACACTTTCAGTAACTGCAAGCCTGAGTCCATGTGTGTAGTACTTTGGGAGAGAGGAGGCTTTCTCCTTTATTTAAACTGAATGGTGAATTTCAGTCCCTTTGTATCATCATGCCTGTGTTGCATCATTTCTGTCTCTCTTGGTATTTCAGGCTTCTTTTTAAGTCAGAACTGAGTTTGTTCCTCATGGAATACATACTGAAATTGGATTTTTAGGTTTTGTGTCCATACTAAATTGCAGTAGGGCTGAAAGAAACCTCCCCATTTGGTAGAGCTTCATAATTCTGCATTTCCTGTTCTTAGTTGCTATGTACTCTTAACTGTGAACTCATTAAGAGGTGTTGTAATCGGCCATGAAAGGACCATGTTTTGGAGTGAGAAATAGGATTCCTCTCTGAGTGTGTGCGTGTGTCTGTGTCTGTGTTGTGTGGGGAAAAGCTGGAAACTTATCTCCGTACTGTCATCTTTCTTAGTGTATAAGAAATGAGTAAAAGACATGTTTTGTTTTTTTTTTTTCACTAATCTGCTTCAAGATTATATGTGGAAGTGGAAGCTGTTCCATGCTGATTTTCTAGTTCTGTCTGGGGTCTTTAGGTGCACTCCTTACACATGTACCTGAGCAATGAGGTACTGGCCACATAAGGAATCCACTCTGTGGCGGTGGCTCCCCTTGTCAGCTCCAAATGGGAAGCAGATTTGGTTGCCCTGGTGTGCATTTGCAAGCGCACAACAAAAAGGGGTTATTTTCCACGGGCTCATTGCAATGTGGTTTCCAGTTTCCCTGCTGGAGGCTTTTGCTCCTCAACGCTGCTGGCAAGGTTGTTTCTGTGAGAATTTCCTCTTCTACTTCTGTCAGGGCCACTCTGTGTTGCTCGAGCCGTTTAAATGACAGCTTTCTTCTAAGTCCCCTTGTTTTGACTACAGTGAGTTTGCGCTCCAGCAGAGGTACATGATGAGAGGCAGATGGGGCCCTTCCCTTTCTTCTCTTCCATACTTTTACACTCACCAGCAATTCAGCTCTTCCCTATTTCCTCGTTTTTCTGTGTTTTCTGTCATACTTCTGCTTCAAGCCTCAACCCTCATTTGAATTCTACTGTTACATGCCCTGGTTTTCCATGTTCCTCTTTTTAGTGTTTCTTTCACCTTGTCTCTGATCCCCCTTTTGTTAGACTCCAGCCTGTACAATCCCCTCTTGAAACAGTTCAACTGCATGGCCAGTGTTGCAGGTGTCAGGCTGCCTGACAGTGGGACTGGGGAGTTCATATCCATGATTTTCCATGTTGTCGTGTCCTTTGCGTCAGTGTTAGCAGGTCTTGCCCCACCATGGAGAAGAAAGCAAAACAAGACAGAAAAAAATGACCAGCAAGGGGACAAATAGGTGAAATGTGAGGGAGTTTTCCATAGCTAGTGATTTGGATCGGGCATCCCAAAAAGAAGTGAAGCTCCTGGTTAGCCTTTGAGGTCTATTTGAATCTCTGGTGCTCAGCAGTACGGAGGGGTGTCTGTGTGCTCCTGTAAAGCCAAAAGACAAGGGAGCAGAACCCCCAAATTACTCTTTGAAGCCCTAAGCCAGTATCCTTATGCAAGTACTAAACTACTGTTTCTGCGCCCCCTCACAGAAATGGAAGAGATGGAGAGGAAAACTGTGATCGAGGATCTATCTGGGTCACACTGACTTTTAGAATTACAACTTTTGAGTGCGTTCTGTCAAGTGATTCTTAGCTTGACTTGGTGGCTAAAGGAACAAGGCAGCCTATCTTTGGGAGTTCACCTTACTGGGTGTATCTGCCTGGGAGTGTTCCTGACACTCTTGTAGGGCCAGTGTATGTCCTGCAAACACACTGCCTTTCTTCAGGCCCCCAGGGACGTGCCTCTTCTTAGGTGTTGTATTTCCAATCATAGTTTATGGATGATCAGCATTTCAGCTATCAGGCTGCATGCTGGTAATTTCATTTATTTTATATTCAGTACGTCTTACAACATAAAATTCACATTGCTTTAGATGTTCTCATCATTCTCTGGACACAGACTAACTTATTTAAAATAGATTTTTGAACGACAACATTAGCTCTTAATGTGTCTGATATCTCTGTAGCTTCTTAAAAATCCCCACTGTGTAGTATGTAATAAGGAAATGATAAAAAGTATGATGGATGTGCACTGTTATAAACCTTGTTAATGCAAAATAACCTTTTATAAAACTTCTCAGAGGTTTCCAAATGAACTACAAAGTATGCATAGTACTTAATTTTCATAACTTTTTAATATGGTGCATTAGGAATGTTGTAAACCACGTTAATTAAGCAATAATCTCTATGGTTTTCTGTATAAGAAGCAATAAACAGCTAATGGAATAGATCACTAGGCAAAGCAGAACAGAGTTTGTTTAACCAGTCTGGGAAGCCTACACAACAAAATACATTGGTGTGTTTATGAAAACCGAAAAACCCCAAACCTGTCTGTCACTACAGAGTTGTGTGTATTACACCACTTCAGATTTCAGTAACCTCTGCAGGACTCTGGCACCAAACTACCAAATCTGGGAAGAAAAATGGTCTCAGCTTTCACTGCCCACATTCCTTTTGCAGTTTCTGCTATCATTTGCCTTTTGTATTCCAAATAATGTGTATTTCACAAAGTGTATAGTTCAAACATGCAAAGAGATGGCACTTGTCCTGAATAATCCACCTGTAAAAGTGAAATAAGCCCAAGGACAGGGCAGCTGATAAAGACACAGACATGAATGTACATGGAAGAGATGTAAAATATGAAATAAATGAGTTAGAGTGTTCTCCTGCTGGTTACTGCTTCTCTTCCTAAGCATTGTCATTTCCTTGCCCTCCTGAAGGGGTGAAGGCGGGAGTGACTCACTGTGGATACAGCTCTGGTGGGACACTTCACCTGGGAAGAGACTAAATCTGCTGTGGAGATTCAGATAAATGCAGGAGTCCGGCAGGCAAGGCTGACACCCTGAAAGGCTGGGTTTAGCCTTGTTTAGCATGGAAAGCCTATTAATGTAGTCACAGCATAACTGGAAGTTGGTCGTGCCACTGATTCAAGCCCAGTGACAAATCTTGACTTTAACAAGATAGCTGGTGAATCAAGGAAAGCTTCTCTTGTCTTGCAACAAATATACTCAGTGCTTACTCATTGCTGTCTCTTGAGCCCAACTCAGGGCTATATTGTTTTCTAAAAATATCCTAATGACTCTTTCCTTTTTTTTTCTCCCCAGAATGTTTGTATGATAGAATAGCACAAGAAACTGTGGATGAAACTGAAATTGCACAGAGACTCTCCAAAGTCAACAAGTACATCTGTGAAAAAATCATGGATATCAATAAATCATGTAAAAATGAAGAAAGGAGGGAAATTGCAAAGTACAATTTGCAATAAATTTTGGATTTTTAATAAAGTCTTAGTGTTTTACTTAAGTGTTGGTTTTTGATTTGTGTGGCATTTTTGCTGATGGGAGAAGCTGAATTGAAGCATTGCTCTCTTCCTATAACTGATTTGTTTTTTGAGTGGTTCTGTCATGGTGTAAACTGCTTTTAACTAATGTAAGATATATTGTTAGTTCACTCACAATGAAAACTGAAGTTTCCAAGGTTTCTTCAGCGAGTTGCAATTTGTTACTTGTGGTTGTGCAAAGGTTGTGGTTCTGCGGACACTGACCCACTGCCCTACGCTGAGTTTTACTGGAGTTAGTGGATCTTGGTTTAGTTAAAACATCTGCTTAGAAGGAAGAACTGTACAAAATTCACTTTGCTATTGAAAAGGGTTTTTATTGTATTTTACAAAATGTTTTTTCTGAAATGAAATTTCAGTTGTTCAATTTTTATAAATCTTTGTTTTGATCTCTTAACAGTATATTTGATCAAAAATACACAGAGAACGTTTCTTTTTCAGTTATCTTGTAGGTAGATCACTATTACCATCACAGTTAGAATAAACAAAAACCAAACAATAAACAACAAAGAACCCAAAGCTGTAAGTTGCAAAATCATGATAATTCATTTTAATAAAAAAATCTAAAAGCAATTGTTTTTCAGGGACCAAGACACTTCAGATTTCTGCTTGTGGTACAGAGTTCCTCAGTGTGTCCATACTATTGTTCTTGAAATATTACCTTTTTAGTGTATTTGTACTTTCAAGCAATTTAAAAATTGCCACGCTATGGCAAGAGTATGTACAGTAGAAAATTTAGTACAATTTTGTTGGGGTCCATAATTTAACAATGGACACTTTTAGCACAAATTTTAATTACAAATAAAAATAATTTTCTACATTGAAGTTAGACTTGCGATGCAAAGTTTTTAAAAATAATTTGTCATCTGAACTATATGTTATTGTCTGTGAGTGAAACAAATAGCCTGAAGTCTCTTAATGAAGGATTTAGAGATAACTTGAGGTCTGGATTGATGAATTTTGCGAGTTTGTTATATTAGGGGTCTCAATTAACCTTCCATTTATTTTACACTCACAGATGTGGTTATCTCCCTTTCAGCCTGCCTGTTCCTGAGTGTCAGTGTTGTTTCTTTTCTACCACTGCAATTCTGTTTCCTGTAGTTTTGAAAATCTTCCCATTTCTTATCACCTTCCCATAGCACTGGTCTACCCTGACATGAAGCCTTTTTCAGTGTCCTGCAAATGTAGGTGACTTGGAAAGGAACAGGCTGCTGGGGTGAACTTCCATGCCTGGAGGCATTTAAATGATAAAAGGCATAGATGTGGCACTTGGGGATGTGGTTTAGTGGCGGGATTGGCAGTGCTGGGTGAATGCCTGGACTTAATGATCTTATAGATAATTTTCAATGTAGTTGGTTCCATAATTCTTAAAAGGCTGGGTGGGTGGAAGAAAAAGAGGAGGGGAGAGGAGGAGGAGCTGTGCTAGAACTGCCGTGCCTTTCTTGGAAGAGATGGGGCAAACAGCCGGTTGTTTCTCCCTGTATATGACCTGCATGTAAATAATGTCTTCACTCATACGTGTTTGCTTTATGCTTTCTAAAGTCCACTTTGATGGTTGCCTTGCACCAACCTCATGCTGTGCTGCCAAACAGGAGCGCCCCACTTTCGCCACTGGTGTCCCTGCGTTCCTGTCCCTTCCCTTAACCCCACCCGTGTGACTGAACAGGTCCCGCTGACTCCCAGGGCTCATTTCACAACAGCTGCTCCCCATAGGATGGAGCCAGAGCTTTCGTGGTGAGGGGTGGGAAGAGCCAGGAGTGTGTTTTTCCAGTGTCTTATGTGTGCCCTGAAGTTTCTTTGAAAAGCCTCCCTTGTCTCCTGCTAATATCAAGTGTTCTTAGGTAATGTTTAATGAAGTGTATAAACGTTTATGCTTCCTAATTTGGGATGCTAAATAGCAAATTAGTGTTTAAAATGTCAGTGCATGTGTCCTTTTATTACTTAAAAAGAACAAAATAGAGATAACACTGAAAAAGCATTTAAACAAGTTCCCCCTTTTCAAGCAGACTTGTGAACATACAGGGGTTTTGGGGTTTTTTTAAGTAATACTAAGGCAACCCACTATTTTGGGGGAAATGTCCATAATTTCCTCAGTCTTTTATGGCTTTAGTACTAATGTGTTTCCATTGTAACAGATTCTTTAATGAGAAGATCAAGCTGTACTTCTTAGAAGATAAGCCTATTTGAGACAGCATTTTATAAAACCTGGAAAAAGCAGTTTAGAATTTAATTAGAGGTAGGACTTCAGCCTGGCCCCCAAAATCAGAGGTGTTAATTCCTTCTGCAAAATCAGCATCATCTTTCTAAGGCTTCTCCTCCAATACTGCATTTTGCTGAAGAGTTTAAATGTTCTCCTTGGGCATGGTATCCTGGAAACCTTCATTAAGTTTTTCCTGGAGATTTCATCGGCCCAGGTTAGTTTTTATTTGAGTTCAAGCCAGGTATTTGGATGGCACAAAAACTTCCGTTCCCTTTGAAACATGGTGTCAGTGGGGGCTGAGGAATGTGTCCCCTGGTTGGGCAAGTGGCATTTCATGTGTCACTTGAAACTTGAAGTCAGGTTAAAGGAATAGGACATACTAAAGGTAGAATACCTCTTTGTTATATTACAACTTCAGCTAAATCTTTGGATACTGGAAATAAGGTTTTTTGCTAATAATAAGCCATTTTTGCACACTGTGGTTGTATGGCAGCATGCTGGGGCCTCTGCAGGGGTAATGGGTGTGTGAATAACATTTTATACTTGTATTTGGTCATTACCCTGGTCTTTCCCTCCCCATGAGCCAGTATCAAGGTTGTACAATTGTTTCCCAGCGTGTCTGCTTGAAGTAGGAAATAGGCTGCAGTTACATGTTCCAGCAATACCCAAGAAAAATAGGAACTTTAATGGGGTGTGCTTTTCTGCATTGCAAAACTGATGTATAAATTAACTGTGAGTTTCATTTCATTTTCCTACACGACATTTATGGCCAGGGCTCTTCTTGTTGGTACATTAATTCTTCCATAATTGTGCCTGCCTGTACATAGTTTGCTTTGTTCATATTGCGTCTGCTGTGAATCTACTATAGGAAACTTTATAGCAAATAGACTCTACTAACTTTTTCCTGCTCTAGGGTAACTTCATACTTGTACATCATGAGAAACAGGAGACAGGTTTGACAGAAAATGAAGTAGGTTTTATTATACCCTGTAATATCCCTTGTTCATCCTCCTAAGGTTTGCGCTGTGCCATTACCTCATACTGTAAACCTGGATTTGTAAGGATCAGAAAGACACGGATTTAAGAGGAAGTGACTGTTTACTCTTTTTTTAATCAAAGCAGGAAGGAGGTATTGCTGTTATATGAATAATCTGATCTTCTGTTGCCACACATTGCTGCCGTAATTTGTGATATTCATGATCTGATCCATATTAAAGTGCCTCTGGCACACTTGCAAGGAAGCAAGATTAGAGTTAACAAAAAGGGCTTTATTTTCTATTAGTTATTTTTTAAGGGATATGAGCTGTTGTGTTAAAGGAAAAAATCCTACCGGGGACTTTAATATCTGAGTCAGGAAAGCTAGCCACTCAATTAAAAAAAAAAAAAGCTAGTATTTATTAGAGAGGGAAAAAAATTGTTAGTTTCGGCTGTTCCAGAACAATTTGGATTTACTGGTGCTTTATAGAGATGGGAGGGGTTTTTTTAAGAAAATAGTAAAATAGTTACATCAAAGTTGAACTCTTAAGTAGGAATTCAAGGTTGCATTGGTTAGCTGTTGTTGGCTGTCAAAAGCAGGTGCATTCTCCCTGTGGGAGGTCACTTCTTTGCACCTTACCTTTGATGTTGTATCTGAGAGATTACTGTGATGGCTGCTTTGTTGTCTTAAGCAGAGATTATTGTCCTCTTGGAAGTTTTAAGTAGCAATAAATTGAACTTTTTGGGATTTAATGAAATTGTAAAGATAATTCTACTTCATACTTCCAGAATCTATAGAGTTTTGAAAGTTAAAGCTAAGTGCAGGTCATTGTTAAAGTGATCCAATCTCGATGCAGAACCTCAGAGGATTGTGTGAATTGGGAACACTGTGTATTAGCTGCAGCTTCACTGTGTATTAGCTGTGTTCATAGCTCTTCAGAACACCAAATCTGCCTGGTTTCGGAAAGGGAAAGCAAGGTTGTGTCACATGGAGCCGTACTGAGGATTATTTCAATATTCCATCTTTTTGACATGAGCATTCTCTTCTGAAAGAGACAAAGACACAACTTGTGCCTCCTCAGAATGAGGTGGAAGCTTTCCCCGTACTCTTGAAAATATTTGTCATTCTGTGCGTGCCTTTAGTCTCGGATTGATGAAGTCATAACATCAATTGCTCAGACTTTATTGGTGTCATTTTTTTCATTATAACAGTGTGGAACTCTGAAGTGATTCATACAACACTGAGGCAATAAAAGCGTTATGAAGTGCAATCATTGCATGTTTCATGCTCAATAGCTAATTTTTAATTTCACCATCTTGGATATTTTTTCATCCCCTCAGGGTTCCTAAATAGGAAAAGAGAGTCATTTGGACTTGGGAAAACAGGAACAGTGATTCAAGAAGGAATTAATTTATGTGGTTGTTCATCTGTTTTATTTTTACAATTATTTCTCCTGTTTATGTTTAAACAATACCTTTCATTCCTTGCATCAGACACCCTCTTGTCCTGCAGTGAAATCATGGTCCTGTGGTTGTGAGATCATCTGTTTACCATAAAGAGGAAAATACCTCATGGCATCAGATGAAGTTGCATTATGGCTGGATCAGAACAAAGGTGAAAGTGAGTCTAGGAGAGGAGGAAGAAGCTGAGCCTAAAGGATTTTTTTCTGTGCTGCCTTCTGGCTAGAAAACTTCTTCCTACAAAGGAAATTGTTTCCTCCACAATTAGCAGAATATCAACTTTACGTTCCTTGTTTATTGATCGTAAAGCCTTAATGGAACTAAAGTCTTTGTGAATATATATGTTTGTTGCATCAGGCTACCTACTGTCGTGCTGCATTTTGGTCTTTGGTGATTTGAAATTAAAGAGTCACAGAAAATTTCCTGAACAACCCAAGAGAGGCGTAGGCTGGGGGTGATTTAGCTTTTATTGTAATACAACAATTGCTAAAAGTTCTGTGAAATAGAAGATAAGAAATTCCGTGTGTTGGTGCTCGTGTATCCTTTATAGCTGGCCTGAGCTTTCATGCTTTTGGAGTGGAGAGGAGTGCAGGTTTCATGGGATAGGCTGATGATCAGAGGAGTTGGCTGTGAACACCCTTTGGTGTTCCCCCTGCTGAATGTGAACGATGTCCTGGGACAGCAGCAGAGGGAATGTGCCTTGATAGTGCCATATCACACTGCTACCAGCCCTTTCCACAGGAGACTCAGATGAAAACGCTTTCATGGGAGTTTCATATCCTTTATACTCAAATACATCTTTAATGTCAGCCCAAATGTTTATATAGCTCTTGCTGAATTGTAGTTTAGTTAAAAAAAAAAAATGTACTTTCATGTGTTTCTCATGTAATTAATTGAGTATCAGTGTTCTGGGAGATGTCTTTCTCCATATTTCAGTTGGGGTATTAAGCCACTGATACTTGAAAATAGTCCATTTGGACATTTTGGTTTTGTGAGCCAGATGAACTATGATTACCTTTCCTTATGGAGTCCTCTGCAGGATTTATGGAAGTACCTTTAGACAATACTTCTCAAAATGTGTAGGATGGAAGGTGGATGGGTCAAAGCATTGCCTCCAAGTTAATGTTCTGTGTTTACATTTCTTAAAGAGTCTTAGCTTATGAAAAACTAAAACTCTGTAAAGTAGGATTTTGCTTTCTTTTCCTGCACTGTATATTAAAATTCTTTGACACTCTTTGGTTTTTTGCGTTTGCAAGGACACTTTCATCTTCCAGGATCAAGTTCTGCTTTTTGCTGTAGATCCTTACAGGAATAAGCAATCAAGGGTGTGCCATTTGGGGTTAAACAGGGCTGAAGGTGCTGTTGTAGGATCATCTCTACTTTGGAGGGCAATGCAAGGAGCCCCCCTCCTTGCTAGGATTGGGGAGGACAACCTTGAGGGTTGGCTTCTCTTTAGGTATTGTCCCCTAATGCAGCTCATCCAAGAAAGGTTGTTTATTGCCACGTTGGTGGATATGTGCAGCTCCCACTCTGTGGCTTTCCTGAACTTACAAAGCAACTGAAATTCACTCATCCAGCCTGACGTGGAGGAGTATGCTAAGTCTGATGGTGCAGGAAGGCAAAGAAGAAGTTGTAGAAGGGTCACGTAGGGTTTGTTCCTTTTCCCACAAAGAGTTAGCATGTGCAACTGAGGTGAAGTCAGTAGCCAAACAGCAAAATCTCAAGCAGTTTAACTGGCATTTAAGGTTTCAATCAGTGAAATGTTTTATTAATTAAAGAAAGTCCAACACTCAACATTCCCAGAATTTAACCTTTAAGAAGTGGCAAAATCAGCATTTTCTTCTGCAGCCAGGGACTTCTATCTAGTGCACATACATAGCTGTATGTGTACAGGTGGGATGTGCCACTATTCTGTGTAAATCTGTCTGTGCCATGTAAATCCACAACTTGATAATGTTCTTGATGGTCCCCAGCCCTGCCTGTTGCCCTGGTCTCCCTTTTCTTGTGCTGTTCCTTCTGCAAATGGGAGTCTGTCCTCTGGGCTTGCCTCGGAGGGACAAGGCGGGAGCGTTTCATGATTCCTGCCTTGCAAATTGTCAGCAGGGCTCTGAAGTGAAATCCCTGCTTTTCACTCCTGGGGGTGACTGACACAGAACTAGAGCATTTCCATGGGAGGTCTGGAAGTGCTGCTGTCACCACAAGGCAGACTTTGCCATTCAGGGGCTTCACACAGCAGCGTTTTCTTGTTGGTTTTTTGTTTGTTTGCTTGTTTTGTTGTTGTTTTTTTTTTTCTGCCCTGCCAATGCCTAGATTGTAGCAAAGAAAATTTGATTCTCATGTGGAGGTCTTCAAGTGATAACATGGAATAAGTAAATCTTTCAGCAGTATCTCTTAAAAACATTCCTGTCTCAAAGGTCCCCTGCTTTTGCAGAGGGTCAGCAGCCTGGAAGTTTCCCACCTAATGGCAGTGCCCAGGTGAGTGGTGGAAAGCATTGGGCACCTTGACAGATTTATTCTGATCTACTGTTTTAATCTGCCCTCTGTTACTTCCTTTTCCCGGTTGCTGTGTGAAAACAGCCACCTGGTGAACAGGGGAAGAAAGAGCCATTTCCAGTTCTATGATCTATGTGTAGTTCTTGATAAGGATGTTTTTAGCTGTGCCTGAAGGTGTGCAGGCTGTGGTGACCATTCCATGAGCTGGTGTGGCTCCCTACAGAACACATCACAAAAACTTCACTCAGCTGCTCCCTTGAAAAGAAACCTTGGCTGGACCACAGCAATGCTGTTCAGAAAATCAAGCATTCTTGAGAATCCATCGAAGTGTGAAATCCATCTTTTCCTTGAGTAGTTTATTCCAGTGCTTAGTGCTACCCTCGCTGCTCAACTTGTGCCTTATTTCTCTGTGAAGTCTTTCTGGCTTAACTTCTTATTCCTGGCTCTTGATTTGCCTGTCTTAATATCTTCCCCCAGTATTTCTGCAGCTCATGAACATCTCAATAGACCAAGTGCCTTCACTCTCTTACCATCACAGATTTTCTAGGTCATGACTGACTCATTTTTGTAATCCTTTTCCTTCATGCTTACCCAAACTCATTTTAGTTTTATGGAAATACTTTCTACAGGAGTGTTTGATTTAGTTAATGTGATAAAATCTGGTGGTTTAGGACACATGTCACTTTGTATTAGAATGTGATATACAATAGTAATTTCATTTTGTGGGCCACCTTAATTTAATTTTGTAGAAATAAACCCCTGATATTATTTGATTCTTTAACCAGTTGATGTCCCAGTGTATTTCCCTTTTTGCTCTGTTCCTAAGTATAGCTCTGTCCTGGAATGTTCTTCGAAAGTGTGTTTATCTCTACTACACTTTCCTCTCTGGTTCTGTCCTACTCACATGCTAGTGAGGAGACAGAACACATTCTTCCTCCTTTCCCAGCTGCTTATTCCTGCGCTCACAGCTGGACCAGGTTGGGAAGGGCAGCAGGTGAACAGAGTTTCACAGAAAATAGGACATTGAAGTAATAAAACTTAGAAGAAAGGGAAGCCAGAGCCATTCCTGTAGAATGTGTCTTCAGGATACTTGCAGGGTTTCCTTGGTTGAAGATGCCTTTGAATTGCCAAAGAATGGTGAAGAGATGTCACCATTATGTTCTCAGAACTGGGTAGGGCATCCTTAGGGAGAAACTTCAACTTTTGTGGAAATACTTCACTCTGGAGCCTTCAGCCAAGTCCCGTGAAGGAATCAGACCTGACAGAAGGGCTTGCTGTGCATCAGCCCCTGCTGTGTCTGCTGTGATAAATTAAAGGCTTCTTTGGGTACGACTTACACACATTTTGTTTTGACTATTCCTGCTAAATGATCAATATCCTCTCTTAACCTCAGAGATGAGATGAGGAACTGTGAAGTTTCTCCACTGAGATGGTTTAATGAAAATTGTTCTTTGCCAGAATTTTGAAGGTCAAAACCAGATTAAATATGTAAACAGGTAGTCTTTTAAGGTAAAGTAAAAAACCTTACAATTAATCTCTTCTAGGAAGTCTCTTCCTTCCTTTGAGAATTTTGAATAGTGCTAGACAAGGTTCTTCTAAATTTCCTTCATCATGTCTCTGAAGATTCCCTGTTAATTAACTTAGTCATTTATAAATGTTATGAAATCGTGTTGACTTATTTCTATTTGTAAAGGCACCAGGAAATTTGTGTACTGCACCCTTTGAAAAGTAATTAATGTTTCACTCCTAAATGCGTATTGATATTTGTGTGCTTCCTATCGATTTGAAATTAATATCTCTGCCAATTTCAAGCTCACATGCTTCCAAAGAAGGGACAGGACATCAGCGCTGAGCTGATCTACTTAAAATGATGACCCTCATCTGATGACCTCAAGAAAAAAATACTGGCAAAGTTCTGCCTAGTCTGGGCTCCCTCCCTCTCTCAGCTGGTGGAAGGTGGCCCTTTCCCACTGATTGGGAGGGGTTGGGTAGGTTTTAACTAAACAGTGGCTTAATGATGGGAGGAGTAAGATCAGAGCAGTTTAAGTGCATGTTGTAATACCAAGGGCAGAAACCAGCTGATGCCCTTGCCCAGTGCTGCAGGATTATTAAACGCTCTGGGCAAGGCCTTGGTGATGTTTTGCAGGGTTATGGAGGGTGCAGAAGTCGCTCTCGAGGTCTCCTTTCTTACCTGACTGATCCGATTTCCTGTTCTGGAGCTCAGGTACAACCTGTCCCTGAGAGCTTTCACCTTTGTGGTGCAAGATGTTGCTGGATTTTCCTCCTCAGTGCATTGGAGATTTGCCTCTCATCAATACCTGACCTGTGGTGAGATCCAGAGTCCCAGTGGCTCCACTCCCGAGGGCAGCTCAGCTGCAGCAGCTGGTCAGGCTGCAGTTTGCTGAGTGCTCGCAGGGTGGGTGGCACTTGGTGTGCAGCCCCTCTGGCCCACTGCTCAGGGAACCTGCATGGCATTCTCTTCCTTGAGCAAGGACTGTGCAGGCAGCTCCACAGAAATTTGGGATCATTTATTGCTGAGTAGCAAACTCTCTTCTGGTCTGGGACACCAACTTTAGTGGAGCGTTTTTAGCAGAGGGGCGGTTTGTTGGCCAGTATTGCCTCTGCTCTGCACGTGAGAATCGCCTGTTTGTACTGTCAGGTACCCCAAATGTAATTACTGGAAGAATCAGATATGGTATGATTAAAGGGATTCATATTTGTTATTCAAGGGTTTTCTCTGTAGTAGATATTTCAGCAAAAATTCAGTAACAAGTGACCTCTTTTGAGAAGTGACTCATTGCATTTTAAAGGCTTTATAACCAAGTCATCCCTTCCTGTCAGGGACATGGAAGATAAATAGATTGTTCCTCCCTGCGATTTCCAGTCCCAAGGGAAGTCCCTTTTCACTGCCTGTGGTGATGCTCAGCTGCATCACTGCTTTTAATTGCCTGCAGGCTCCTGCAGGACTGCCTGTGTCCCCTCTGGCATGACCTACATCCTTGCAGAGCCACGAATCCCTCGGCACTGGTTAGCGGAGCCTGAGCACAGGACAAAAGTCCTGTTGTTGCTAATCCCCCGCTGACTCCCAGTGCTGGAAGCTATGTGAAAATCTCATGTTTGCCTAAATTCACCTGGCATTATTCTCCCTGTAGAGGGATACAAATGAATTTTCTGTATTAAAAGATGATGGTGGGAAATGTGGGTGGTGTCTGGAGCATTATGGATACTGGGTGGATTACACCCAGGGAAGGATGCCTTAAAAAGAGCACAGCACCTTATCAAGCCAGGAATTCATACATCATGATATATATATGCGTGGTTTTTTTCTTGAAAGAGGGAGTAAATAGTGAAATAATCATTCCAGATGTAGCCTGAATTGCCTTGCTGCAGGTCACATCAAACTGTATGAATGTGCCAGATAGTTCAGTTTAATTTGGAAGGCTTGGGCTAGTGGAGGAATGAGATTATGATATTTCAGGTGAGTTAAAGTAAACATTACAGTCTGCAATGGAAAAGAAGAATTTATAAGATGTAAGGGTCTTCTTGCTTATTTTGGAAAGTTCTCCAAGAATATCTGTTCCACTATTATGCAGCAGTGGAAGTGTCTGGACCTGCTGCGAAACTTGCAACATGGGGTTGAAGTTACTGGTTTCTGGCAGATAAACCGAGAACATTGTTCTCCCGGACTTGATTATTTTGTTTCCCCCCACCCAGTTACCAGTTGTAATTTACTCATGAGCAGCAGTCTATTTATTTGTTCTTGAGCAAATGTTGCTGCCGAGTTTGAGCAGTATTTTTTTTTCTCCTGTCTTTGAAGAGTTTATGAGAGATCATATCCACTTTACCTTTGCTAGGCTGACCTGTCTTTTAAATTTTTCTCGGGAGATAGACTCACCAATTCATCTGCTGTTATCCTACTCAGTGTCTCCTGCACTTGTCTGATCTTTCTCCATCAGTGATGCTTTTGTGCTAAGTTTTATCTTGGGTGGTAACAGTACATTTTACAGAGACATTATCTTTCCAGAAATGCCTTTCTCTAGAAATATCTTCATGGCTTTGTCATGCTGAGGGCTCATAATTCAGCTGCAGTCAATGGCTCTGCTGAGGTTGTTATGCTTCCTTTGAGTTAATGTATACCAGACTTCCTATCACTGTAGGAACTTGCTGTCAAACTTAATCTCACCTCCATTATTCCACTTCTGAAAGTCATCTGGAGGGATCTCTTTTTCCCATCTGATATTTCTCTGTTGCTATACTGATATTACCTCCCAGTATGGTGGCATTAGTTTGTGTCTCTAGAGTCTGTCCTTAACCAGTGCATAAATGAAAACTGCCTTTGCCTTTATGTAGATTTGTACCCATTCTAAAACTGTTTGTCAACATTTAATGAAGCCTCAAATTGTTCCAGTGGAGCAAGTAGTTTTCCTTCCAGTAAATGACTGATAGTTCTCAGAAAGAGAGAGCTGGTGACTTGTTCAGCATCACGCCCTGAGTCAGAAATGAGCACTGATGACACAATCCCAAATCCTCTCTTCTAAAAGTCAAATAACACTGTATGCTCTTTATCAGGAAACCACCCAAAGGCTTTTATAAAATGGGGAATGTCAGTGTAAACTTGAGGCTGGGATCTGAAAAACCATCTGGAAGATAAATTTAATGGGAACTGAGTTTTCAACGTTCTTGGGTAGCTTCAAGTAGTGACGCTTGGATGTTTTAGCCACTGATATTTTGGATCTGATTTCTGGGGTATTGTATCTGCACTTCCCCATGGTGCTGTTGCAATGTCAGACTGAGCTTCACCGGTGTTTTTCTTCATGTATTTATTAAACATGAATAGCTCAGGTGATCTGATGGTACGTCATGCCACACTCATCTCTATTTGCTGTTTCAGTGGCACTTGCCTTGAGGACTTGTGGCAAGATTCATTCTGAACTTTCTAACTCTTGAGCTGCACGCACAATATCCCTGAAAAAAACCATCCGGAGGTCCATGTTGCTCCCTGATGCCCCCAATTCCAGTTGCTGTTGTTGTTGTGTTTATTGTGCAGATTAATCTCGAAGCGTGGAGTGAATGTGAGCTTAAGCAATAACGTGGAGTGAAATCTCCTCGGCAGCCGAGTTACAAGGGAGTGCATTCCTGAGAAAGGGAGCGCTAAGCTTCGCATCCGGCTGTGGAACATGGCACCTCCCTTGTAGCTGGGATTAGTCTAATTCCCTCTGCTGCCTCAGCACCGCCTCGCCTTGCTTCACTTCCCCGGCATCCCAAGCACCGTGCACCTTCCCACAGAAGCTGCCACTTCGGGATTTGCACACGGTGTTACCTGCCCATCCTCGCCAGCTGCCCTTCTGCCCCTGAGCCAGGGAGGAAGCTCCAGCTGAAAGCTNATGGAAAAAAAAACTAGAAAAAAAAGGGGAAAAAACCCCACAATAACCACCAAAAAACCCCACCCCAAAACCAAATAACCTGGGCAAATTACTTTTTGTTGTTTGTTTTGGGTACAGGGTAAGAGTATACCAGTTGTGTACAAAGGTTGAGAAGGGCATTTAGCCCCAGATAGGATAATCTTTTGATGACAAAGGTTCAAGATTGCAATTAAATTGCTGCAGTTTAGCAAATCATAGCTTTGTTTGTGTGTGAGAGCAATTGCTCTACAGTAGCTGCAAACCTGAACCCTCTCTGTGAGCCAAAAGAACTCAAACTACTTCATGGTTTTGCTGTAGAAGTGCACAGAAGGGGGGTCACTTTGGTTCCCACATGGCCAGAACAGGAGTCCGAGTGCTGCTGTGGCTCAGCTGGATGCCAAGGTTTCGAGTGAAACGTGTTGCAGGGATTCTGCTGGCAAAATGTGGGGGGTTTCCCTCATTTCCCATTGTTTCACTTGCAACCAGAAAAACCACCAAATTAGCTTTGTTTGTGGGAATACACCGCATCACATACCTGTGCTGGTTCACAGATCCTTGGGCAACACAAATCTAGACAAGTGGGTGCATCTTTCGTTTTTTTTTAACTCTCTGGTTCACATTCCAAAGGCGCAGTCGAATCCTGACGCCCCGGGGTGAGGACCTTGCACTGCTGTGTGCATGTTCTCCATGCTCTGCCCTGAGCAGCCCTCGGTGTGGGACGTGGTGCAGAGCAGCCCTGAACTCCCATCAGAGGCGACGGGAACCTTTCCAATGGGTCACAGACCAGGCCCACGGGGAAGGGATCTGCCCTCTGCACAGCAGCAGCCCTGTTGCTCAAGCTCGGGGCGGATACAGCGAGTGCGAGGGGGCCTTGAGAGGAAGTTTCTTTGGTGAGGTGTCCTAGTATGGGGTGTTTGCATAGCTGGGCACTGTGAAATGGATTTCTCAGGAGTGTCGCTGTTGGACGCACAAACATACACACACATGCTCTGTCTGGTGGGAAGGCATGAACTGTTTATTACAAAATATGACTCCACTCTTAGAGTATTTCTACAAAGGCCAGAGACTGGGGGAGAAGGTCAAGACAACTGTCTTGACAACCTGCAAAAGCCAGGGGTTGGGTCTCCCCATCCCATTGGTCAAGACAACTGTCCATCAGCTGTCCATATCTCTAAGAAGAAAAAAATATAAGCTAACTTAACTAACAAAAACATTGCTTCTATTTATAACACTAGTGTGTGAGCAAAACCTAAGAACTATGAAACAGTGAGACACAAGAAGGCTGAAAAATCAGAGTGACACAGGAGGAGCTTTTAATCTTTGGCGAAGTGGAGTTGTGCAAACACCGTTCTGACATCAGTCATGCTGACGACACGTGTACACGGAGTAGCAGTCACTCCTTAAATATGGGAATCACAAGTATGTGTTGACAGAAAAATATATTTAAGCAGTTCCCAGTGTGTGCTGTAATAAGTAAACCAGCCGTTGTATTCCGCAGAGCTGCATGCTTTAAATGCCTAACAGTAGAGAACAACCAAAAGTGAATCACAGTAATAGAAAAGGAAGTGTTTACATCTCTCAAAACGTTCTGTACAATGATCATTCCTTCTTTATAAATTTGATTTCAGCAGATTTGAATCCAAATGAGATGAAGTTTGAAGCACAGGCTTTCCTGGTAAGGTACAGCTCGGTGTGTAATCTTTTGCAGGTGGCTGCTATGCGTTTATTGTTTGTATTTCCATATTGCTTAGCAACCCCCGTCCTGGAGCAGGACCTCCCTGCTGCGAGTGCTCTGCTAACATTGATGGAATGGATGGCTGGTGCCTGGAGAAGGCACTGGTTTGTAGTGGAGCCAAAAGTAAACTAATGGTTTCTCATTCTGTCCTCTCTGAATGAGAAATGATGAGGGCCAGCTGATATGTAGAGATGGGATTATAACTCTTGAATTACTGAGTCAACACAAATATTTGGGGGCCCTGTCAAGCATGCAAGGCTCGAGTGGGTGTAGTTTTCCCAGGTATTGTGTCCTGATGGCCGAAGCAGGGAGCGCAGGCTCTGAGTGTGGATTGCTGCTCCCTGCACAACCATTTGCTGACAGAGTTGCTCAGGTGAGCAAATAACCACTCATGCTTTGTGCGTCCCTGCAATTAAAGGGGAGCAGCCTACCCCGCATTGCTCAGCACTTACAAACACCTCCCGTGCCAGTGGCACAGCCCCTGGATCCCTCCGACAGCCAGGGCACACCAGGCTCCCTGCTTCCACTCGGCAGCTGATGTAAGCCAACATTTGCGGAGCCGTACCCAAGTCCTTGCCTAACCTCTGAAGCAGAGACGTCCTGATGCTTCAAGGGCTTGTAGGACGCAGTAATATCTCCATCTGAGAGCTGGAAAGTTGAGAAAGGTAGACTAACTTTTAGTCTCAAAGTCCTTTCATCAGGAAATTCCGCAGAGCTCTGGCACAGCTGTGCCTGAGCACTCCGGAGTAGGGATTTGCTGCTGCAGAGCAGAGGAGCCACTGATCATCGGCAGCTTCAGTTTGATAATCATGGCCAAGCTCTTAAATAGTGAAGTTCATACCTGTGCTTTACATGCTGCCCTCGCCCTGCAGCAGCCCTGCCTGCCTTGGACAGTGGACAGGATGCAGTGCACTCCCCCTTTAGAAGGAAAACTGACACTGGAAGGGGGTTTGGGCGCTAAACTGGTAAAAACTAAAACTTGAATGCTACTTAAATACCCCGGGGGGTAGGGGGAGTCCTTTGGAGCTGTTCCTGGTGCTGTACTAGGATGTGTTTGGCTCGGAGGTGGTGAGAATAATATTGTGCTCTGTGACAATGCCCAGATGCCACCCAGGAGCAGGCCATGGCCCAGGCTCTGCACAGCTGTCTCAGGACATTGGTGGTTTGCACGTGGTGGTGTTTTTAATAGGAGACCCTTGTGCCCAGAGGTCACACAGGGGAGCCACGTGAAAGGCCTTTGCATCGAGAGGTTAAAAACAACTTATGTTAATTCTGGACTCCAGCCAAAGCTACCCAGCTGTGTAGCTGAGACTGGGAGCTGACAGACCAAAAAAAGGGCACGCGCAATTAAAACGTCGCTCTCTGGAGAGACAGAGAGAGAGAAAGGGGTAGATGTCGATGAAACCAAAGCGATGCAGGCCTGACTGCAGGAAATGGTTTGGGAGGAGTGGCCCAAGTGTGAACACTGTGGGCATGTGCTCAGTTTCCCCCCAGGTGCCCTGGGAGAGGAGACAAACCCTCCTGTGATGTGCTGCTGGGTGCTGGGATGCTCGTGGTAGCAAAGGACACCCTAAGCTTTAGTTAGCTTTAGATGCTGGAGTTGTGTGGCTGCAGTGTCGCTAATCAGAGTTTACACTGGTGACTAAGGATGACAAATACCTCATGTAGAACTCACCTTTGTTGCAGGGAAGCAGTGGCAAGCAAAACATTTTTAAAGATGTTCCCTTTATGTTGGTTCCCAAAGGCATCAGCTGTATTTCATTTCTCCAGATAGGGTACTGACTGACACATCTGTGACTGACATTTTGTACACAGCCCTTCTGAATTTCTAAATAGTGTCCTGCTCACAGGTCAATTATTGCTCTGTAAATGTCAAATATTTGGACTCTGAATGCAATGGCCCATGCTTCTAGTTTGAGTCTTCTCCAGTGTTGTTCTCCTTTCCTCCTTTCTGCCCACAAAACTCACTTTGCTACACGGGAGCACGTTTTGTTGTGTACTTCCCCTTTCAGTGCTTTAACAAGTTGAGCAAACTTGCTGAGCAAACTCTCTAGCCAAATACAAAGAAATTCATCTTTGAACTTTCCCAGCAGAAAGATGGAAACTGGTGAAATATCCGTGTGGATCAGCCTCCTCTGTCAGTAGATGGTTCTGCTGAGAGCTTTCCAACGCCCGGCTCCTTCAGCAGCTCTTTTCACAGCAGCTGTGACACTAGTGCTGTCCTAAAAAAATGGCATATTCTCTCTCAAGCTTGATGTCATTGCCAGTGGTTGAAAATCCAAATCAACTATTTTTCTGAGTTTGTCTGACATTGCTGTACCTGACATGACACTGATAGTGTTATGTTTGGCTGGAATGCAAATGAAATGCTGTCATGTGCAAGCCAGTCCAACAGGCCAAAGGAAGGAAAGTTTAATATCAGTTTAGAGGAAAAAAACCCAACAAACATCATTTCATCTTCTATCTTTATAGTCCTCCAAATCACCCATAATAGTGATACAAACCAGCAGACATCAATCTTTTCCCTGATAAAAAGAAGCATAGATTGTCAAAAATAATTTACCTTTTAAAGGATCCTGAAGTGTGAAAACGTAAATACTTTACACAAGAATTGAGATGAACAAAAGGTAGGAAATATTTTTCATAGATGCCTGATGAAGTCTGATTTTTTGTGGCCTTGTCATATTTTTTTTAATGAGAAAAGACGGGTAATTTCAAGCTCCAAATCCAGCTTAGCTGTGAAATGAGGGAGGAAAAAAAAAAAAGTTGTATATCTATCTTTCTGAATGAAGGGGAGGATATTATCTTCAGGTAAAATAATCTAAAAGTGATGCTTATTCTGTGCTTGTGTGCTCACAGCTCACAAAACTCCTTCAGAAAAGAACTTGCCTTCCTTTCACCTGGGACCTGGAAACGGAGAAGTTGTGTTGCAAAGGTTTCTTTAATTCATTGCCTTGGTTGCTTTCAGAGCTATGAATCCTATTAATCCTTCCTCCCAATGTAGTTTCCTGTCCATTGGAAAAACCTATTCTGTTATATACATCACTCTTCTACCCTACCTGAAATGCTGAAATTTCTGTTTGTTACCAGTTTGGTTTTGGGTTTGTTTGGGTTTTTTTAGGAGTATTATTTTTATTATTAGAAATTAAAGCATTAGCCCCAGGTTTAAAGGTGGTTTTTTTTTTTCCCCAACAAACTTTCATTCTGCCCAAATCTTTCCCCAGTTGTAAGACCAAAAAAAAAAATTCCCCATGAACTTTTCAGTTACTGCAGTTTGTGGAGATTTCTGTTTTTCTGCACGTCTGGAATTGCCACAGACAGACATTTCTGCCTTTGCATGTATGAGAGCAGATGACAGGAGTCAGAAGCTGATCAATCTAATGCCATCTGACAATGGGTGTGTGGATTTTACAGCACTGAAATCAGTGAACTATTCAAAGTTGCTGCACGAGCTTAGAGCTCACGAAGCCCAAAGAGACTTGTGGAAGCTGGGACATGCCTGCCAAGGAGGGGAGATGCTGCCCAGCTTTGCCCCCCTGGGGTCAGCACCTCTCAGCTGCGGCCAGATTCAGAGCAGGAAGGGAGAGGAGGAGGAAGGGAGCAGTGTCTCTGGCTGCTCTGTGGCTGCCAGCTTTGCCCTGCTGCTGCTCACACCTTTCAGGGTGGCAGTTTTCACTCTGGTGCTGTGGGCTGGTGTAATTTGCCTGATGTGGGGAGTAGGGGCTCCCCTGTTACTGGCTGTGCCAGTGGACACGACTTTCCTCGACACTGTGCTGGCTCTGGTGTTGCTTTTCCCAGACACCAGCTGAGATAACACCTCTGTCCTGCACAGTTCTGTAGGAATGGCTGTCCCCCCATGTGCTGCCTGGAAAACACAGTGACCTGGTTTGCTCATGTAGATAAAAAGTTTTTTGCCTTTCGTTCTCTGTGTGGCCTTTTGATATTAATAGCTGACAGATTTGCACTTCTTCACATTTTTTTATCTGCTTTGTATATGCCATTTGTTATCTCTTTTGTATATCACAACAGCGTAAAGGCTTTTGTTGTACAAATTTTTAATAAAAAAAAGCCAAAAAAGCTAAAGCGGATATTACTTTTCTCACAGAGTATGCAACCTTCTTTTGATTGCCCAGACCTTTGACAAAGTGTGTTGTAAGCCGGGCACTGTATTCAGAAAGTACTTAAATGTTTGGTGGTGGGTCTGTTTTTTTGTAACAGATGAGCATTTTACTCTTATTACAGTTATAATTACAGATAGTGCTGGCACATGAGATTGAGCCTTTGATTCAGCCCTGAGCCCTCTCAGAACCCCACTGCTTGGGTCTGGTGTCTGGCTTCCTTCTGTCGCAAGGGTTGCGGGGCAGATGAGGCACAGGAGGCGTGAAGGTGCGGCTGTGGGGTGCAGCACTGTGACAGAAGGGAGCCCCATCTTTATCCCAGGTCCTGGTGGGCTGGGGGCTGAGATAACACCTCCTGCCTGCGGTTTTGCATCAGCTTGTGAGGCAGGGCCCGAGAGGCAGAGGAAGAAAGCTCCTCTGCCAGGAAGGGACAGGGTCATCTGGGATCAAAGCCCTCAGTGGCAGCACCAGCCAAACCGCTGGCACTGCTCTTGGCGGTCCCCTGACAGTTTGGAGAGGCTCTGGCAGTGGAGGCCTGACCCCGGCGTTTGACGCTGTGGAAGGGCAGGCCCAGCCGGCGCTGAACTCCGGCGAACTCATCTTTCCCACTCCGATGTTTGCCGTAGAGGCCCTGGGCTAGAACTTTGCTGTGGCATTTCACCTCCTGGCGCGCAGCCCATCGCGATGCCGGGGCCTTCCCTTGCATAACTGAGCCTTGTTATGAATGACTGGAGAAAGTGCCATTACAGAGCTGCTGCTGCCGGGGGCACTCCCCAAAACAACTCACAGCAACACCCTGTGTCTAAAAACAACCCACGCACTGCATGAATTCACAGAGCCCTCGGTGCACTGATGTTACAGGAAGATTTGGTGCTGCTCTTGTCCCAGTTACAGCCTGGGAATGTTTTCAGTTCTGCTTTAGAGATCCTTGCTTTCCCTCCTATGCTGTCCAATTTTAAAAAGGAAAGAAAATAAAAAGACACAAAAAGAAGGCTTCTCTATAGCTGCGGCTTACGTCCTTGCATAAATCCCTCTGTCATTACAATTTTCACCTTGGCCTGCTCTTGTGTGTCTTTGTTACTTTGCCTTTCTGGGGGGTATTCCCAGTTCCTACACTCCCTGCCCTTAGCAGCTGAAGTGAATCTAATGCACATCCATCTTTGTGCACCCCTTTCCCTGTTTCCTTCCTGATGATCTTCAGGAAAGTGCCTTTATTTTACAGACACAGAAAAATTAACAGGAAGGAAAAAACAAACTTGAAAGAAGTGTTGAAACTGCTTGTACTGAAAGTTTTTCCAGGTTGAGCCACTGCGACAGGAAGGACCTGCCAGTGGGAGAGCTCGAAAGTGTTCTTCCTTGTAAACAAACTGCTGAAACTCCTCGCTGCAATGTGTTTATGCCCTCCGTGAGAGACAGGCATCTGCCCACGTAACCCTCAGCACTGATCAGATCTGTGTCTGCTTATCAGCTGTGCTCTGCGAGGGCTGCCAGGGAGCACAGTGGAGCTCGGTGTCCTAAGAGGCTCTTACGGAGTGAATCAAGCGCTTCACCTGGCTGTGCTGAGCTTCACCTGGCTGTGCTGAGCCTATTGAGGGCTTCACCAGGCTGTGCTGAGCTTCACCTGGGTGTGCTGAGCTTCACCTGGCTGTGCTGAGCTCATCGAGAGCTTCACCTGGGTGTGCTGAGCCTATTGAGGGCTTCACCTGGCTGTGCTGAGTTTCACCTGGCTGTGCTGAGCTTCACCTGGCTGTGCTGAGGCTATTGAGAGCCTCACCTGCCTGTGCTGAGCNCCTGAGTGTGCTGAGCTTCACCTGGCTGTGCTGAGCTTCACCTGGCTGTGCTGAGCTCATCGAGAGCTTCACCTGGGTGTGCTGCCCCAGCCCCGTGCTCAGGGCAGTGTGGGACGCCCTTCAAGGTGTGGCAGCAGGGCATGGGCAGCTCCAAGGAGCTGACAGCAGCCCAGTGTGGGATGCTGGATCCAGTGTAAGAGCTGCATTTAGCCCCCACTTAGTGACAGTCCTCTTATCTCATAGCACTGCTCCTGAACAAAATGATGCACTGCTGGAACGCTCCTCGCCCAGTGCACCTTTTTTTCTACAGGATGCTCAGTTTTTATATCTTTTAAGCTCCAAGTAGTGCGACGTTATCGAGATTTAGCACACACATCACATGTGCTGAATGACTTAGAGCACGGGGTGTAATCTAAGTGCTGCACCTCAAGTTATGAATTTGCTAATTAGCACCACTCCTTGGCATGGCTTCTGGTTAGTGAGGAAATCCTGTAACCTTTCTGCCTGGAATTGCACTTTAAACAGGGAAGCTAATCTTTATGGGCCCTGATGGTTGTGCCGTGCTGATTCGCCAGTTAATATTTTCAAAGCACTTTGAAGATGAAAAATGCTGAGTATTATTGGCCTTTTATCTAAAAAAGGCATTTTAAAACATGGAGCTAGGGAAAGATCTGCATAAATTAACACATGTTGATTATGCTCTATCTTTTCTTTTCATCTGAATGTATTAAGTAGCAAGAGAACTGTGAGAATTTGTATCTTTCCTTTTCATCTGAATTTATTAAACAGTAAAAGGACTCTGTGAATTAGTAATCTAATTTGAACATCAAACCAAAAGCAAAATTCTTCCTAATCCATCTTTCAGATCTCTCACCAGCAGCAGAGTTTTCTTCCATATCTCAGGTTAAGAATGAAGTTTCAGGCTCAGGTCTTGATACTTTCTAGATTGACAAGACTGCAATACAGAATGATTTTTCCAGTTCAGCCTGGAGGGTCAGTAACAACTCCACTTTGCAGTGAAAAAAATGATGAGCATCAGTCAAATCCAAGTTGCTCACCCAAATCAGTAACGTTGAACCAGGCAGTTTTCACTGATTTTTGGGAGAGAACTCTGCTTTAGAAACTCCTGTGATTTTCTTGCCATTTAACAGAGTAACATTATTTCAGTCATTTGAATGATTTTCTTCAATAAAATGTACACGATAATGATAACTTCTTGTACTCCATGAAATTTTATTCACTCTTGTGAAATGCAAGATAGTATTACATTGTAATCTGTTAATTTTTTTGCTTTCAAAACCAGATATTGCTAATTTTAATGAGGGTATATAGCACAAAAGCAAGTGAATGATTCTGTCTTGGCTTCATGATTTGAGACAAGATGCAGCTGAAAAACCTTTTTCCCCTCTCCAATTTCCAATCCCAGGGCGAAGGGAGTTACAGATATTTGATGAAAATCTTTGAGGAATTTTAAACCTTCTCAATGATAGACTACAGCAAGATGTGGGGAGATAGGCTCCTGATGGGCTGGGAGAGGAAAGGCAAAATCCCAGCTACTTAGGGAGAAGTTCCAGAAGTCTGGATCTCTTCAGCTTGATGCTGATTTCAGCTACAGATAGACATGTCATTTTATGCAGCCACCAGATGAAATGAGAAAAAAAGCAAAGTATTGTAGTTTGCTGCTTTTGTTTTGAAATGTTGCGGATCATTTAAAAAAAAAAAAAAAAGAGAAAGAAACCCAACCCACCAACACAAAACAAGAATTTAACCTTTGAAATGGTAGAACCTTCATTTACCAATAACCTTTTACCCAGATATCATTGCCACTGGTCTCCCCAGGGCCAGGAACAGTGGCTGCAGACATGGTCCCCATGATGGCCCTTTAGGATGAGTGGCTGAAACAAGCAGCCAGAACATCATTCCAGAGTCCTCACCCTCAGTTTCCTGCATCTGAGACCTTGAGGTGGCAACACAACCCCTAATCTCCTGTTACCACTGAGATATTTCTCTGGCAGTGACACTCAGAAGGGGTATATGTGTATATGTGTACATTTGCTGTGCTGTGAGGTTGGTTTTTTTGGTGGGGTTTTTTTTTTTTTTAGTTTAAAAATAATTTTCTCTTTGTGCTGTGGTGAATTGTTCTGGATGGAGGTACCTTCGTACTGTGGAATAAAAATTAAGCCTCACCTTTTTAACAGAAATGAAAGTCCTTGGTAGTCACTGGAGTAGCTCTGAAGCTCATCTGCCAGTCAGCTTGGTGTTGAAGTAATTAAAGAGGTCAGGCACAAAAATACTGTGTACCTGGAGCTTTGCCAGTCTCTTTCTCCCATCTCTTATCATGCCCGTCCATTTGGGACTCTACACAAGCTTTCTTACATTCATCGTGTAGATTAGTGGTCTGCAACTATTAACAACAAACTTTGATGCTACAAAGTGGGAATTGCTTGAATAAACAATGTCACAAGTAAATGGAGTCACAGCTCTGAACCAAGAGAGCTCCAAACTTGTTTTAATTTACAGAGGTCAAAAGTAAATGGGATTGTTGCTTGGGGAGGTAACTTGAGGAGAACATGCAGTGTTCCCTCACAACAAAGAGATGAAGGGCAAAAAATTTGATTGACTTCTGGAGTTTGGTTTTAATTGGCTTTATTTCTACCATCACCAGCACAGCAAGCAACCTGTGTGAGCAAAGGGATGCTGGTTTGTAAAGGCGCAATTTTTTTGCATTTTTTAACCTTTTCAGAGCAGTTCAGTACAAATTCTCCACAAAGGATAAACAGGAGAGTTTGCTCCAGAAAGCACTCCTGGAGCAGTGGGGCAGGAGCTGCCAAAGGAGCGAGCCTGGGTCACTGGTTTCTTCTTGAGTTTCCTGAACATCTTTTTTCCAGATGCCCTGCAGCTGTGTCTGAGAAAGCAATTTTATTTTATTTGCTTGTAGTCTGGATTATTTGTGCAGAGGAGTGGAGTGCCATTTCCAGGCATTTTTAATTGCAGAAGACTGTCACATCTAGTAGGGTTTACTGAGCATTTCCTGAGAGATTTAGGAGGATATTAGGAGATCAGTTAAGTGTCTGTAAAACATCTGACTGTTCACTCTGGATTTACCCACAGCCATCCTCGGTTGCCAGCGGTGGCTGCCAGGGTTTCTGCCTGTTTGCCATCCCCTTCCCTGCTGCCCCAGCTGCCCCAGGGTGGTGGGACAGGGTGGGCAGACTCTGCTGCTCCTCTGCCAGCCCGTGTCAGTGCGGGCACTAGGTGAGGGACTGGGCAACAACGTGGAGAAGGCTCAGTTTAATGCAAGTGTCACAGAGCAGTTGGGATGGCTGGAAGGGCACAGGGCAGTGCAGCAAGCACAGACCAAACTTCCTGAGAGCCCAGCTGCTGGTGGAATCATTTAATCCCAGGATTATTTTTGCTCATAGCTGTGGGGAATGATGGGGAATTCAATCACTGACTTTCCTCCTTACCCAGCTGGCTTCTCAGCAATTCATCCAACCTCAACGTGAGTCAGTGATCAGAAACTTTTCTCCAGTAGAATTCCTGACAGTATTGCAGAAAGCTGCTCCTCCTCCATGCCTTGTGGTCACTGATAAAGAGAATTTGGCTCTGCATCCTGATCTGCATCCTCCCCCTTATATGTTCACATAGCTCTGCCTTCAGCAGCTGAGCAGGAGCCACCAGCTGACCCAGGGCGTTAATGAGTGTCACCCTCATCAGTCAGCAGGTCGTGGGTGCTATAAACAACTCAAAACCCACGCAGGAATGAGTAAATGAAATTTAATTTGAACCCACTAAAAATTACAAAGCAAAGGGGGAACAGCACTGGGAGCCTGGTAGGACTCCTGCCTGCCAGAGGCTCAGCACACAAAATGGCATCTCCACCTTTTTTATACCCTGAGATTGTACCAGCTCATTAATATTCATGAGCAGTCCTTATATGTCCTGCCGGCCCCTCCCACAGCCCACAGCTTTGCCCATATATGGATACTTGGCTCCTCCCAAGGGCTGTCAATCAGTCCTTCTCGTATCCTGATTGGTGGTGCCCTGTTACTGTGCCCGGCCTCCCGGCCACAAGTGTCCCCCGCTCCCTGCACCTCTCACAGGGGCAAATGAACTCCCTGCCCCGAATGTTTGTACAGCCCTGTCCGCCAGAGCTGCCCGGCAGGAGCCACCGCAGGGGAGGGGAGGATTGAAGAGAGAGCAGAAAAGGGTTCAAAACTATACTATAACAACAAAAGTACATGTCGAAGAACCGCGCACCCCGACGAAACTCCTCTCTACCATACTCAACCACTCTTCCTCATTTGCATGAGCCAATCGCCACCCCTTATTCCTAACACTGGGGCAGGTGCGGGTGTCAGGTGGGGAGCCTCAGCTCCCCGTGCCCAAGGAGAGGCCGTGCCTGTCCCTGCCATGCAGCCTGACCCCTCACACAGAATCACAGAATCACTGGGTTGGAAGAGACCTCCAGGATCATCAAGTCCAACCCAACCCTAACCCTAACTAAACCACGGCACCAAGTGCCACATCCAGTCTTTTCTTAAATACATCCAGAGATGGTGAATCCACCACCTCCCCAGGTAAACTATTCCAGTAGTTTATTATCCTTTCTGTAATTTTTTTTTTTTAATATCCAACCTTTATTTCCCTTGTCGCAGCTTAAGACGGTGTCCCCTAGTCCTGTCAGTTGCTGCCTGGAGAAAGAAACCAATCCCACCTGACTACAACCACCTTTCAGGAAGTTGTAGACGGTGATAAGGCCATCCCTGAGTCTCCTTTTCTCCAGGCTAAACACCCCCAGCTCCCTCAGTTGTTCCTCATAGGGTTTGTGCTCCAAGCCCCTTACCAACCTCCTGCTGCGCTTCCTGGGCACCACACGTGGCCCTGACCCCCGGCACGGGACAATCTCCCTGGACACGTGCCCTGCCCTGGTGGCATCTCCACGTCTCCTGAGTGAGCTGTGGAATATCGTGTGTGTGCCCTTCCCATGGATAATTAACGGCGGCGCAGATGGCAGTGCCTGAGATGTTTCCCATAAGTCACAGCACGTAACACAAAATGAAGTGATAGTTTTAGGTGGTGGCACATGTAGCTTCAGGTGTTTGTTTAATATTCAGCCTTCATTCTCGGTGAGAGCTGGGATGTGAGCTTTCAAACATTACTCCATGGCTGTGCATCACTGCACATTTTTTTTTATTGTTTTTTTTCCTTTTCAGGGCCTGACAGATGGTGATGTTCAGATTAAATGTAATTTCTTTATTAAGCCAACACCCATGTTGTTGGTGATTTTTAACAGGAGCTTCATTTGTTGAAACAAGGCTGTTGTGCAGCTAAAGTGTCTGAAAAGGATGGAGGGCTTTAAAAAGACACCAAAGAAAAATTTGGTGTCTGAAGAATAAGTAGTGATAGTCACACCCTGGGGCTGGCAGATCCAGATTCTGTGTCTTTGGTGTTGTGAGTGAGACCTCAAGGGGACCACAGAGCTTTTCTTTCCAAAGTGCTCCAGTTTTTGCATTCCTGCATGAGGAAAATGATCCTGAAATTAGCAATGGGAATTCTGGACAGACTAAAAACAGGCTGATTTTCCTATACTGTTCTCCAGCCAGGTGTTCCCCTGTGTTGGCCATGGATGTATGGTATGAGATAGATGCTAGAGGTGAATATGCAAGAAGGAATGAAAGGCCAGACCACTCAAGTATCCAACTTGCATCTAAGAGTTGGGCCAGCTTCTGGCCTGTGGGCCTCCTGTGGAGGGACTTTACCTTAACTCATGCCCCTCAGCAAACAGGGGGTCCTGGTGGGGTGGTGGTGGGCAGGAGGTGGAGAATCAGGGACAGGAGCGGAGGTGTGCTCTCGGTTAGAGTGCAGTCCAAAGCCTGTGGAGTAAGAGCCAGCCTGGATGGAGCCGTGGATGTGGTCCTGGGGGTCACTTCTGCCACTGGTTGGTTCCCTGCATTCCCACGTTCATATCTAATAGTTCTCAGGTAGTTTCTGGAGGAAATCAAAATTCCCTGCCGGTCCCATGGGCAGTGGTCAGTGTGATTCCCTGTCACAGGCAGTCTCCTGCCACAGCCTGGTCTGATGGTACAGGCTGTGTCTCAGGGCTGACTTTGGGTTCCTGTACAAGCGAGATGGATACTGGGACCATTTGTAACATCAGACCCATTTTATGGGCTAAAAACATAGTACCAAGTTAGTTAGCTTGAAGTTTTCCACTCAGCATTGTGCTGTAACGTGGTCTTATTGGGAATAAAAATGTCAGTCAAAGAAAACCAAATTTTAATTCTGCGATTGAAAGCCTTTTTTCTTTTTTTCTTTTTTTTTTCTAAGTTCCTATGGGAAGGTAGGTAAACCTTCAAAAAACAAAAATGCACTCTCACTAAAATTATTCTGCTTTTGGGGGTCACATTTTAATCAAAACCATACCTGCCTTCAGGAAAAAAAAAAGTAAAACTGATTGAATTTAATAACTAAAGGAACATAAACTGTCTGCTTTGAAATGTATAATCTCACATGACATTTATTTCATAATGTGATCAAATCATATATGTTGTTATGGGGACAGTCTTTATTAAAAATGCCATTTATTTTAACAAGTGCAATAAAAAGAAACCCATATTTTTTATTGTGGTAGAAGAGAAAATTGCTATTAGTCTGCTTTCAGCTAAATGAAAACATCTTTCAAGATTTGTTCAAAAATATTTAAATAAAGTGCTATGGAATTTATTCATTTGCTGCCTTCCAGCATGAATTAAATTATCTTAAATACAATAAATGATATAGAAGAATTTGTTTTGGTTAAGGATATCCTTTGCTGATGAAGAATGAGATCATTTAAACATAATATTTTAATATAAGGCTGTAATTATGTCATTGAAAGCCCAGTTTGATCTTAGTGAAGCACAGAGTGAGCTCTGCAGCTGCAGACAGAGCTTCTGAAAGGCACCAGAGGGGAGCTGCTGGGACATGTCCCCATTAAAAAGGAGGGACTGGGAGACCACATCTGCTTCTAGTGAGGTCAAATTCGTGGCCTGGCCATGCAGGGAGTCAGGGCAGGCATGGATTCCTCGCCCCATGGGATGGTGGTGAGGAGGGGGATGAGCACAGCTCTTGTTCTTCACTGGAGTTCATGGGGCAGGTGCCTCGCTGTCGTGCAGTGACAGCCTGATGTGTCCGAAGCATGGGGATGCTGCTTTGCTTGTGCTTCCCTCCACTCTTCCCTGGAGCAGAGCGTTTCCACCGTGGCTCCAGCCTGGGGGCTCTGTGCCACAGCCTCCCTGCAGTCTGAATCCCCTGATTTCCCAGTCCCTGGGTCCAAACCCCACATCACAGTGTCTGGAACATCTGATCTGGAAGGTGAGGAAGGATGGGACCGGGTCAGCCCTCGGCTGGGGCAGCTCCTGGGGGCACTGGTACTAGGATGCCTCCGCGTTAGCCTCTCCAGCTGGCGGTCCTCCGTCTCTGCCCTACAGACTGGCCCTTCTCTCACCTCAGCCTGAATAACACCAGAACCAGGGGAAATTTAGAGTTTTGCTTTGTTGCAGCTGTCAGATTTGCAGATAAAAGTTGGGTGAAGATGGACTTCCATTAATTAAAATTCCAGAAGCCAGACCAAAAGATAATAAATATAACTTGGTTCACTTAGGGAACAATGCTCACCTGAAAACATTGAAGACACTCCTGTCCCCAACCTTGCTGGACTTTATTAGGAAGTAGGGCAGGACCATAATGGAGTCAGACTTCATTCACCACCTCACAAGTAAGACTTGGGGCCCTAACGAGTCGATAATTAGCCTAATGCCATGAGAAGCGCCGAGAAACTAAAATTCATGTAGCAACTTAATGGGAGGAAGGGCCCTTGTTACAAGCTGGACAATGCAGTCTAATGGTTCCTTCTGCTTTTCAAATTCTGTGGGGAAAAAAGGCCACCCCTATTAGTCATTACTTCTGCAGATTTTTGGTGCTTTTCCCTTAAGGAGCCATGGCAAGACCTGGAAAAAGACAGTCAGTTTAATTTCAAACAGAATTCCATTTATGGTATATGGAAAGTGGAAGATAATCTGTGGCTGTGCTTTATCTGTGATGTTTTCTTGCAGAAGTATTTGAAGTTTCTAGCCATGTAACTTGTAGCTGTACCGCTGTTAAAGAAAGGAGCTCTCTACCCTTCCTGCTGATCCCTTCTAGGTCGTGTTATTTGACCATTATTAACCTAAAGCACCCACAACAGCAAGCTGTTTCCCTCCCCCCTGAGGCTGCCCTGGAAGTATATGTTCATGTTTTGTTTGCTTGTGTGGTATTTTTTTTTTGCTTGTTTGGTTTATTTTTCAGTTGTTTTGTGGCTGCTTTATCCACTGAGGTGTTTATGCTGTCCCAAAAGCAGTAGAGCTCAGGTTGGCCTTCCACTGACTCCCTGGGATTTCTCTAGCAGTGTCCTGTGAGGTTTGCTCTGACAGTCCCTGCAGCCTCCTGGAGCACAGAGGGACATGGACTGACTTGATTCTTGGCATAGAAATTAATTGTGGGTGGCATTAGAGACTTCAGGATGAAATGCTGTAACCAAGCTTCTTTCTGAAGTACCTCAGAAAATGCTGAACTGTAGTTTGGGTCTGAAATACTTAATGCAGTTCCATGGCAGCAAGTGATGTTTAGGTCATCAGTGTTGAACCAAAGAAAAATGTGACTCTCTCATCTGAAAATCTGGAGGTTTAAGGATCAGTCTTAGCTAAGTATAGCTCCCAGAGTAGTTTACTCCGTACCTAACTAGCATAGATCTGTTACAGGTAGATATCTAGGTCTGGATATGATTAATAAATTGGTGGTTACATCCATCCCAGAGCTTTTCCTGTTTCCCATAAGGAAATAGGATTATTAGTCATCAAAGTGCTGCATTTGCCCTATATTTTATCTACATAAATCTGTTTTAAGAAATAAAAAGCATGGTAGAAATGCCCTTTGAAAGTATAAAAGTACCAGCGATGCAGAGTGATGCCCTGCGGTGGAAGTGTTTTAAAGTGAATCATGGTTGTGGAACTGGTTTACCTAAACACATTTGAAATCAGCAGAGTGACAGGCCCAGCACATTAAGTGATGAAGGATTGCTCCGTGACGACGTTCGAGGCACTGGGTTGGATTCTGTGCAATCATTTCCTTCTAAATTGGTTGTAGTCCCCTTTCAAATTGTCAGAGTAGTTTTCTTCTGCTTGGTTGCACTTGAGAAGCAGGTGTACAGCAAGCTGCTTGGGCTTGTTTGATCCACACGCTGCTGTTCAATGGAGAGAGCAAATCAGACTGGAAGGGATTTCTGGTGTGGCTGCTGCGTGGCTGGATTAACAACAAGGAGCTGCTGCAACCTGGGCAGGAGGACATCTCCAATTCTGTCTTTCCTAGGACATATTAAAGAAGACAGTGATAAATTTAGCTCCTCGGTGCCAAGAATGGCAAGTGTCAGTGTGACACCTGAATGCAAAATGTATGAAGTCAGCCATCTCTGCATGAAACATCAATTTATTGGTTTCAGAGCACAGAGTGGTCTAGTTCTTGAAGTACAGGAGATTTCTTTGGATCTAGCTCCCAAATCACTTTGGGGATTTTCACAGGCCTGCATTCCCATCAGCCATCCCTCAGGTTCCTCCATCTGAGAAAGGGCGGGAAAGAACAACTTGGCAAGGCTGTGTGGTGCAATTCACAGAAATAAGCAAAATATTTTTGGTTTCTTGCATGCAGAATGAGGGGCAGACATCACTTTTGTCAAGGTGTTCCTGTGCTCTCTTGCTGCACTGGGCAAGAGCACAAGAGATGCCAATGTGCCCTCTGTGTTTGTTTCCTACAGAGGTTCCTTTGCAAGGATGAGCTCTTGCTTATTTGAAAATTCACCTGAGGTTTCGGCCACAGGTTGTGAAACAAAATGAGAATGGAACGAGAACATTTCTTGTCAAATGGATTTGTGTTCTCTCATAATGAGAAAATCAGCATCCTGCAAAATAAATTTGCGGAGAAATTCCTTGGAGCTGTTCCCTACCTTCATCCTAGTGAAAGCTTAGCCTGATTTAAGGAAAGGGCACCCAGGCAGTAATTTGAATAGCACCTCTGCAAAGCTGCTTTCATCACTGAGTCTTACAGGGCTCCTCAAAGTTATGACACGAGCTGTACCAAGCATCCATGCGCATCAAGCGTGGTCACGCAGGGTGAGTGGTGATATCTTTGAGGCTTTTTACTTGTCACTTGTCTCAGTGACTGCCTCGGTGGAGAGCAAACTCTCCCTGCCTTTGAAGGAACCTAACAGAAGCCATGGCTCCTGATGCATCCTGATTCTAGAAGAGACATGCACATCAGTGATGGACCTCTTTATCTCCTCTTTCTCTGTAGCAGCTTGGCAGAAAATATTCCTTGAGCATCTCTGTCCTTCATGAGACCAGCAGACTGGCTTAACTTAAATGCATATACATAATATTTGGATTTTTTTATTTTTGCAAACTGCGTGGCAGTGTCAGGTTAGGAAGCCTTCCACTGCTCTGCAGCACCAGGATTTTCTTACGCTGTTTCCTGCTAGTGGCCTTCCCCGTGAGGCTTCCTTTCTCTCACACTTTATACAAATATAAAATGTGGGAAAGAAACAAAATGACACATAATTCTTGACACAGAATAAAATAGGGCTGGATTTTCCTTTAAAATCCCTCTACCCACAGATTCTGTGAATTGCAATGGCACAAAATTGTTAAATTGCTTCACATTTGGGAAAACTCAGTTCATAAAAAATTGCTAACAATTTATTTTTGTACTACATGGTTGACATCCTTCTCTTTCTCTCTCTCTCTTTCTCTTTTTCCCCTTCTCCTCTCACTCTCTCTGCTGGTAATATGCTGGTTTTTTTCTCTGCATGTCTGCTGAGATTCCAAGAAAAACCCAAGTGTGTCATACAACATTGCTTTCTGATTTGCAAGTTAAATAGTTTACACAGGCAAAAATGTGGAGCAATTGGAATATTCCCTACCCAAACACTTAGGGACTCAAACTGCACATTTTAGCCTGGCAGGCCTCCACTGATATTTTTAGCTAGAAAAAAAAAAACAAAAACATTCTGAAGTAACAAGGAAAGACAGATCAGATCTAGGGGAGAAAAAAAAAAAAGTTAATGCACTGGTGGACATATTTTGTGAATGTTTCAGTTTTGGTGTTAGTTTACACCTTGCTCAGTGTGTTCGGAGTGTAGCACATGTAGTCTCTGAAAGTTGAGGCCCTTCTGAAATGACTGTTCCCAAGATGGGGTTAGCCTTCTTGCTGATTGATTTAGTCTTTTGGAAACAGGCAAACCATCAGGAGCTTTCTGCTCAGAGAGATTAGCATTCATAGCCTGCTGTTTTTTAATTAAAAAAGCCATTTAAATACAAGGGTTGGGGTTTCTGCCAGCAACCATTAAAAATACTTGTTTTGTAATTATCCCCCAACCCCTTTTTCTATTTAATTCTTTCCTTTTTTTTTTTTTTTTT
>WBMY01017034.1:2070449-2208099 GCA_013397315.1 Donacobius atricapilla
TTTTTTTTCTTTCAAGTCCTTGACAGATTCTCCCTGTTCCATCTACCTGCTCTTGTGGCTCTGCACCTCCCACCAAGGTTAGCAGCTGGCTGCAAATCTCACGCCAGCCCTGCTGCAAGCAGCTGGCAGGAGGTGTGGGAAGGATGTGTTCAACATCCTTTTTCCAGTGACTGAGTTCATCCTCTGCTTCCTGCTTGGAGGATTAGGGGCACAAGCCCAGCTTTGTCCCCACTGGCTCTGTTTGCACACACAGGAAAGGGCCCTGTGGGGGTGGGACAGACCCTGGGTGGAAACTTAAATAGGTCTTAGCTGGTCTGCCAGGTAGTGGACATGGTGTGGCTGTGCTGTGTGTCCCTCTGCTTGTCCCTTGTGT
Organism: Donacobius atricapilla; assembly: GCA_013397315.1. NCBI lineage: Eukaryota > Metazoa > Chordata > Aves > Passeriformes > Mimidae > Donacobius > Donacobius atricapilla. The sequence goes on from WBMY01017034.1 coordinate 2,070,823, forward strand.
GGAGAATGGCGTGTGGGAGTTGTCCAGACAACCTTACCAAGGTGCTCTGTGCGTGGGGGTTTTCAGTCAAAGGTTGGAGTTGATGATCTTGGAGGTCTTTTCCAAACTTAATGGTTCTCTGTAGGGCTTGTCTGAATGTTCCTTTTCACCCTGGGTTCCTTCAGATGTTTTGTATCTGGTGGATTTGTAGATGTAGTTATATAATATATATGTATTCAGGCACTTGCATGCTCACGAAAAATGCAGTGACCAAGCTGAGTCGTGGCTGCCTTTTTTTTGCTTCTGAAGAGTTTACATCTAATGATTTTTGAATTCTTAAATCTTCTTGGACTATGGCCTTGGGCTAGTGAGGAAACCCTGACCCACAATATGAGCATCATAATTCAGCAGCATTGTTCGCACACAAAAGCTCTAATATATATACTGCTCTGGAGCACTGTGTGGGGCCTTATAGTTTGACAAGGGGAATAGCCAATTGCTGTTTTGGCATCTGACAGGTGGCTGTAAACTTTTCAGTTCATTTTCATTTAATGTAAGGATCTCACTTGTGAAGTTCCAGTCTGTCCTGATCCTGTTTTGTCCCTTCTGCTCCCCCAGCCCGTTGCCATCTTCAACTCCATCTCCTCCCCCTGCATCTGCCACCTCTTTAGAGGGTGTTTCATTGCTGATACCCCCATGCACATCCTTCAAACTCCTCAAACCATGGAGACAACATTGTGTGTGGCTGGCTTGCCTTGGTGCTGCAAAACGGGGAGGGAAATTTCAGATTTTGTCACCCCTTATATAAACAAAGGTGCCCCTCTTGGCTGCTGCCTTGCTCTCCTGGCTGGTGCAAGCTCCCTTTTCCTTCTGTTTTTTCCTGCCTTTTCACTGCGTTTTCCTTCTCCCCAGCTGTAGTCCTCTGGTGTAGTGTTACTGGTTTGAAAATTGCATATGATGATAGTGCTTTTGACAAAATATTCTGCAGTTAGGAACAATTCCTTGGGGCAGCCTGCTGGTATTAGGTTGAAGGCCTAACTTCCTCCAGCAGATATTTAACACCAGAATGATCTCAATTTCATCTGGCTGAAAACATCCCGTTGTGGTCTTCGAATCACAAGAAATTTTTCCTCCTACAAATTCAGTCGTATTCTACACAAATTGATAGCCGAACAAAGGACCAGCCCCTCACCTGCTTCTAAATGCATATTTCTGGGTTTTCTCTTGATTTCTGATGGCAGTTTTCAGTTGTATTCTCCAGATAAAAATTATCCACATGCCATTTTACAAATATGCAAATACCACTCTCATCTGACTTACAGACTGCACAATAGCTTAGTAACAAGTGTTGGAGAAATATTAAAGCTTGTAAATGTCTCTATTCAAATCAGTGCTTAAAATTATCTTCAATTTGTGGTGGAAATGCAATAAGACTAGAGCAGAATACTTTTGAAATCCTACTTGAGGTGATTATGTAAGTGATGAGATATCTACTATCCAGTGTAAAGCCCATGGAGATGTTCTCATTCCAGGGGGAGTTTTTTTTTGACCCAGTTATTTCCCCTGCCCTGGTAGGCCAGTGATAACAAACACCACCTTGCACTTGCAGCATAAATGTCAGTAAAATAACTTGTTAAAAAAAAAACCCTAAACATTGATTTTCGTGTTTGCATTTTCATTTTCTTTGACAGACACTAAGTGAATGAGTGCAAACTCTTAGCCTGAGGGCTATAGAGACATTAGAGCAGTGGCGGGGAGGGCCAAGCAAGTCAGGTGGCATTTCCTTGGTCCCTGTGTGGTGCCAGGCTGGCAGGGAGCAGTGTGAGCACCCAGCTCTGCCTCCAGTGACTTCCTGCAGTGGTCACAGGACAAGCTGCAGAGCAGGGGCAGGGATTCACCTCAGCCTCAGACCAAAAGTGATCACAGAAACATTTCTATGACTGAGGCTGAAGTGCATCACACAGAGTCAGCAGAGCTGCCAGTCTCTCGGTAGTTTGGGATGCTCTAGGCCCTGTGAAGGTTTCCCTCAAAGAGGTCTTCCCATAGCATTCTCCAGCTCTCTGCAAAGCCAAGGACACCTGGAAGGAGCAAACTCCTTCGTCCCTCCATTTCCTTCTGCCTCCATGCAGACCCCTCTGAGAGAGCAGCTGGCCCGTGGCACGTCACCACATCAGCCTGTGCCTGCCCATGAGGCCCAGGAGTGACAGTATGGGCTTGGCTGGTGGCATCCAAACCACCAAACTGTGACCCACTGGGGAACTCCAGCAGTGTCCTGGGCTCTGCTCCTGTCCACAGACAGTGGCCATTCCCACATTGATCCAAAAGGCCGTGTGCTGGTCGTGGACATGCAAAATGCAATATAAATGTTCTTGTTCATATTGTGTAGAACTTGCTTCTCCCATACCCAGCAGGGAGATTTTTCTAAGTCACTCACTCCCTGGGCCAGGCCAAGCTTTCTTATGCCAAAGAGACAGAGAGCAGAAGTTTACTCCTGTCCTAGCAGAGGTTAGTCCTGCTCTTGGTGTTATTGCAACAAGGAATAAGGTCTGCATTCAGACAAAAAAGGCCTGAAGTAACCAGACTGTGAAGTGGAGATTTTGACTCACGATTCAGAGTTTACGGAAGTTGCTGTGCCTGCCAGATCACACCTGTTTAAAGCAGCTGGAATGGGTCTTAAGGTTCTTTATTCTTAGTACCATTTTGCTGTCAGGAAACAGCCATGAAAGCCAATAGCAAAGCGTGTGTCTGATCTCATCTCCTTTCAGAGCTGATTCTCAGATAGGATGAAGGCTTTTTGCTGCTTTTGGTTACTAGATAAGCTCACATGCTGAGAGCTCTAGGTGGATCTGAAGGATCAAACCCTGTTTATAATTCATCTGTGCTCAAGGTGAGGCTATGTGATAGAATTTCCATTTTTATAAGTTTGCTTTCTTAAAAAAAAAAAAAAAGAAGAAAGAAAGAAAGAAAGAAAAGAAGAAATGGAAATACACCAAAGAGATTTGTTCAAAGAGCCCCACCTTAGGAAATGGCAGAATGAAGTTGGTTTTGGTCTCTTTTCTGAACTCTGGCAGGATGGTGTTAATAACCTTCTTTTAATGTAGATTTTGAGCGTGCAATACATGCAGAGAGGGGAGTGTACTGTGTTTAACATGTCTGTGAATGCCAGATCTTACAAAGCACAAAAGTCAGACTTATGTGGGTTGGCAATGGCTAAAATCCTCTTCTTTCTTTGTGTCAGTTATATTTTGAGTTCAAGGAGGTTGTTCATAATTTCAGATGTTGGTTGAAGATGCTCATTGTAGGGGGCTGGACCAGATGACCTTTAGAGGTCCCTTCCAACCCAAACTAATCTATGATCCTATGATTCCCTGTTTACAGAACCACTTCACTAATTTTGTTATGCAAAAGGCAAAGTTGATTATTATATGAAAAGTGCTATTTGAAGGGGACCTCTGGTTGGACCAAGAGAAGGAGCAGTTTGTGAGGTGTTGCCAGTGTTTCCTCTCTTAATCTGGGGTACCCCAGACCCAAAAATGTTGTGGGATTTCCATTTAGGCCTGCAGAAATCCCCCATGGCCTGTAAGGAGTGAGAGGCAGTGCAGCTTCATGATTTACTATGAAGAACAGAAGATGCTCATGAAAAATAATGCATTGGTGGCAGATCTTAGCACCTTGTGGAAGATCCTGTCACCACCCAAGTGATTTTCCTCTACAACAAAAGTCTGGGGAAAGTTGCCAGCTCCTGTTATATTGAGCAATGTAATATGAGCACTTTTTTTCCCTCACTGCAAACATTTTTGTGTAATGGGAGATGCCGATCTGTCTGAAAGCTATTGATGGGTTCTGTGCCGTCTCATGGGAAGAGTGAAGCAATATTTTAAGTGATATAGTCATATAATATCTTTGTTTAAAAACATAAAAATCCAACTGCCTTAACACTCCGCCACACAATTCCGCAGGACATGTGAAACGCGGCACGCTGCAGCACTTAGTCTGTGAAGGATTCCCTTGTCACTGTCAAAATTGTTTTAGAAGTCTAAATTAATGCATAGCACTGCATTTATTAAAATGTGAAATAATCATAAATTTTTCATTCTTTGTACACTTAAGCTAATTTTCACATAAATGAAGCACTTGGCAGTTGAAATTCCACATATGGCTGACAGTGATGTTTGATGTCAGAACAATGCCCTGAGCTCCATGCAAATTAAACATATTTTAATTATTCGAGATATCCATTCTTCTTTTACAGTGTGTCTAAGCAGAATATTAAAAGGGATTTTAAGTGTAATGTATTGTCAGCAGCTGACTCCATCAGCCAGGGTGAATCCTCTTGCCTCTTCTGCTGCTGAAAGAGAAGTGACCCAAAGTGAAAATCAGAAAGAGCACAAGAGAAAGTAAAACTTTTCTTCAGCTTCAGACGCTGTCTGGCTTAAAGGGAACAGACAAGACTCCCCCTGCAGCAGTGACCTTTGTGGCCACAGGACAGAGCAGCGGAGGCTCTCCAGGGCAGGGAGCCAAGCCAGAGGCACATGTTGCTGCATTTGGAATGGGAACTCTGGAATGGGAACTCGAGCTCTCACTGTTGCGTCCCAGGCACCAGGTTTCAGTTCCCTGTGACAAAACCACTGGGTTTCCATGACAGTGATGATGCCATTGCTTGGGCAATTCCATGGCTGGCAGTAATTGCAATCCCAACCGTGCTCCTGGCATGCTGGGCAAGGGGCTGGGGTGATCTGGAGCTGTGCACTTCTCTCACTGTTTTACAGAGAAATTTAGGAGATAAAGATCTGGCATCTCTGAGTTTCAGCTTCTCCTTTAGCACTGTCTTCTTGTGTGATCAGCAACTTTATGCCAAAGGTTTTTACAGCTATCTGAAGGCAGATAATTGGACCCCAAATTTCATGGGTGTGTTTAGGTGTCTTTAGTTTCCCTCAAGAAAATGAAAGGAACTCAATCATCTTAAAAATGCCTATTTCCCTGTGAGTTTAAAAATGTTTAAACATTAACTGGAAAAAAAAAAAAAAAAGAAAGAAATTCAGCCTGGTATCTCTAGGGCATGGTTTGAAGGGTACCCCAGCCCTTCTCCCTCCTTGAAACTGAGGAGTGCTGGCCTGAGCTCCCACTTAAATACCAGATTTCTAAGTAACAGAGGCACTTTTAACAGACAAAAATAAACAAAGTCTACTAGGCTCCAGTTTAGGCAAATGAAAAGTTTTTCTTAACTTCGGCTAAGTGCTACCACACAACCTGGAGGGGAGAGACTTTCTGAAAAGTGGGATCATGCATACCCCAGGGTCTTGTGCAAATGATTTGGGTCAACTCCCTGTAGTGACCTGAAGTCCTAAGACAGCACAAGCAATAATTAATTCTTTATCACATCTGTTGTTGTAGGATTGCTTATAAACATTGACTATTGTTTAGGACCATTGCTTTGCTTGGCTGCTTAGAATTTATTTGCACTTTTAGTAGCATTTGTGATTATTTTCAGACATAAGTGCATTGGTCTTAAGAAGCTGAAAGCAAATAAACTTAATGTAATAAGTGAGGAATTATGGTCTTTGATTATCAATTCTTCAAAAAAAAGGAAAAAAAAAATAGTTTGAAAGAGAAAAAGATCACCCCCAATGGAAATTAAAACAGATGGTCCAAAATGCAAAGGATATTTTGCTGAATTTCAGCAGAAGCCATTGATTCTGCCCTGGATTTATTTAATAAAGTGGATGACTTGAAAAATTAATCAGGCCTCTACTTTCCCTAGGATTACTTTACTTTTGCATAAAAGGAAGACCCTTGTGCTAACTATAACCTGTGTAAAACTTTACCATCATGTTCAGATGCTCTGTTTTTCTGAAGGTGGGAGGATCCCGTGGTCACGATCACGAACATTTGACTCAGTTCTTGTTCTGGAAACAAAGACAAAGCCTTGAATCTCACTTGTTTCTGGGTGGTTGGTTGTTGTGTTTTTTTTTTTTTTTTTAATCGTCTCTCCCCTGGGTAAATTTAAATCTCTGACCCCCTCTAGCTGCTGTATAAAAGAGCTCCTTGACTCCTTGCCTTCCTCCCCTCCACTGCAGACATGAAGGGTGAAGGTCTGAGAAAGTTGGGGCAGGAAAACTAAGGAAGATTTTTGGCCTAGAGGAAGGGGAGATGAGGGTGAAGGCATGGAGCCAGTAAACCTTAATGGCTCAAAAGCCAAAAAGCAGCTAATAAGCTTCTAGGTTATATGGGAGGTCATTTCATGCAGGTTTTCAATCACCTTATTTTCTGTTGAAGGGCTTTGGGTTTCAAAATGTGGATTGTAAGCACTCCAGTAAGTTCTGGCTCCCTAAACCTTGCTCCCAAGGGTTTCACGTGGAGGATCAGCTATTAAAAATGTACTGAGATGCCATTGAAGATGAGAAGTAAAATATTCTGACACTCGAAAAGTTTTTTTTTTCTCCTCAACTTTTCCTGTTTCAGCTTCAGGAGTGAAAGCTTCAGTGCACTTATTAGCTTCCCAGTTAATGAGATCTTGAAACAGGGGTGTTTTGCTTTGCTTTCCCCTGGCTCATCACACTGCCTCCTCTTTGGAGAGTGGCCACAGAGTGAAGATGAGGAAAGAAGAGTGCAAGACTCATTATGTGCTTGTTAGTTGTTGTGAGCAGATAGATACTGAACTGGCTTTTTTTCAGCTCAGTCCTTCCCCTGTGTGCTTTCCAAGATTTGCTTTTTTTGGCACCTTCAGACGTGGTGGGTAGTGTTCTGTTCACAGGCAAACTGTGCCTGCAAACTTTTGTCAGGCACCTCAAAATGCAGATATAAAACTCCCGGAGATTGTTCCCTTTCTTGTTTTAAGAACCTCTGCCGCCGTCTCTATTCGTGTTCCTACAATGAGGCAGAGCTAGGAAATAACGCAGACCATCAGATCAGGTTCCAGCCAGAAGTTTGCAGTTAAATAATGTTGGCAAGTACCCCCTATAGGACATGAAAGCTACAGCTAAAGGAGAATCCTTACGTCTTGTTTCTCCCTGTGGGGTTTGCAATAGGAGATGAGACTGGACTAGAAGGCATGGGAAAAACAAGCCTCTGCTTTGGAGGGAAGGTGAGAGCTAAAGGCATTCAGACAGAGAAACTGGTCTTGCTTAAACTGTCAAAAAGATAGAAATACTTCAGAATACCTGAGCATTGCACAAAGCTGCAGAAATACCGCGTAACCTTCTCTTCTTAGTAGGGTATTTGGTATATTCTCATTTATGAAGCGAAACATTCCTCAAGTAGCCATCAGCTCCTTAGAATTAGATGTGGATTAGGTTGATCTCTGTGTGTGTGCATGTGTATTCTTCTTTTTCAAGCTGCTGAGTATGAATCTGGTTTCAGAGACAAGTTGATCCCAGGCAGTGTGGGAAAACAGGGGCAGCTTCATAAAAGAGGTGGCAGAAAGGTGACCAAAGAATTGTTTGTGTAAGTCTTAGGAGAAGTTAAAGACATGGGCTGAGTTTGGCTACACTGGGTGCACATAAACGGAGAACTCTGAAGGAGGGGGAGGTGAGTTGGTTTATTTGTAGGTAAAAGAGCAAAGTGGAGCCAAACAGAACATCTGCACAGAGCAGCAGGGCCCGTGGAAATAGAATCCCCCCATCCGTTCCCTCCGAAACAAGCCCAGCTAAACCTGGCACCTGCTCAGGTGATGAGACAGAGCCCCCCTGGGCTGTTGTCACAGGCTGATGGACCTGTGCCCTGTCAGCAGCCTGGGACAGGCCAGGTCAACACTGATAGAGATGTCCCTCCCTATTCCACACGCTCCCACCACACTCCTCATCGCTTCCATCCAAAGCAGTTGTTTCAGCAAATAAACAACCCTTCTGCTCTGCCTAGAGGTTGATAAGGTTAGTGCTGGGAAACAATGAAGCCTGAGCAAATTGGTTGTGCCCTGACTTGTAAGGGTTTAACAAGCTGCTTAGTGGAGGCAGCAGGGGATGGGCTGGGGCTGTTCGTGAAGAGACTGCGCCAGTCTAATGAATTGGTGCTCACGGCAGATATTGGTGGGGATGTGGCATCTAAAGATGGATGGGATTGCATCCCTAGGCTTTCCTGGCTTGGGCTGTGTTCCTCCTCTTGCTGCTGCACATCACTAATCATTCCATTAACATTCAAGAGCAGTGTCCTGAAATTAAAGAAAGACCTGTAAATGTGGCAGGATAACTCATAGTCCCCCGTAGCTCCTGACTAAGAACTACTCAAGTGATTTGGAGAAGGCTGGGTGATGGATTTCAAGTGTTGAGGGGGGGAATATCTCTTTTTCTGTTGCTTTTCTTATATCTATGAGAGGTGAGAAGGAATAATAGGGAGGTCAGGATATGTAGGAATACCAAAGACAAGTTTTCATAGCATATTCTCATCAGCTGAAATGCGACCTCCTGTACTGACTGGTTGAAAAGCTGTGTGAAAAAGAACATTTAACTGTTCCCTCATGAACATTTACACAGGAAGGGAGGGATTTGTTCTTACCTAGGAGAAAAAAAAAAAGAAAAGAAAATAGAAAAAAAAAAAAGCACCAGGAGCCAAAAGGACCATTTATCATCTTTAAAAATAGATTTTCATTTTTACACAAAACTTAACAAAGCACTTTTGCTGCCTTAATAGGAAAACAAGCAAGGGTGCTCGAAGTTGCATTCTTGGGAGTAGGCAGCAGTGGTGACAGGGACTGCTGCAGTGACAGTTGCCCTTCAAAAACAAGCAAAAGGCATTCAAAAAAGGCAAAAAGCATGTCCTTTGGTTTTGTCAAACCCTCCATTGTTTGGCCGTTTTGCTAAAACGAGTGGAATTCCTCCCTTGGTGGGCTTCTGAGTGCTGCTCAATAGGATTAAATTAGAACTGGGATTCTGCTAAGAAAAGGCCTGGAATCAATTGCAGTATTGACAATATTCCAGAAAAGAGAGAGAGCCAACATGAACTCAATAAGCCTCAAATAATGCCCAGTGACTTTCACTGCTAAATGGTGTCTGAAAAAAAAAAAGGTTTTTTTCCTTGTCTAGGTCTTTAATTAATCTTTCTTCTCATAGTCTTCTGTCATCTCTGGAACAGTTAAATGTATTGCATGACTGACTCATCCTGTCCTGTGTATCTGGATTAAGAGTTAGGCACATGCAGACATTGTCTGCAAATATGGGGGCTGGAGGACTGAGCCAGGTAAAGCAATTCAACTGTCTAAAAATGCTTGTGAGTGCTTTGTCAAACTTTCAAAGGCTCTAACATGGCTGAGTTAATTAGTTAGAATTAGATGACTTGAAAAATCTCCCTTGGTCCCTTGTCTGTATCCTTAGGTCTGTGAGAAGTAATAAATGCTTCAAGATCTGGACCAAAAGGTCAGTGGAAGACTAAAGAAAATACCCATTGACTTCTGTGCCTTGGACCGGACTTAGATACTGGAGGAGGAGCTGGGAAGGACATGTGTGTTGGAAAGGATACGCTGTAGGCCCTGGACATCCATCATCTGGGTTAATGAATATTGAACCAGAATAGAGGCCAAAACCAGAACTTCAGTGCAGCATAGGGAAGTGAAAACTTTCATGTTTGGTGTACAAGGTTAGGATGAGTTGGCTGAGAGAGGGGATTAAATGGGCTGAGAGCATTCCAAGACCTTGTTGTTTCCTCGCTGTATTAATACTGAAATTCCTTGCACCACTCTGGTTTTCTTACCATCACTAATGTTGATGTAGAACAATTTACAGTGCCTTTCAGGATGGCAATTAAAGAAGCCAACAACCACGCAGTCAATTAGTGGGGAAACAACAATCAATAGAACATACAATGAGCCCTAACTAGCAGGAAGACAATTAAGACACTGGAGATAAAACAGTGACCAGTGACAAGTGCTAAATCTCTTGCCAGGAGAGTAGGTGAGAGGAATAAACTTGGTCCCTAGGGATCGCTAGGTTCTTCCCTCAGCCTTGCTACTGACACACCCCATGGCCTTTGCCGGATCTACTAAGTCCTAAATTATTTGTGCCATAGTATAAGTCTTCACTTCCTTCAGGAACCGAAGTAGCAATGGGAATTTGAGCCTTTCATTTCTCGGAGCTCTGTTTTGATGTTGAAGGTGCTGCCTGGTCAGCCATAACCTCCTGGGGCCAGTGATTGTTCTCACCTGCCCTCAGGGCCATTCAAAGCCGTGGAAGTGAACTTCAAAAACCACGGAGCTGATTTTTCAGGGTGTGAAGCTTTTTGGACTCTTTGCTTTGGCCCAGTTTATCAGCATCAGTTTACTGTGAGTTGTGGAATTTCTAAGGAAGGCCATTGCTCTGAATTCCATTGGGTTTGCAAAGAGCAATAGAAATAAATGCCTTTGGGCTGGCACTGGACCTCCATGGCCATGGAGAGAGGTGCTGCCTGTTGAGTCTGACAATGCTCATAAGTATCTGCTGAAACAGGAATCATATGACAAATTGCGCAAGTATTGCCAAGACAAAAAGATTTAATGCGCCGTGTATCTGCCAAAGGCATCCCAGACCCAGCGGGGGTAGTGATGCTCTGAGGGCTGATCTTTTAACAGCAGTATCCATGTCTGCTTGACTGATCTGCTGTGGTCTTGAAGAGCAATAGATAGGTTTAATGTGCAACAGCAGCAGAACTCTGTTTCCTTTCTCTTTGGTGCATTAGTAGTGTCATTCATAAGTGTTCCTGAGTTACGCTGCCATACTGTATGAGTGAAAAGTGCAGAAGTTCATGAATAAGTTATAACCTGAACCCTATTAATAGTCCCACTGATGATATGTTACAGCAATCCTCTGGCTTCTCCCCCACCCTCCAGCTTAACTCTTACTCTGCCTGTCACGGTCTGGGCTGTGAAAAGCCTTCCCAACAGTGCTGTGAGAGCCGATTGCCCTTCTATGGATGTTGGTGAGCTGCAGACCACACATGTGAGCCTGCTTTGTTCTACTTTAAAGGAAAAGTATCCCTAGATGTTGTCAGAGCCACTGGTCTTTGTTCAGAGTCAGTGAAGGTGGGATTTTCCAGGGCAGAACCTCCACGTTTCATTCCTGTCGTTGCTGAAAGACAGCTGGTGCCAGGTTTGCTTCCTCTCAGCCAGGGTGGTAGTGGTGTCTGCTAAGGTTAATGTTGAAAGCCATTAGGATAAATGGGAGGTGTCAGGGGGTGTTGGTGGAACATGGCTGAGACAACTTCATTCCAGGGACAGCACAGTATGTCACTTCCACAAGACCATTAATCTTCTGGCTTCAAAATGTTTGTTATTAAGGACAAGATAGGTTGGAAAAATGCTACCTGGGCTTATAGAAGTGCTTTCCTTGAGATTACAGGGGGGCTTTCATTCTACGATGCCAGTGACATGTACAAGGTATTCTCTGCTGCTGGCTTGAGCCGCTGAGCTGAGCAGATCTCTACCCTTCTCCAGACCATAACAAATACCTCCCCATTCTTACTCCAGAAAATTCCTTCCTCATTCCCTCTGCAGGCACAGGCTTTACTCCTCCATCCCTGTTCCATCTGCACCATTTATTTCCTCCATTCCCTCTCTAAGAGCGAACTCCTGACACGAGCCAAGAAAAAGGCTTTTTAAATGATTGCAAACTCAATCATCTTCACATCTACCCACATCAGGGTAATTCCATGGAGCTGGAGCGTAAATTTGTCAGGTGCTACTTTATCTTTGCCAACCTCAGCCTAAATACATGGCCAGGCCAGCAGGACTGTGCTCGAGTCAGTTACAACCATGATGTAATTCAGCAAAATAATAATTTATTGGTATTACTGGGTTTGAGCTGGAACAAAATTAGAGAGAGTATTTTTGAAGACCAGTCTCAGAGGTGGGGACTGAAAATTTCCATATACCCCATGCACCTGTGGAACTGAGAAATCTTCAGCAGTTGAAAAAGGATCCTTAATGCCATTATAAAGAGAACACCTGCACTGAGGTGAGCCTGTGCCATGCTGGAACCTGCTGAGAACTGGTAGATTTGCAAATGGGGGACCAGTGAACTGATATGTAATAAAAAATTATTCATGATCCCAAACTACCAAAACCCTCTAAAAAACAGGTTAGAATAACTTTGTAAGTACTTTCGATATGTAACCTCAGACTTCCCAACTGTATGTGTTGTGTGAACAAAATTGAACTTTGTTCCTTCCTCATTAACATAAAAATGGATTAATTCTAATGTATGGGGTAACAAGAGATTGTTCATTACTGATAATGGAGTTGCATTAAAGCTCTCTCTAGACTTACAGAAGGGAAAGTGGGGAATTTATCCAATATTTTAAAACACATGCCCACAGATTTTCCAGCACCATAGAGAAAAGCTTTATAAACCAGCTCAGATAGATGGAAGGCTGTGATAGGTCTTCAGCTGAAGGCATTGCTGAGATATTACAGTGATAGTCATGTTAGAAAAGATGATAGATTAGATGCAGCCCCACTGGAGGGGGCATGTGTGCACTGACTGCTGAATGCTCTGTGCACATAGAGATACAGCTCTGGAGCCATCACTTAGCAGCTCTGAAATGTCTGTACAATTTTTTGTGCTGTAATTTTGTATTGTTCATAAATATTCATAGGTACTGCTGCTTTTCTTGATCTCATTTTAGTGAAGCAGCACAGTCTGTTGGTTAGGGAAGGAAGCTTGGAGGCAGTCAGAGCTCCAGACTTCTGCCCAAATGCCACTGGATTCCTGGGTGGCTGTAAACCAGGCACTTAACCTCATCATGCTCCAGTTTTCCTATCTGTAGATTAGCTATCACACAAATAAGTGTCCTCCTTGCAGGGGAGTGGGAGGCATTAATTAATGCCTGCAGAATGACTGGAGCCCCTCCACTGAAAGGTGCTCCAGAAGTGCAAATGGATTATTGTTATTATGATGCTTATCCGTACTGAGCCACATTGAAGTGAAATGCTCTGCTTTTATTACCTATCCTGGGGCTGGATCGGCATCAGTAGTGACACATCTCTGCATTTGGGAAGTGTTTCTCCCAGTCGCTGCATTTTGGGCAGGTCCCACCTTGTTAAGCCCAGCAAAGGTGGGGATCAGAGCATCAGCTAGTTAAAGTGATGGGGGCAGGGCAGGAAGAGTGGAAGTCCCATGCTTTTGAGGAAAATCGGCATTGAAGTCCTGGGGACATTATGTTAATGGCATTACTCAATTTCTGGAAGCAATGCTGATTAAATATTCATTGACTTTGATTATACTGAAATTAGGACTAAAGCGTGAACTCAAATTGAGTGGAATAATGGCAGTGTAAATAATGCATACTTTCTAAATTGAAAACACCAGCTTGTGCTCTGCTCCCCCTCTCCCCGCCCCCTCGGTTTGTCATTGTGCCATTTGTTTAGGAGACGATTATACTGATGTGTGCATATCCAGCTATCATTTTTACCAGCTGGGAAAAAAATGTGAAATTAAAGGTTTTCTACATTGTTTGCTTTTCCCTACTCTTGGAAAACAGAAGTAAATACAGTGCAACAAAGACTAAGCTTGTTTTGGGAGAAGGGGTTAGAGGCTGCTGCCCAGCCATGGTCCTCTGCATCTCTCCTAAAGGATGAGAAACACTGATGGCAATTGGGCTCTTGGAGAAAGAGGCCAGGAAGAAATAACTATGGGAGATGCTGGGCACAAGGGGAATAGGTCTGCTGTAAGGGTGACAGATGGTGACTTTGCTCAGTGCTCTGGTCCACTGGAGACTCTACGTGTGACCTGGGGCCACAACATCTGTCCTGTCCTCGGTGTGTGCTGGAGCCTAAATCATGACTGCTCATGGAGAGCAGGCTCTGAGCGGGCTTTGGGCAGGGATGACAGACAGTGAGAAGTCTCCTCCCTGCACATCCCACCCAGCTGCTGCCCTTTGCTCTGGCTGAAGCTGGGTCTTGCAGAGCCCCCCAGGTCCTGGTGCAGTGTGTGCATTGCCCTGGAGAACATTCAGCGCTGCCCTGCAAGCAGCTGTGCAAGATCACCCTCAGGAACTCCCATCCCTCCTGTACTCTCTCTAAAGAGGGGTAAGAACAAAGCCAGGCCTGATCCTCCACTCTCTGGCCCCTCAGGATCCTTTGCTCCTACCCTGACTCCCTCTGGTTTCTGAGGATCCTGTCTGACTCCGGGTCTGCAGTGCTCATGTGAGCCAAGCTGCCCTATTCCAGACCTCTTTTCTCACATTTCTGTTACTAAAAATGCAGCTTTTAGCATGGTGATGTTCCAGTGGCATATTTTTAAAAACTCTTTTTAAAATCAGAAGCACATTATTTTTAATACAATACATGATGTAGAAGTTGCAGGGGGGCTCTTTTGGCAGGGTTGCCAATCAGGCGGCCCGTGCACGGGGGGAACAGGGAGCTGCGTGGGTGACGTGGGCTCAGGACTGCACACTCTGGAAGCCAAACCCGTAGTTTCTCAAAGTTCACATGCTGATTGCAAAGCAAAAGCCCATTAGAGAGCAAATCGTTTAAGGCACAGCCTTCCTTCAAACCCCAGGGAACTTGCTTTCTGTGACAGCATGATGGAAGGGTTTCTCAGTCATACTCAGCTTTTCCCTGCACAGCAGGGCTCATTGCTACCTGAGATTTACTCTATTGTGAAGTCCTCACCAGAAAATAGCGGGGGCAGGAGTTCTGTCTCCATCTGCTTTTGCTCCTTGCAGGCAGAGAGGCGCTTGCTCCCAGCCCATCCTGCTCCAGGAGGGCACTTGGTGGCCAAGGGAACAGGGCTGGCTGCCACAAGGAAGATGCTGCTGCAGTGCTCACGAGGCTGCAGCATGACTGCAAACACCACGGCACTTGGACCCATTCAAGAATGGTTTTGCTTTCCATGAGTATTTCTGCTTTCCCTTTGGTGTGTGTCACCTTCCCCAGCACCCCAGGCTGTGAAGGTACCAAGACTGTTGTAGTTCCCAGACACACGAATCTGCCCCATTCTTGCTCCTTTCCCAGTGTCTGATTCCCCTGTAGGTCTTGGAGAGATGAGGTTTATCCTTGGTCCATGTTTCTGTCACCTTTGATCTGGATCAAGGCTCTTTCTGTGGCTGTGGAATAACTCCACTGTGAAGGCATGGCCTTTATGAGCTGTGTGATATATGCACGTTTCTGTTCCCAAATCTCTTCCTCTTCTGGAGCTGTTGTTCATGCAGATGTGGGCTGTCACCCCGTGTAGCTGCTGTCTGGGTGCTGAAAGGGTGGCACATCTCTATTCCAGTGGCAGGGATTAGGAGGGGTCTGTTGTATCTCTCTATCCTCCAGACACTTGGAGGGCACCACACGGGGACAGGCAGGGACCCTTCCCTGCCCTGCCACTGCTCATAACGCAGCAGGCTGCTGGATTGGCTTCAGCTGCCTGGTCCTGCTGGGGGAAGGAGGAATGCCCTCCATCTTTTATGGTAAATCTATGCCTGAAGTGATTTACTTAATCCACCTGCGATACCATGAAAGCTGATGTGAGAAGGAACTGCATGCCCTGCTAAGGCTTATGGATTCCTCCTTTTGTTCCCTCCTAACCTAGGAGGGGTGGCGGGATTTTAGAGTAACTCTAATTAGATTTTATCTTTTCCAGCCCTTTTTTCCAAGGACTTGCTTTTTCTCTCCCTCTCCTCTGACCTGTCACTCACATTTTCATAGCTGCAGATGAGGTAAGTAGTGATAGTTCTGCTTTTGCTTTGGCTTTTTTTAATGACCAGAAATTCTCAGTCAGAGGAGGAGACTGTGGGGCATTTTGCACTAGACATTCTTCTGTTCTGTGAAGTGCCTTTTATTAAAACTGTTATTCACAAATCAAAGCAAAGTCACCACCTGATTAAAACTTGATAGGATTAATTTCTTTCCAGGCCGAATTAATTTAATGACATAAGCATAAAGATTTGTCTTTTTCCTCCTTAGGAGTCTCCTCTCATTAATTTTACCACCACACCACAACACCATTGCAGAGAAATATCTGGATTTGCAGAAAGTTAGCAAAGCGCTTTTTGGTATGCAGAATGATAAACAAATGGGGAGGAATTTGCACAGATGCTAAGCAGAGATTTGTGTTTCAAGCTGAATGGTTGTGCAGTGGCCATGGTTTCAGTTTTCTGTAAAGGGCAGAATTTTATCCCTAGCCTTAAGAGTGTCTTAAGCTTATTGGAATCTTTTTTAAACGGAATACTGAAAATGAGATCATCCCACCTGAATAGCTGGCCAGGCTCAATGTTGCCATTTAGCAATAATTATCCGACTTGTCTGTTACAGTATATTGGGGCAAATCTCCAAGAATGACTTGATCTTAGGAAAATAGGATAAATTTTAGACAGATGTTGGAGGATTTTTAACTAAAAAGAGGGGAAATGTGTGCTTCCACCAGAGTATAGTCTACTTGAGGAGCTCATGGCCGTGCTTTGAAATGGGTTGGGTAGATGACAGATTTCGGTCTCTGAAGTCTTGGCTGTTCCTAAATTTTCTCCTGATTCCAATTAGCTCCTTTGAGACTCATTACATGGGGAACAGGTGAACAGTCACTGCAAAACAGCTTAAATTTCATGATGTTTCCCAATGCCATGCACTCCTCTGAGGCATTTGGTCAGGCTTATGGCTAAACACTGCTTTCCTGGATGGATGTGTTGACATCAGTGTTTTCCGTCCCTGCTGTAGCTTGCTACCAAACTGGAAGTCACAACATTACCTGTAGTGTCCTGGATCAAGTCTGTGCTCTGAACAAACATCCCAGGAGTCTAAATGCAAATTGCTGGGTCACAGGATATCAAAGCACTTGGATGATTGTTCCCAAAAAAGTTTAGAGTCTGTTTCTTCCCTTTTCTTTTTAAAAAATCTCTTTGCAGGCTAGCACAGCGCACACGTATTTAATAATCTATGCTTTTCTCTATGTAAATAATTAATCAGAAAAGAAAAATAATATAAATCCTAGCTATCATATTGCTATTAAAATTGTAGGAGCATTAGTGCATCCAATAAGTATTGTTTCTGTAATTAGATAACCTTTCTGGGCTGTATCAGCACTCAGAATAAGGAACATATGAACATCTGCTTGAAGGCACCATGGAAGGAAGGAGGAAGCTTTGTATAATTCAGAGATGTGGATTTCCTTGCAGAGAGAAGGAATTAGCCCAGGACAGAAGATAATTTATGCCTCTCTCATTTCCCTGAGAGCTGCCTGAGCAGAGTGGTTGAGGTCTGCTCTAGCTAATCCAAGGTGAGGATCACCAGGATCCGTGTCAGCCCTGGCTACACATCCCCGTATCACTCTGGGTGTGACATCCTCCAGGCTCGTTGCTTGGTCTGGAATAGCCATTTCCACAGCCTGATGAGGTGAGACAGAGGGCACGAACAGCTGAGCTGAACAACTGGGGACCTGCCAAATCTCTTCCCTGTGTTTCTGGGTTTTTTGCCTTGATGGTAGAGCTTTCAGTCTGTGAGGAGATGGGTGGGAGAGGGAGCACACTGCCATCACTGGACTCTTGCCTGTCACTTAAATCCAAGTTCTGTTGGGCAAAGATGGGCAAATATTTACTCTGTCCCCACTGTGTCACCTGCATCACTCCTTCCAGATCAAAGGTGCCTATTAGCAGCGTATTAATATTGGAAGGGCACAAATTCATAACCATGAAGTGTTTTTTTCACCTAAATAATACATTCCTTTTTTTCTGAAATGCTGACAAAACCCCATCAAGACACTGCTGAATTTCTGTAAGAGTGGCATTCTCACTAATACCAAATAATCAGGTTTTTGCTTGCAGTTCGAAGTCTTAGTGCTCATGGCAGACAACCAAGCTTTTGTATCTGGGTACAACTATAAAATAATCATGCAGATAATTCATCCTTTTGAAGACTCTGTGTGAGAGTTTTTTACGATGTGTTTGCTAGGCAACTTGGTCTCTCCCTGCAGGACATACACAGGCTGTACCTGGCTTTTTCTCCTCTGGAGAGACAGTCATACTCTAGATTATGTATGAGAAGAAATCTGGCTCTGTCACCACCCTCATTACTGCATATTCTTTTCCATATGGCAAAGCTAACATATGGTGAATGGAAATTGGGGGATTTCTATTGCCCAAGTCCAGAACTGGATTAGAACGGATGGTGTTGTCCAGGGCAGAGACATATGGACAGATGATTTAGGAGCATCTTATTTAGCAGTCATCAGATTTATGCTGTGCAAGAGTAAATTCTACTAACTTGAAAGTACAAAGCTTCCCCTCCGATTAATTTAAACTGGGTTTTTCCAAGGAGCCTGAACTGATTAGGTATCAATCCCATTACATTTTAATGGGAACCGGACACTTTTCATTAATAGGTCCTTTTGAAAATCTATCACTTTGAGATCAATCAGTGGACTAATTGAAACTGGGCCATATCTTAGTTAACAATTAGTTGAGGTTTGGGGCTTTTGTTCCCAGTATCTAAATCACTCTTAAATGATTTGGAAAAATCCTCTGTGTGTGCTGGCACAGTGGGTGAGTTTCACAGCCTCTGTTCTCATTACACATTACTGCTGGACACAATTAAAATCCCAGATAAACTAAACCCCAGCAGGACAGTGATTGCAAAATTTTGCAATGCTTTAAAGGATGTTTCTAAACCAGCCAAACCTCCAGTGCTGGTGGAGAGGATGGTCCATATCTGCCCTCTTCCTTCAGTGCTGTGTCAAAGTCTGGGACCTGTAGTTCTGTAGGGCTGCTGGACAGATGTCTTGTGTCCATGCCCAGCTCCTTGCCAGGTTTCATCCATGTGCAGATGAATTTTCACTGTTGCAAATGAAGACTGAAAAACAATATTTCCCCTCCTGTAGGGAAAAAAAAAATAAAATGAAAAGGCAAAGGGGAAAAAAAATCTACCTACAGTAATGTTTCCAGAGTGGCTTAATTTTCCTTTGAAACATCTGATGGATGAAGCTGGTCAATCATCAAGAAGCTAGTTAGTGTTATTATACAGGATGAGGACTTCAAATCAAAAATAAATTATCCTGCAGCTGCTCCTGAGTTCTCCAGCATGTCCTACCACAAGGATGCTCCTCGCACAAATGTTTCTGTGGGCAACATGTGCTGTTCTGATAGCACTCATTAGCTGTTTGCACTGCAAGCTCAGAGCTTCTGCCAGTCAGGTTAATGCTGAGTTATGAGAATCTCCTTTTCTGCAGGGGCCCTGCACTGGGTAGCCTGGCCCATGGGGGTGCAGATTTCCCACTTGTGATCCCTCCATCTCTGCCACATTAGGAGCTGTTACGTGTGCATTTTGTAAGAATATTTGCTGGATGTGAACCACTGGAATTATTTAGTCATCCGTTCACATTGGCTGATGAGCTGATTTTCAGCACAGAAATCCATATATATGTGGGATTTTATTTGCTGTTGGTAAATGTTTCCTCTATATTGATGTTTAAAATAAAATTAATACTAATATTGGATGGAGGTGATAATGATTTAATTGCTTCTTGATTGAATTGTTACAAGAGGAAATGAACTGTGGTGTGTAATGTGTTGAAGTTAAAATAGAGTAGTGTGAGTTAATTTTATATTGCTATCAAATTTGCAACTGTAATGCGTCTTTCCAAATTGCTCTTTTCAATGACTCTTGTTTCCTAATCTGAAAAATTTCATTTGTTAATTTCTTGATCTTGTGTCTATTGTCTGTTTGCCTTCTGAGGTTGTGGGCAACCTTCCTACACTTTTCCTTATTTTCCCCAGTCCTAATCCGGAAGTGAATGGGGTTTTTAGCTCATTATAAGAAGCTAATTATAAAATACACACATAAAATATTCCTAAGATTTATAATTCATATTTCTCAAGAGTAAAGGGGGCTGTAAGCAAAAGCTATTCAGGAAAGAAGGTGCTGGTTTGCCACACCTGCGGCTCAGCAGCTCGCATTGCCAATTTCCATTTTGCTCTGCCAATTCACTCAATGGCTTAAATGGCTTTACACTCCACTGTAGCTGGAGGCTGCTCTGTACAGAGGGGTAGGAAGAGGGTAAGGGGGTTGATTAGGGTGTGCGGGATGTGTCTGCAGCTGGAATACAATGTTATCTACGCCGCCCTTCTAAGTGTGAGGTTGTAGTTCAGAGGAAAACTTGAGTTGCTGAGGAGCTGCCAAGTTGGGACCAGCCCTGTGACTGGGAGCATCTTAGCAGCTCCGCTGCCAGCCAGGAGCTCTGACTTTGATCCTGGCCCTGGAAGGTCTTCTGGTGGCAGAAAGCATCCCCCTGCTCGGTGCCGGTGTATTTGTGTCGTGCTGGTTTAAGCAGAGAGCGGCGCATCCTCCAGGTGTGTGCAGGAGTCCGGCTGTCACCACCGTGCTGATGTGTGAGCGTGAGCCGGGGCCCTGCTGAGGAGCAAATCTGCATTTTCCTATCTCAAATTCCCTCAAAAGTCCATTAGCCTTGGACCTTGCTCTCCCTCATCCCTCTCCTTTCCCGCTGTACCATGCAGGCAGTCCTTCCTCATGGCACTGAGAATTATTTTCTTGTTTTAAATCTCAGTTTGAAAATGTCAAAGTTCAGGTTTTGGAGAGAGGAGTCTGGGTGCTAAAAGCAAGAATGTTCTTTTTAATTAGAGTTATGCCCTCGAGCAGTAAGAAACCATTATGTTTTTATTCTTCCTCTGTACTTGTTCCAAAACCTTTTACATGATCAGACTAAAAGGTAAGTGCAAATGAGTAAGCAGCTAAAGGAGTAAAGCAGATTCATAAAGAAAACCCCAGCCAGAACTGCAAGCCTTGCTAGTTTGTATTTATGAAAATAGCTTACACTTTGGATGATGCTGTTCCCGAGACAAGCTATTAGAACTGAACGTTGTACTTTGGGGGTGTGTGTGGAGCTAAGCTCTGTTTGTATGACATTTTTAAGCATTATCAGTTACCTGGGAAGAGAGGTGACGCGACACTTCAGCCGGGGAGCCTGAGGAAGATGCGGCTGTCCTTTCCCAGGGCCTGACACAGCCCTGTGTGCCCCAGTGGGTGGGGTGCCCCTGTGGGTGCCCAGGGCTTCTCTCTCCCCCGCCGGCGTGACCAGAGAGAGAAATTATTTACTCCTTCTCTCTCGGTTTACTGCTGAGTGGGCTTTAAACCTCAATGACCAGAATGAATTTTGGGAATGAGGACATTATATTACTGGTGTAAGTTACTGGGATACAAAAGAAAAATGAAGCATTTGGGAGAGGGAGCAATGGCTATTGAAAACAAGAAACAAACCAACCCCAAACTTTGAGGTGCGCTTTTTTTTTTTTTTTTTATTTTTATTTTTTTGTCCTTCTGGTGAGTGGGTAAAAAAATTGTGTTTACGGCTTTTATGGCCACGGGTCTGTATCCCCTTTGGCACATGCCTGACCTGGAGGTGCCAGGACTGTCTCGTGCTTGGAGCTCCCGAGCTGCAGCTGAGGGTGGCAATAACCACGTGTGAGCTCCTGTCCCGAAGCCCAGCTCATGTCACACAGCCATGTGGTTCCTCCCCAGATCCTCTGTGCTCTGCCTGAGCACCAAGAGCCTGGCTCTGGAGAAGCATCAGTCTAGAAAACTAACTGAGCTTTTCCCCGTAGCCACCTAATCCAGCTATGCACACAGGCTCTGTGTAAGCTGCTCCCTCGCAGAGTGCATGAACAAGATCGATCCCCTCACACACGCACTTGCAGATACGTTCCTGCATAAATTATATTCATGTATTACATGAAAGACACATCAGCCAACGTGTGAAACCCTGACAGGCAGGAAACTTCGAGATAAGAGAGGGGAAAAAAAAAAAAAGAATCTCACCTTTTCTGTCTTATGTTTTTCCTGATAAATTTTCTTGCTGTGAGTGTTATAAAGGAGGATGTTATTTAATACAAGATACAAAAATAGGCAGGTGTTATCGTGGAGAGGAAGGCACTTTGTTTGCCCTGTTCTGTCTTTGCCACAAGGTTGTTCTCTGTCTGGAAGAATGTGGGGGAAAAGGCCTTTTTTTCAGAGGTGTCTGGGGCTTTATTTTCTTTCTAAGGTATATGTTTTAACATGGAACAGTGCAAGGCTCTAAATGGAGCTGCCTTGTGGGGCCGTAACCCTCAGGCTGGGAATGGTGCCTGCTGTGAAATTATTCTGCAAATCCCGAAATAGAGGAGGAGGTGGAAGCTGCAGCTGTGTGTTTATCTCTCAATGCATTGGGTGGTGAGAATCCAAGTCCAGGGCTGATATCCCTGAATATGGTTTAAATGCATGGCAGAGCCCGTTGAGCCAAGAGCCAAGCGCTGCCCACGCAGGCAGCACAAATGTTGGGACACCTGAGGGCAGCAGGAGTGTGTGCCTGGCCCTGGCACCTGCCGACCAGCTGGGACAGGTGCCTCTGGGCAGCACTGTCGTGTGCAGTGTGATGGGAGCAGGGGGAATTCGTGCTGGAATACCCATTTGCAGAGCCAGACTGACTGAGGCTGCCAGCATAGTCTAGTCATAAAGCAAAATACTGCTTTTGGGGATTCCCGCTGACATTGATGGGACCTGCAGGAGGTCCCTGCTGAACAGAGGCTGCATTTTCCAGTGACCTTTAGGCTCCCTTTGTGCCCCTGGGAGGTTGGTGGTGGTGCTGGAGGGAATGGACCCAGCCCTGGCAGTACCTCTGGCTGCCCTGGCTTGGGCAGCAAACAGCTGAGATGAGGCTGCTGGGTTATAGTAGCTACTTTTCCAGCATCCACTGAAGTAAATCATCTCATTAGAGGGATACTCAGGAAAGAAGCATCATGGCTGTAGTTCTACTTTGGGCCTGAGGTCTGAACAACAGATGTGCCTTGTATCCAGAAGCTTGTATGTGTCCAAGAGCAGATTTTCTCTTATGGGTGAGAACTCAGGAGGATGAAAGGGATCACAAGAAGAGGGATTTATTGGAGCACTGAAAAAGTCTGACTAAAGAAAACAGACTTATGTTTAGTTTTGGTTTTCCTCTCTCTTTTGCTGGTTCATTAAAAAGTGTTTTATTTACTTTAAAGGTTTTATATTTATTCCCATCACAAAGGATGGGAGTGAGGGAGGGCAGAGAAATCAAAAAGAAACATTTTGATAGCAGTTGCAGTCTGTTTAGATGCTAGCTTTCTTCAGGGAGAATCTTAACTGGCATGCTAGTTAAGCTTGTTGAGTATTGAATAATAAATAATGAGGTGCAAGGTGGACAGATGGGTGACGGATGAGTTTTGCAAAGCTTAAAGACAGGAGAGTTTCCTTTTATTTTTTTTTTTTTTTTTAGCTTGGTTCAAACAAAACAGAAATAGATTATCAGCTGAAAAAAAAAATCTACATTCTCCCATTTTAATGGAGTTTCATTTCAAATATGTTGAGGAAAACAAAGTTTGTCTTATTTAATGTAATTGTGTCTTCATGTGCAGGATGCCAGGGATCCCTGAGCTGCTCTAATGGACCGAGTTTGTGTTATTCTCCCAGGTGTTAAAACATGAAGCAGGGGATGTTCACTCAAGGGGCTCTCCCTTAGTGACTCTGTCTTCATTTCCTTTTTTTATTCTCCTCAGTAAGGAACCACTTGAGTCTGGAAATAAGTCTTGGGCTGTGTATGGCAGAGCAATAATAAGTGGGAATGTGCATCTGTTTATTTTGACAGGGACCATTTCTCGTGAAGGTATTTATTGTAGGCTCCTGTTTCCCAAGGTGCTGGCAGATGCCTCTGCTGTCGGTAATCCATGTAGATACCAGGATTCTGTGGCCTGGATTTTTGCATACCTCATCTTGGAAGAGATTGAAAATTGACTCCACATCAGTCTGTGAAGGGCTGCGGGGTGTTTTCTGTGACACAGAAAGCTGAGAAGACGTGTTGTACCTGTGTTGGGCTGCGTGGGTGTCCCTGCATCCCACTCCCAGCTGTTTCCCTGCTGTTCCCTGCCAGGACGAGGGATGCAACAGGATGAAGGATGAAGCTGAGCTGAGAGGGGGCTGCAGCAGAGGCAGCTCCCTCTGCCTCTCTTGTTCTGCTGGGAGGCCTCTCCTGGCTCTTTTCCACCGGGCAGCGGTGCAGGAGTGTTTGCTGTTTCCCTGGGGGACTACAGGAGTCAGAGGCAAGTTAAATGAATGAAATGTGATGGCCTAAATAGGAGCTCAAGGTGCACGATCAAAATCCCACTAATGATGCTGCCGAGGTGTCCTCCCCGCTGTCTCCAGTGAAGTCTCACCCTTTCCCCGGGCAGGACCTGCAGCTCTCAGCGGGAGATGCAGCTGCTGCCTCCTTGAAAAGTCTCCCTGGAGGCATCAGCCCTGGCCCTCGGTCTGGGCTCAGTCCCAGGCTGGGCTGCTTTAATCTGTGCTCTCTGCACACATCTGTGAGCTGGAGCCACTGCACTGACCCGGCGTGAGGGGGATAAAGGGAAGAGCTCTGTTTTGGGGGGTTTTGTGCAGCCTTCCACCCCCGAGCCTGAGGGGCACTGAACTGAAATGGGGCTGCTTGATCGAACTCTCTACTGGGGAGGTGGCCTGCTGCTGAGAGCCCCCAGCTTGTCCTCTCCCCTTGCTGCCGGCACCTGCCAGTCCCACCCTGGAGTTATCAGCGCACCCGGACCTTGGGTGACCTCTCTGAAATGCTCGTGTAAACTGCGTAAGAGAACTTCTAATCTTTCAATTAAAAAGCCAGCTACAGAAAAGGCTGTCTCAGCTGCTCTGCCTTGATAAGAAGGGAAAGCTTTACAGCTTGCTGTCAAGTCATAACTCCTTCGTGCACACACAGGTCTGCTCTGCCAAAAGCAGGCAGAAATGCAGAAAGAAAAGCTCCCATCAGTTTCATCTCTTTATTGAAAACTATCTTGTCTGACAGTGAGTCTTTTGAAGATAGATGTTTTCCACCTGTAGAACTCACCTAGGACTGTCAGCATCCCATCCCTGTTGCCTGAGGACTTTCCTGCATTCCTTCATTGAGTCTTGCAGTCTGAGATTCCCTCTCTGCTTCTGCCTATTGAAATATGAGAAATAAAATAAAAGCCAGGCCTTAAGAGCACAGGTCTGGCTGTTAATCACAAATGTATTGGTGCTTAGGCATCAACAGCTTAATCATCCACTATTTATCCACTGCTAGGAGAACACAGTGCTTAAGTTGATGGCAACAGAAGAATTCCTACAAGTGTTTCTCCACTTGTGAATATTTAGGATGAAGGGAAGTAACTGCCTTAAGCTACAGTAAAAAACTCCACTTGGACTTGTGGGTTACTGATCAGGAATTTCTATTATTTGAACAATGCTTCTAATCAGCTGAAATAGCAAGTGCTGTGTCAGAGGATTATTCTAGGAAATGAGTATTACGTTTGATTATAACATTGATTTCACACTTATTAAATCCTAGCTAAAGAAGGTGTTAAAGAATATTATTTCTGCCCAAAAGTGTTTTGTTTCAGGCAGCATTTGTGCTTGCTAAGCCTTCTCTTAAGCTGGTGGTTATCCATTAAGAACACTGCTCATTGCCTGAAGGGAGGACACCGGTATGTTTTGGTGAAAAAAGGGAAGCCCAGACATTTAAAATAAATTTTCTGTACTTCCTTGAGGTGCCTGTGCAGAGGTACATAGAACCATAGGATCAGTTAGGTTGGGAAAGATCTTTAAGTCCAGCAGCTCACTCAGCACTGCCAAGTCTACCACTAAACCATGACCCTTAGCACCACATTTACATCTCTCTTAAATCTCTCCAGTGATGGTGACTCCACCACTTTCCTGAGTAGCCCATTGCAATGCTTGACAGCCCTTTCACTGAAGACATTTTCCTATTACTCAGCCTAAACCTTTCCTGGTACAACTTGAGGCCAGCTCCTCTTGTCCTATTACTTGTCACTTGAGAGAGGGCATTGGGCCCCACTTTTCAGGGAGGTGTAGGCAGTGATAAGGTCCTCCCTGAGCCTCTCCTTTTCCAGGCTAAACACCCGCAGCTCCCTCAGCTGCTCCTCACAGGATGTGTGCTCCACACCTCGCTGGCTTTGTTGCTCTTCATGTGCACATCTGCCTGTGCTGGGGATGGTGCTCCTGCCTGCCCAGTGGCAAGGGACACATTCTTTTTTCAGTGGTTTGGAGCTTTAGAAAACTTGTGTAATTATTTACTGGGAGAGTTTGGCCTTTTGGTGTGTTTGAACCTGGGGCCTGAGCCAGGCTCGGGGGATGGGAGGGGAAGCGTGCTCCCAAAGGAACAGGGAAAAGAAATTAGTGATCCTAGGACTAATAAGCCACTAGACACTGTTTCTTTGATATTATTTGTAGAAATGTAGTATAGTTAATATTGAGGTTATTTATTTGTGAGTTTCCTCTTTAGCACTCCTGTGAATGTCACTTGGTACCTTCTAATTCCCTGTCCCACCAAACCTGTGAAATCCTGGACACTAAGAGGTTAACTAGCTCCTTCCTATCCTCCAGCTAAAGGCTGTGTGCTGCAAAAAAGGGACACCAGGAACCTGGAATGTGGTGGTCTCCTTCTGAGTCAGCTAATCAATAAGCATTAATCTATTATGCCAATTAAATGCTTAGAGAAGGTGAAGCACTATGTAAGTGCCAGGTGTTGTGGGAAGCCTGGGGTCACTGCAATGCCAAAGGTGTTGTCTGATGGATGGGAGATTAAACAGAAGTCTCCACTACAACGGCTCATTAATGATTCTGTAGCATTTTTCATGACAGAAATCTTCCCTTGGAATTAAAGGTGAGCTGATCAAAATCTGAACTTTTTTTTTTTTTTTCTCTTAGCTTCTGGTCAGTTAAAATTGGATGCAATGCTGAAAAGCAGTATGAGCTATGAAAATCACTAACCTGAAGGTAACAGATGGTAAAAGAATAATGATAGATCCAGTCAACAATAATTTCCTGTCCTATAATTTTTCCTGGCTGGGGCACTGCACCGCATGCTGAAAGGCTGAGCTAATTTCCGGACTGTACCGTGGGCTTTCTGTATGATGAGATCAGACCATATAGGCCCACGCTCCTCATTTGGGATGCCTGGCTTGATTCCCCTGGGAAGATTTTGAGCTGCTTGTTCTTCCAGCACTTGCACTGACTGTGCTTGGGGCTGGACCTGGTCCCCAGGCCTCGCAGAGAGCTTGCAGCTCTGTGTGCCAGCAGCCAGCTCAGCAGTGCTGGGCAGCACCCAAGTGCTCTGGAGGTTGGATCCTTTGTGATTTGGCCATCACAGAGAGGGGAGCCTGAGCCAAATCCCTCTCTAGGTCTAACCTAGTCCTTAGCCAGAGAGGGATACTTCCAACCAAACCAGCGCCAAGCCCCTGAAAGTGAAGTCATCCAGAGTTAATGCTCTTTGTAGGCTGGAGAAGGAATGAAAACCCCACCTCCTTTATAGCTGCAGAATATGGCCAAGTTCATTAGCATTTATTAGGTAATGATGAGCTGTACTGTTGAAAGGCCTGTAAATAAGCAAACCATCTACAGATGGCCACTTAACAGGCTGTGCTCCCAGGTTGTAGTACCTGACCCCACGCACAGATGTTGCTTTCCTCGAGCAGCTGTGCCGTGCAGTTCTGCTTCCTGCCAAGGAAACCTTCCCTACCTGCTCCAGCTCCATTTCAGGTTCTGGAAACCTGCGTGCTCCCTCCCCTGCCCACCTCACCCCTGTTCCCAAGGTATTCTCGTTTCCCCAGTGTGTTGTGTGGAGGAGCAGGCTGTGGTGCCTGTCATCCTTTGTGTGCGCTTTGTCTCTGTGCCAGCTCGCATCCTGAGGAGCTGCAAAGTGGCACCCGCGCTCCCTGTCTCACAGCAGGCATGTTTTGCATTTACTGACACATGGGGAGTGACTGACTAATACTAACATAAAAACAATTCTGACAGAACAAGGGCTTGGTGCAGGGGGGGAAAAAAATATATCCAGGAAAACAGAGCGTGTTCAGCATATGCTATTGCCTTCACCAGTTCAATAAATATTTATTGTATTTCTTATAATTGAGTTTCTCCACTGTAAACCTAAATGGGAGAGAGTGTAAGAAGTTTGGGCAGATGGCCTTTAGGAAAAAAAAAAATAAACCAAGATTCCCTTTCCCAAGCATACCAGCAGAGGTTTCTTACAATATAAATGAGAAAATATTCCAAAAGAAATTTCTCCCAGGAGTGAAGAGAAGGGAAAGGAGAAAAACAACAATAGAAAAAAGCAGAGGAAATGCAACCCCCCTGCCTTCTCTCTGCCACGGCTTGGGACTTGGGTTGTGCATGTACATGGGAGCCTTCATCCAGCAAATCTTGATATCAGATGAAGCCTTTCATCACCAGAGCTTTTAAACACTTATAAAAAAATAAATCTGTGGTTAGGAAAAGGCAGCAACCAGGGTCATGGTAACAGACGGTCTGAATCCATTAAAGATGAGATGGTAGAAAAACTACTTGATCTGGCGGGAATAAATCTGAAAATCCATAGGTCTCGTGTTGGCTCCTTGTTCTGCTGGATAGCTTTTCCCTGGTCACCTCTCCTTCATTTCCACAGCTGACTGTTGGGCGTGTTTTTTTATGGTTTTTTTTTTTGGTCTACCCACTCTGCTTGCCTTGGTTGAGCTGTTAAAGCCTTGGATTTAACGAGAATCTTCAGGCTGTTTGGAATTTGTCATTTTTAATGCTACTTTTTGGCAGAAGCATCCATGTTCTGTGACATTTCCCTTTAATTTAGAGCCACTTTGGAGCATCTGTAAATGGTCATGAGATAGGAATTTTAATTGTTTTAATTATATTTCTATCTTCCCAGCCCCCTCTCTCCAATGGACCTTTTTTACATTGCATCAGGGAGAATTTTCTTCCCCCCAATACATTTTTCAGATACTGACATCTGGAGACATTCATCAAAGAATAACTTCTACTAGAAACCAAAAATCCATTAATGAAGCTGGAACTATTTGCATAGTAGAAATTATACTTAATAACCTTTAAGGGGAGAACTCCTGTGATTGATGTAGAATACAATTACAGTTAATGGTCAGGGTGCAGGGGTGTTCAAGCCTGTTGTTTTTCATATCTGCTCTCCATCTGTGGCACGCTGGGGCCACTGCCCCTTTGCAGGGCAGGGGAGCTGGAGTGACCCCACTGAAGGGCATCCTCTGGGGTGCACATTCCACCTCAAAGCTCTCCTGACGAGGGGGGAGAGGCACTGAACGTGCAGCAGAGGGCTGAGCTGGTTTGTAGAAGCTGTGCTGCTCTCCAAGGCCTGGATGTGGGGATACAATGGCATTTCTTTAGGGTCTGTTGGGAAAAAAGCCATCAGTAAGGATTGCTGTGCTAGGAAAGGACAAAAGTGTAATGTTTGCTTCAGGTGTGAGGGTCTAAAACCAGCTGCTTTTGCCTCCCTCTATGTGTAGGATGCAGGGAAACCCAGGAGGAAAATGCTGCCTTAGTGGCCATGGATATGAGAGGCTTCTTGGAAAGGTGAGGTGTGTTGTGTGTTCTGCGAAGATGGGCTAATAGAGCTGGCAGACAGAGAGCCCTGGGAGCAGGAACACACGAAGGTGGCAGATGCTGAAGGTGCCTGGAACGAGTCAGGGCTGGCTCTGTGAAAAGAAGAGATTTTGCACCAGCGTGGAGGAGGTAGCTGGGAATGGGACCTGTGTGCCCTCCTCCTGCCCCGTGCCTCAGAAAGGAGCTTGGCTTGCTCCCCTTCAGCCGTGCTGCTGCCCCACCTAGAGAAGGTCAGCTCAGCTCCCTGCTGGGGATGGGCAGCATCTAGCACGGAGCCAAGCAACAAGGGGATCACTTGGAAACTCTCCAGTTCAGTTGGTGTGCCTGTGTGATCAAGTGAGTCAGCTGCACTCTGGAGTTGTGGCAGATTTTGATCCTTTGTGATGAAGTCAGCGATATTTCTGCAATTTGGAGTTTATTGCATCCAGTACAAAATGTTAGTGCTGGGGCTATTTTTCCCATATCCAAGCAGGGTTAGTGCTGAGATCTTTCAGTCCTTTAAAGAACTATCTCAGGACATCTAATTATGCTACCGAGATGTCCCTTTGCAATCTCTACTCTCTCTGCCCTTCAGTATACTGCTCATTGTGTTTTCATTTTCCAGCACTTGGGTCATGGCCTTTGGCCAGAGAAACAAAACAAAACAAAAAAATTAATTCTAATTCGACATAAAGGTAAAGGGGTAGTGTTATCTCCTGTGTTCGAGGTGAAGGCAAAGGGCTGAGCTCTGGGGAAGCAGATGGATATTTCAGAGTCTGTGTACTAGGAGCAAAACAGAGTGTGCAGAAAAACAAGCCTGTATAGAGGAATCTGAACTATTTAGGGGACCTCCTGTTTGGTACAGCTGGGCACTCAACCATCTCCATTTCTACCTGAGAAATATCAGACCTAAATTCTGCTCTTTTAAAGTGTGCAAAATGGTGAGCAAGCCATGTGGGTGGGTGTGCTCTGTGAGCAGCACTGAAGAACAAATTCTTCCCTCTGTCACATCAGGCCCAGAAGGGAGCAGAGATGTCTGTGTTCCATTGCCTGCCTGTGCTGGACGCTGGGCTGCTCGGTCCCAGGCACGGTCCTGCCCAGGCAGGTGTGGAGGCCAGATCCCTTCTCCCCACAGTTGTGGCAAATGTGCTGCGTAGGAGGATGCTAAAGTTCTATATTCCTCTGAGGATTTCCGGATTACAGAGTTTGTTTTTCTGTTTTTAAAGGGATCAAAGTTTCTAAGCTGATTTTTCATTCAGATGTCTAACTGATAGCAGTGACAGTAGAGGAAATCAAAGGAGGGAATTATTGTCTGTGCATCTCAGTTAGTCATTCTCGTGGCTGCCTTTATCTGCCAGAACATTTCTGTTCCTTAAAGCCACACTTAACATAAACATAAAACCTTTCTGGCAGGTGGGCTCTGTGCTGGTACTTGGATTTTTGGATTTCTCTGTGACAGATGGAGTCTTTGTCCCTTTCAGATCTGGGGCTTTGCACTTACATTCTGTTTTCAACTGCTGCTTTATTTATTACTCATCAAAGGGAAACAGCATAAAGGAAGCAGGAAAAAAGAATATTTCGTATTTTTTGAGGAGAAAAAAACCACATTAAGACCTTCCATCAATACTTCATGAGCTTGGGGCAGTATTAGTATGTTTTTTTAAGCTGATTTCCTTGAACCAAAGCATGATTCACTATCGCAGGTGGGCTTGCAGTTTAGAGGTGCAGGATTCTGTGTACTGAAGAATTTACCCTGAGAAACTACAGGTAACAATAGGGGAAAATGGCTTTGCATCCTTGTGGATGGTGACCACCATATTTAAAATTCTAGCTCTGCCAATCCTCATCTATCCATAATATAACCTGATAAGATGTCCTGGTATAGACCTGCCCACGCTGAGGAGTGTTTCAAAGAGAAAGGGCTTCTTGCTGTACGGTCTGTTTGCCAGTGCCTGCTCTCTGGTTGTGCCTGTAATTGAACTGTGAGCACTCTCTGTGCTGGTCTTGCCAACCTTAGATGAATGTGAGGCCTGGAGGGGCCACTTGACATCCAGACTCTTCATAACTATGGAAATTTAGACTTGACATTTAGGGCATGGCCTGGGCCTCTGTGGGAGCCAGGCGATGCGTGTAGCTCTGGCTGAATCAAAAGGTGTGAAAAAGGCAGGGCACAGATCTCCCTTCTGCTCTCCCTCCCTCTCTGCTTCATAGCCGATTTCATATTCCAGACATCCCTGCACCTGGTGCCTCCACAGTGTGAGTGGGAGTTCAGCGGGGAAGTTGCAGAGCAGCCTTGTCCAGGAGGCAGAGTGAGCCCAGCTTGGACAGGAGGGCAGCCCCTCCTTTCCTGGGCACCTGCTGTGTTGTTTTCATTCGCCCCGCCACAGAAAATAAACACAGCTTGGGTTGCTGGCCAGTGCAGCCAGGCGTCCCCGAGAAAGCGAATCGGCTCACCTGCTGAAAGCCGATCGAAGATGGGAAACAAGAGCTGAAATCAAGATCCTATTCAAAACAGAGCCTGTGCATGATTATTCTTTGTCTTACCACTCCTTGAGGATGTTTGGAGGACGTTAATGACTTGTCTTTCACTCAGAGAGATCCCAGAGCAAATTGTACATTGCACGCAGTGTGATAAACCTACTCTGCAGTCAAAGGCATGCCTGGGCCAGTCTGAGGCGTGTTTCATTTGTGCTACAGTGCCATTAGGTGGCCTGAAAAATAATAATTTGTCAAGCTCCCACTTTAGCACTGGGCTTGAGCTAACCCACGAGCCTGGGACAGCTGCTGGCCTTCCCCTGTGCAGCTGAGGCTGGGGGCCCGTGTGGAGCTCAGCAGCCCCCACAGGCAGGGGTAGGTCTGTGCCACTGAGAGTTCAGTCTGGGTTTGGGATGCTGGGGTGCAGCTACCTAATGGGCAGTTGTTCCACCCAGTGCTGGAAGGCAGCTATCTCCAGGGAAAACGTGTTTGCTTTTAACCAGCCTGCTTAGGATTAGTGGCAGATAAGTTGAGATTTGGTAGACATTAGCAAAGATAAATTAGAGATGCTCAGCAGTTATTCTCTGGAGTTAGATTCTTCCTGGAGATAACGGATTATGGCTTTGGTCTTGAGTTTTCTCTAAAATCCTATCCTTTCTTCTCTCTCTTTTCACTTCAATCTGGTCAGAGGAGTGGGCTGTGGAGTGGTGCTGGTGAAGAGAGCCAGCAGAACTGTTTTTCCTTAGTCCAAGTTTCAATTTCAATGAGTGTCTCCAGTGGTAAGACTGATCCAGCCAGAGGGCCCAGCCTAGGAGCTCTGGTGGGATCACAGGCAGAGACTGTGAGAGGAACAAGTGGATTGAATATTAAGGGTTTCCGCAAAACAAATCTCACTGCCACAGATAACTGAGTAGATCTTCTCTGTGCATATTCCAGTTCTTTTTGTCCACAGAAGCATAAACTCTTGTTGGAATGAAAAGAGTGGAAGGAAATAGTGATTTCTGTGGGTCTGAAGCTGGCCTAAGTGATGCCATTTTGCACAGAGGCTCCATTTCGTAGAAGGGAATAGTTTGCATACAGCATTTCCTTTTTCTTGCTCCCCCCACTTTTCAAGATACAGGGATGCCCATCTGCTCGGAGCTCTGACTGCTGCACTGTGCTTCTGTGGGCAAGGGAGGCTGAGACATAAGATAAGGGAATAGTGCTGAATAAAAACAAGAAACAAGGTGCTGCAGGTACAGAGCTTTTCAGGGATGCAGTTAAATTAGACAGAAACCTGTTGGACTTGGATTCTTCCAACACGTGAATGTTGAAGTATAATCAGCTGAGCAGTTTCACAGTCTGGGAGTACAAGTGTGGCAAAACACTGAGCATAAGCAAGGTGGAAACTGGAGAACCAGTGGCAGAAATGTTCCTTGTCTTTGACTGAAGTTGTTTTGCCAGCAAAAAGTTATTCTTATTGCTTTGTAACTCTTTAACCTGGCAATAAAGTCTCCCATCTAACAAGAACACTTATTATTATTACTGCCTGATCACCTAAAATTGCTGTGCAACAGGAGAACACCTAATAGCCAGAGCGTTATCCCCATGGAAGGAAATGATCCATTAGCAAAATGCTATAAACTGGCAGGCAGGAGGGCAGCTAAGCATTTTGACCCTATTAGCCTGGAGATAGCAAACCTAGTAATCCTAAATGTGATTGCCTCAGAGATAAGTTTAATTACTGAAAATGCTAGAACTGCAGAAAGCCTACAAAAATCCATCTTTCTTTGGGAACAAAAGGACCAATGAGTTAGTCTAGCAGCTAGAAAAGGGGAGAAAGAGCCCAATAGTTAGTCCATTTCATCCTTTTGTAATGCTAACACATAAAATATACCAACTCTTTCCAAGGGGTTATAGAATGCCCTCTTAAATAAGTTATTTCTGAGGCATTTTCTTTTCCTTTTCCCTCTGTCATCTGGGTGAGGCCCTCAGTTCTGAATCTGTGAGATATGTTGTGTCCCATCCTTGCAGTTAGAGGGTGCAGAGAAAGTGTGGTCACAGAGCCATGGACCAGGAAAAGGAATTCCGTGAGCAAAACTCCATAGTGCTATTAGGCTGTTGCAGGAGATCGTGGAAGTTTCATGTGTGAGGTGGGAAACTTCTCAGAAACCAAAGTATTGCCCTTCAGAAAGTTTTAGTACCAAGCATAATAACTATTAATTTAATCAAGCATCCAAGTGGGGATGTGAAATATGATATGAGTGGTTTGTGACATTCCTCTGACAGCTGATCCTTCTGGGAATGAAGGGAAAAGAAGGCAATTCATGCTGCAGCTGAGGTCTGGAGCCAGTAGTTTTGAGGGGCAGGCAGTTTGCTGTCCAAGTTTTGTGTCCTCAGATCTGGTTCAGTGATTCGGGGGCAGCAGAGGGTATTTCAGTCATCTGCCTATACAAACCATAAATAACTATGCCTATACCCAGTTGTGGACTTACAGAATGTTTTTTTCTCAGCACAGTCTCTCTTTCTGTGAAAGCAGAAGTAGTAGTATTCCAGGTTAGCATTAATTCAGGTCCTTGCTGGTGGTAGCTGGCTGGTTGCTGATGGCTACTTTAAATAAAAAGGCTATTTACATTGCATGAACTTGTTACTGAAAATTCCATTATCAACAGCTAAAAGAAATGCCAGGAAAGCCAAAAGCTTTGCTAGGTGGCAGTCCAAGCAGTGATACATCTTTTATTTATGGTGACAATACACCTTTGGCATGACTGCCTGCTTTCAGCATGTGGCTGATTAGGTGGCTCTGTTGTAGAACAGTCAAAGATATCTCAGTGAAATCTTAATAATCTCCACCATGTCTCCAAAGAGAAGTCTCATTCCAGGAACATGGCCACAGACAGAGGTAGAAACTGTTGGCATCAAGTGGAATTGAAGTTTAAGGTTCCTGCCTTTTTTCTCATCTTTCTCAGGGATAAAATTAAGACTTAAAATTCAGAAGTCAGATGCATCAAAGAATGTCCTGTTCAGTGCCAGTTGCACTGTGTTGTGCTTTGAGAAATAATAATCTCTTTCCTGGAAGGGTTTGGCACATTCTGTGTGGGCCCATGTGTTCCCCAGCTGGTATGAGGGGAGATGGATATCAGCATTCTGAGAGTACCTGCTGTGTGAGATGGTGAGAGCCCTGAGCGGAGATGTTTGTATCTATTATGGTATGTCAGAGTGTCAATCCAGGGAAGCGACTCAGCAGAAGTTCCACAGATGTGTCCTCAGAGCCTTGTTAGTTTAATGCTTAAAACCTTTCCAGCTAATCCAGGGGAAACAAAGCACAATTGAATCTACAGGTGGGGACTCAGGCAGCCCAAGCCGGGAAAAGACAGTGTGCCCTCCCTGGAGGAAGGTGGGAGTCCTGGAAGCCAGCTGTCCAGTCTCAGGGGCTGGAAACAAACCCAGCTCTCCTGCTTAGCTGAAAACCACTGAGGACCTCGCAGCTGTTATTCCAAACGCGATCAAATGGGCAGGAAAAGTTAAACTTCAGGCTACTGTTGTGCATGCTATCTGACCCCAATGGTTTGCACAACAGTCTCTGTGACTGAGGAGAAATAATTGTGCTCTTCAGCAGCTCAATAGCAGAGTGTATCAATCATGTGGAAAAACCCCCTACCCTGCCCACTAATTGGAACAGGAGTTGATTAGCGGCGGGCGCAGCACCCGCTGTCGTGGCAGGGAAACTGGTTGTTAAGGAATCACTTGGAAAGGACTGGCATTGCTGATGAGCTGAAGGAAGAGCCATGCCCTGGTGTCACTGCAGGAGATGGACTGATGAACTGAGACTAAAAGGGGTGACCCCCACTGCTGGGGGAGAGGCAGCAGCCCCCACCAGTGGTTTGCTTTCCCCTTCCCAGGCTTTGGAGTGCTCTTGCATGGGGCTACTTCAGAAAAGCCTCCAGCAAGTCTGAGACTTCAAAAGACCAGATGTGAGAATTTTGTTTTAATGCGCTGACACTAAGCTCAGAGTCATTGGTACTATCTTGAAGAAATAACAAGTGATTGTGTAAATATGTGTCCCCCAGCTGTTTGCTTCTGTTAGACAGTGCTGGGTATTTTATCACAGATTAATCATGCATTCTGACAGTAGCTGGAGTGGCATTTTCTGCTAAACTTATCCCTTTAATTAAATGTAGATGCTCCATCTTCAGACTGACAGTCTCAGGACACCTGTTTAATTTTTTAATTGGGGCCAGTGCTTTGCCTGTTCGTTGTGCTTTTTCCTTTTTGCATCTCCTCATCCCCACACATGCTCACAAAATGTACTGGGCAGAGCTACAGATATTGAACAGGACAGGCTGGGCTGACAGCTAAGGTCACTCCAGCAAAGAACTAGAGTGCTCATGTGCTTGAACTGAGAGTGCTGCTGTGTCTGTTAAATGCAGATTGACAGAAGTGTCCAAGGGACAACCTTTCTTTTCCATAGGAAGCATTTAATTACTGCTTTGCATTCTGTGGAAATGCTCACAAGTTTCTGTACTCAGATCTCCCTGAATCATGATGTGTCTGATCACAATTTTCTTTCGCTTCCATCCAGCCTGCCTGAAATGTGTTTGAGAGAGATTTTTGTGAGGGATTTGGAGAATTAAAATGGCCTTTTTGATCCTCTTAGAATACCAAAACAATGAGTGGGTGAGCTGCTCTTTTCTTGTGAGAATCTAGATATGTGTGCCTGTGCTCTGTGCAATTTCAAAAGGCTGGTTTGGAAATATTGTCTTGTTTAGTGATTATGTTCTGAAGTGTTTTGTGCCTCATTCCCCTAAATGGAAGATTTGGCATTTTCTTTACTTCTCTTTGGATTCATAGAGCTTTTCTGAAGTCTAGAAAGATTTATATATACATATAAATACATACATACATATATAAAATTATTGTTTTTAAAGAATAAGTTTTGCATTTTTAGCACCTTTCCAGCTATGGATCTTTGAAGACCTCACAAATGAGCAATCTGGTAGTGGGAGGTGTCTCTGACCATGGCAGGGGGGAGAACAAGATGGTCTCTAAGGCCCCTTCCAACCCAAACCATTCTATTAATTCATGATTGTAATTAAGCTATACATCACTTCAGGTCTGGTTTGCTACAGGGCTGCCTTGCTTTGTGGAGGAAACTGAAGGGTCTTCTTATCTTTCTTGCTCTCTGAAAACATCATTCTTAGTAAATGTCTTTTCTGGGTGCTCCGACTCAGTAAGGAAGGGAAGTGTAGCTCTTTCTGCTCATTTTGCACCTGTTTTTACAGAGTAATTTGCGAGGTAGCAGCTGTCAGATGGCTTCTTGTGGAAATGAGGCCTGGAATATTACACCACTTATTCAATTGACTTGGGTCAGGGTACACCAGGGCTGCTTGCATAGCTAATTCCCATTGCTGTACCTTGAACCCCACTCATGTCACTGATGTTTTAGGCTTTGGCAGGAAATCCTTTCTGGAACAAAGGAGCTTCACAGTGCTGGTGTTTGGTAGGATAGAAGAGTTTCTCAGAATCCTTCCCCATTACCTCATTTGTGGCAGTCTTCCAGCCTGCAATTCCATCTGTACTGCATCGTGTCTGGTTCACGTGGGCTGCCCCACAGGCACCTTCATGTGATGACACTTTTCTGTCCTGGTGCTGGCAGTAAGATAGAGATGTCACCCTACTTCTTATTTGTGACAAATAGCTGTGAACTGCAGGAGCACCTGTATTTTATAAGTCTCTGAGGTGGATCTACTCTGTTGCAGCACTTTTACTTACCTGGGCTGGACTCACTGGTACAGCAGCATTTCTCCAAAGTCAGAAGCCTGTTCCTAAAATTGTGCACAAAAGGTGCATTTCAGGCACATGCAGCCCTGACTTGGGATCCTAACTCAGGCTGGAGAGATGGGAAATCTTTCAGTGCCTGCCAGAGGACAGGACTGGGAAGGGCTGTAACAGAGACGTAGCATGCTGCAGGGAGGGAGAGACTTCCAGGAACTTTATTGTTAGATGGAAGTTGGGAAGGGGGTGCTAAGGGCCTGCTTGAGGTTATTTCGATTTTGGGAAACATTCTGCTTCCTAAATACAGCAACTGGTGAAGGGTTGACAGTGGGTGAAGGGCTATCCCTCACTGATTCTCTCTTGTCCCCATGGTCTTTTGAATGGCACTCTCAGGGGCAAGGGGTTGCCATTGGCACATCAGCACAGTGCCTGGAGACAGTTTTCCCAGATGTACTTAAGCTCTGTGTGCTTCCTGGGGGAGCAGACTTTGTGATCAGTGCCCTACATGTTCAGGAACCCATTTATTTACAGCGAGTTTATTGTTATTATTTTGCTGGTTTAGATTGTTTTGAATCAACTATACTCAAGGACGCTGAAGCTTTTTCTCTTTGTATTAATGTCCTCCTTTACAGAAGAAGGTTTGACAAGAAAGAGAAACTTGGCTTCTTTTACCTTAACATACTTTAATAAACGTACCTTAACAAAGAGCAGCAGGGCACTAATCCTGTCTTTGGTTCCTTTCTGGATTGATTTTGTAGCTTTATATTTTCCTGGATCATGCAGCACACAGAGCAGATTGAGTGGGGGCTTGGAGAGGGGACCAGAAGAGGCAGTGGGTGCTGCTTACTGACAGCAAGGCTCAGAGCATGCACTGAGCATCTCAATGTGAAGGGTTAGAATGCAGTCCTGAAGTTGAAACACAAAACCTGACAAATGGTGATTCTTGTTTAAAGCACTGACAACCTCCTCCAGGTGCTGTGCTGACAGGGCTCCAAGGCAAAGCAAACTCGTTAGGTATGGTTGTCTGGGTCTTGCTCATGCACCTTCCTCTCCAGGGCTGGACTCCTTGCTGGTGTAGACACACCACAGCAATTAAAAGGAGTCTTGCTCTGGCTCTGGATCTTTCCATCCTGATTCAGACCACTGAACCAGTGCAGAGCACTGTATGAACGCTGTACAGGGTGCTCCCTGGTCTGGCACTTGTGGCAGGATTTGATGTGGAAGTTCATACTAAAACCCTGCTGTTTAAGAAATACTTTATCTTTTACCCCTCTCCTCTGGGATTTGCCCAGAAATGGCTGGTGTCTGATAGCCTGATAGCATTTGTGAATGAGTTGGTCTCAGTCCAATCCTTAATAGCCATCTGTATTTTCCTGCATCTGACCACGATCCAGCTTGGTTGGTCTGATTAGCAAAGCCCCAGGGAGGCCTCTGGCTAAATATCACAGTGAGCAAACCTCAGCCTCCAGCTCTGGGCTTGGTCCATCACACCAAGAGGCAAAGGGATGCTTTTTTTTTTTAGCCACTGATGATGCTGTTTTGTCAGAGTCTCTGTTTCTCATCCAAATCGTTTTGGGCCAGGTTCAGATTCCCTTAAGTCTGGCCTCACGGTAGTTTAGTTTGCCCGTAGCTGTACTAGTGAAAATAATTAAAGAGTAAAGGATTACTTGGCGTGAAGAAAGGTGGAAGAATTGGGCCCTTGATTAAAGCACTAAAAATAGCAAAATAGAGTTTCAAAGAAGATGTAATTACTTCTTTTATCTGCCCGGCTCTTATCATTTGTGACAGTTACTGGATGTTTCTTGGTGTGTTTTCAGACCTGTGACTTGATTGCATATTGCAGAGTCTTTTATGCAGCTCCTGAACATTGCAGCAATCTCTGCTTAAACAAATGTAACAATGGCAGTCAGGTACCCATTGCATTTGCTATTTTTGCCCTGTCAACTCATCCTTTCAAAAGACACAATCTGAAATCAGTTTCTTCCATATTTATTCTCCATCAGTGAACTCCCAGATCAGATTTGCTCAGGTTTAAAGCCAAAACAAGGCTTCTGTGCTGAATGCTCAGCCTGGCATCTAAAACTCAAGCTGTGTTCTTCCTGCCGTGCATGTCACCGTGCCAGCAGTCACCGTGCTGGAACCAGCCCTTCACTGGCAATTTTGCTGGAGGTGCAGGCCGTGGAAAAAAAAAAAAAAATGCTCTCTGGTGTACGCAAATTTTGTTATCAGAAAACTGAATATGTATTCAGCCAAACTTCTTTTTCTTTTGCAACGAACTAACTCCAACATTTCCGGAGATGCTTCAGGATTGTGCAGGTGCTGTAGAGGGGAGCGTGGGACCACGGGCATGGGAAAGGCAGTGAAGGCAGCATTGGCGGTACCACAGCATCCTTTAACTGATGTTGTCCTTCTGTTTAAGAGCAAACAAAGGAATACCTCCTTCAGCGTTTAGTCTGTATTGTTTCCTGGTGCAGCCCATTACAGAGACAAATGGGTTTAAAGTAGCCCCCAGAACTGTCCCATGTGCTGTGGCGGAGAGATAAATGACAGCTTGACAATTTCCTGTGTGTTTTCTCAGCAAGGCTCTTTTTAATTGTTAGAAGGTTTTCTCTTCTTCCATTAGTGTGATGTCATTAGACTGCAGCTCATGGGATTTTACACTAAATTTTTCATGCTGGGAAGCAGAAGTGGTTCTGGTTTTTCTGGTTTGGTTTTTTTTTTTCTTTTCCCTGCTTGTCATGGTTTTGATTAGGAATTCAACTGATCTCTGTCCAGAAGAGCCTTTATCGAAGTGCAGCTCGGGAATTAATAAGTAAAAAGTACACGAAAACTTTTTGTCAGAGTTAGAACAATAAGCATTCCTAAAGCTTCTTAGTCTCTGTCTCTCAGCCCTCTTAGCTTGAACAGGGAGATAAATTAATATTCTATTAAGAAAGTTTTGCTTTCTTCTAGTTGAGTTGGTTTTGGCTTGAATGACCTGCTGTGTGCATGGGAAGTTGTCAGGGATCTTGTGAGGAATAAACTGTGCTTTGGATACTCGGGAATGTTCTCTGTTCATTACAGTACCTTTGTTTCTCTCCAAGTTTCAGTATTTTGAATCTAGTTGGAGGACCTTTGGCAGAGGCAGGATGGCAGTTAGTTAGAAATTCAGTTCTATTTTCTGAAAATATAAAAAGTCCAACTGTCAATATACTTTCTGTGTGTTCTTACAACTGAGCCAGCTGAGGAATCTAATTTTTCCCCTCTCTAAGGTTAAATCAAACTATGCTTATTTATTTCGAAGGACAAACGTTCCCCCCAGTTCCTTTCTCTGGGGCTAGACTTGAAGTGTGCAATCTATGGGAGGCCATCTGCCAGTGCAAGGAACGTGAGCAGAAACCTCTTTCCCTTAATGAATGAGTTTACTTGCCATTAATATTGTTGATTGGTTTCCTGACAAAATATTGCCGTGCTCAACAAAGAGCTGCCTTGTCTTCCATCCAGGAGCTGCTTATCAGCACTGACAAAACAAGCTCCTTCATTGTAGGTTTTCAGAGGATTGTGAAATTTCTCAAAGCAAGCGGCAAGAGGTGATTTCTTTTCTTTTTTTTTGTTTCTTCAAGTCTGTGCATGCCAAAGTCTTGACAAGGTGAAGCCCTCTGCAGCGTATTTGTTGGCATATTTCCTTGCCCTTCTGAAAGTCTGTTTTGATTGTGTTGGTTTTCTGCTTTGTACCTTGGAGCAACAACTCAACTTTAACAATACATGTGAGAAACTCCACAGAGTTACTTTTATGTGATGGCTGGCTTGGAAACAACTCTTTTCAGTGACTTACACCCCTACTTCTAGCTGCCAGCTGAGATATATAGTGCTTACTCCACTGGATAGCAGTTATACAAATTGTACTTGTGTGGGCAGCACCTGTCAAATCCTAAACCTAAGTACTCAACTTGGAGCCCTAAAGACTTTATTCCCATGATTTGTTTTTATTCCTCCTTTCTGTAGCATGTCATCATAACTTCTGGAGCAACTGATTGCTATCAGCTAACCAAATCTGACAGCAAAATGGTAGCCTCAAAGGTGAACCTCTAAAATCTCCGTGGAAGATGGCTGATGGAGCCCTTCTATGACAGTGTCCTCTGCCCAGATCGAAAATGTCAGCGTGGGCTTAGCTGCTCTTAGATAAAGAACAGCTTTGTCTTAGAGAAAAGACCTGCGTGGGAGAGCTTTTGGGCAGGCATGGCTGCAGGAGGGGTTTTGGAGAAAGGTTATGCCCTCTTGGCTGGCTGTTTCGGTCAGTGATGAGGTGGGACTCTGCTGGGAAGGAGGCTTCATCCTACACCTGCAGAGGTCCTGATGTGACCTGCAGGCTGCAGCCTTTGCCCTGAGCAGGTTTAAAGTCCAGCTGCTGCCGTGCTCCTATGAGGGTGGTGGGCTTGCTCAGACCTTTCATGGGGCTTTGGCTTGGCTCTTCTCTCTTCGAGTGCCTCAGTCAAAGTTTCCCATGCGGGGTTTGTTGGGAGCAGCAGGCAAAGGCTGGCAGCCTTGGAAGGTCCATTCAGCTGCCACTCAGTCCTAATTCAGGCCACACTCAGAGCAGAATTGGGCTGGGAGCTGTGGGGTTGGCAGGCTCTTTAGTGGGTGCTTCCCAGCCCCTAAAGCAGTACCCTAAAGCAGGGAGCAAGGACTGCTGAGCCAAGGACTTGAGAAGGGCAAGAGGAGAACAGAGACTTTCCCAAATCCCTAAAGTTTCCATTCAGTGTTGGTTCTCAACTGTTTGCCTGTCTTTCTCCTTGCATTTAAGATTTAAAATGTTGGGAAATGGTGCTGTTTTGCTTTTAGAATGGCAATTTAACTCTCCTGTAATCCTCAGCTTTTATGTCTCAGTGAGTAACAGGAATCTGGAAGAAGCTGTGGTTTGATGCCAGGGTGAGAGGTATTTGTCTTCCCAAGGAATTTTGGAATTGCTGTACTACATCATCCCTCCTGATAACAAAAGCCATTACTGTCCTTCAAAATAAGCCCTGTTCCCTTCTCCCTGTCACCCCAGTCTGTGTCTTCTCTGTGCTGGACTGTGCCCAGATCAATATTCTCCAAAACCTTTGATTCTCACATGTGCTGCAAAATCTGTAGCCTCTACACTCTCTGGGTGTAATTAGAGAGGCCTCATGTGATGGCTCACCTGCCTGTGGCTATTACAGAGCACATTTCCTTGCTATCTATCTTGGCATGTCCCCATACTTTGTTGGATACTCAGAGATGAAATCTGGTTTTCACTTCATTAAGTGACTCTGAAACATGGACACAAACCAAAGCCCAGGCAGATGACAGTCTTGATTGTGCTATGTATATTTTTTCACTTCTTTGAGTGGATGAGTTTGTAGCTTTCATAATGATGTTTGGCTGGTGTCTGAATGGGGCTGAGATGGCAGATTGCCCAAGGCGTTGTGACTGATCTAGAATGAGCTGGGAGCCTCCACATCCTGGGGAAAGTGAGACTTGGCAGGCACCATGTCCCATCTCCTAATGTCCTTGGCTTCAGGAATTTCTCATTTCTTTAGCAGAGAATCCCAGTCAGGCCCAGCATGTCATGAAACAAATTTGCTGGAGATGAAAATGGCATTCTCATTTCTTAGCAGATCCCATTTAAATGGCAGCATGAGCCTGGAGATCATCTGCTGTGTGCACTCTTTGTTCTGAGCTTGTACAGACGGGTGATTTGCATGGCCGTCATTTCCAAAAGTGTCATCTGCCTCAGACCAGATGTTCACCCTTTCTCCACTGAGACTCTGCACTTTTCTTCTTGTTCCTTACTCTTGAAATAAATCTCCTGCAGACATTATCATCCACATTGAAACTAGACAGTCCCCCCACTCCCCCTTTGAGTGACACACATCCAGCTAATATCAGGGTAGTTAATCTTGCTGAACCCTGCCCATGACAACTTCTGCTGTTCTGGCCACCAGTCCCTCCCAACACCCTTTTTTCAGGCCTTCACACACCCAGGTGTAAGATGGAAGTAAGGGCCACCACAGCCTACTGACCCCCAGCGAGAAGAGCATCTAAAGCCTCCATGTGAAGGTTGGTGTCCTGCAGGAATTATCATTTCCCACTGCCATGGATGCTTGCAAATGTCAGCCTCAGATTGACTAGGGGAGCTGGGGACAGCAGCAGCCCCCATAAAGGGGGTTGGTGTGGTGTTATGGGATCATGAAAATACTTGTATGACCATCCCCCATAAGGATGAGACTAGGATCTGGTCTATTTAATATCATTAACATACAAAAATAAGTTCCTGTCTATATAATATCTTTTCACCAGCTGTTCTGGTACCACGAAAGCATCTCCAGTTTGTTTTTGTTCCTTTTGTTTCTTTTCCTGCATTTAATTCTGCCTCTGAAGTTTGTAATTCTTCCTGCAGAAAGTGAAACCAGCAATCACACGCCGGGAAAAGACTCTGAGATCTCGAGTTGCTAAAAATGTACATGTTGCACAGTAACAGGAAAACTTTCTGTCCTCTCTGTTCTGCTTTCTTTCCTCCCCCTATGCCCACCAAACATTTCTATAATGTAGTTACCTTGGACAGCAATTTCTATTCAAAATTCCCCTTTTCCAACTGAATAGGGTACGTAATCCCTACTGTTGGATTACTTTCACTTTTGATGCAGTCTTTGAAGATTTATTGTTCTTTAAACATTTCTTGGATGCTACATTTGAATTTGATCCACTTTTTTTTCTTTTTTTTTTTTTTTTTGCAAATGGCATGAATCCTGTGCAATGTTTTTGTGCCTTTCCTTCTGTAACATGAGTCAAATGATGCAACTAATTATAAGGAAATGAAAGGTTGCCTGGTGTTTACTAGGCCCTGACAGTGTGCTCTGTGCCTCGTGGAACAGGAAATCAGAGTCCCTCCTTCTCATGACCTGAGCAGGGCACTGAGTATTACGTCCAAGCAAGGTCTGGTGAATCAAACCACCAAAGCCTGGTCTTGAAGCTGTTTGTTACAATTTGTTGGTGAGTTTGTTTGAAAAGTCTCACCAAAGCTGTGTCTCTGCAGAGACATAAATGGGAGGAGTGTGGTCAGACACGTAAGAAATAGCAGATTTTATGCATGGCTGGAAGGTGAGACTTCCACAAGAGTAAGCAAAAGAGAGAAGCTGGTTGGGAGCCTGGAAGGGAGCACAGGGAGAAAAGGGGGAGGATGAGTTGTTGGGGAGATGTGAGTGGGAG
This sequence comes from Donacobius atricapilla, assembly GCA_013397315.1. Lineage (NCBI taxonomy): Eukaryota > Metazoa > Chordata > Aves > Passeriformes > Mimidae > Donacobius > Donacobius atricapilla. The sequence goes on from WBMY01017034.1 coordinate 2,115,545, forward strand.
GCAGGAAGCTTGGATTTGGAGTGGTAGGTGAAACAAAGCCAGTGGTGTGACTGAAAAATGGGATTGGGCACAAGTGTATGCAGGGAAAGGCAGAATTGCAGAGGAAATGCATTGGGCAGGCAGAAAGCAAGTGAAAAGCAAAAAGCACCAAGGCTGGACTCTGGATGGACATGAGTTAGATCAGCCCTGGATTCCTGAAAACAAGGCTTGAGGTTACACTGAGCAAATAAGAAGTGAGCAAAAGCAGATGGCAGAGTGGTTTGAGTCCCTGAAGACAAACAGGGGAGTTCAGTGCTTAGCAACTTCAGTATTCCTGACAAAACATTAAATAAGTCTTTCAAACTGCTTTGGGTTTTTCCTCCCCATTTTCTTTATTTTGGAGCGCAAAGCATGGCTGAGTTTACAGTGGTGGACTTGGGCCTGACTTGGGGGGGGAGCTGGGCCAGGATGGCTGGCCCAGTTTAAGGTGCTGGGCAGAGTGTGCTGTTCTAAAGGATGGATTTGGGCTCTCCCTTAGATCCCCCTTCCCTCAGTCCTCAGGGGCCTGCCCTTAATGCAGGTAATGCAGAGTAAATAAAACAGCAGTGGAGGTAGATGGAGAGCCAGTGCAAAGCCTGCAGCCTGCTTTGCAGGCACTTGGATGTAACTCCTGCATGGAGCTGGCAGCTGGGGCTGCACTCGGCAGAGCAGTGCCTGCCAAGATTACAGTTTCTTCTTTCCTAGCTGTATTTTTCTCAGAGGCTGATTTACATAATGTAATGCAGTAATGGGGTGCTGACATGTGGCATGGTTGAGTTCAACTCTGGGATGGCTTATTTTCATTAATGCCCATCAGCTGATGCTGGCAAATGCCTTTTTTATTTAAAAAGGGAATCTCCCATGTCTCCTTGCTATACCTGCCAGCTAATCAGCAGGAGATGGGGCATCAGATCCCTGTCTACTCTTGTAGTGTCTCTGGATTAAGACTTGGAGATGATAACTCTCAGGAGAGACAGGCGCTGTAACCCAGCTGGATAATTTCCCTGATCTGCTTGTTGATGTGTTTTTCAGTGTCAATGAAGTGAGCTGATGCATGTGCCAAGTTCCCATTGAACTTGTCCTACTCGTTGCCTCCTAGCACCCACTCCCACCCCCAATCCTGTGTGTAATGAGTCCCTTTGCTAACACGGTTCCTTGCAGTGCTTGCACACTGCTGCTTGCTGGGATGGTTTCATGGGCTTCCCAAGCCCCTCGCAGCTGAAGAAGTTGGTGGCCTGGCCCTTCTGGCCCCTGCAGGGAGGGTGCCCAGAGGCTCAGTGCATGGTGGCATCCCCTGGATGAACAAAGGTGAGTGGCACGTTCAGCTGTAGCTGTGAAATCAGGGAGCAGTGCTGACTGCCAAGCCGAGAGAGGAATTTTTTGAACAGCTGGAGTGTGGAGCTTTGGCTCGCAGAGCTGGGAATGCCAGGTGAAGTATGAATTAATGTGTAAAAAGCCCTGGGAAAGGTCACAATTGTGTACGTTGTTATGAAGTCGATACCCAAGTTATGTTGGGTCTATTGAGCTGGACACATTTTGTGATCCTTTGATTGACCTTTAAGCTTTCCTTCTCCTCTAGTGTGACTTTCTCTTTTTTTCTCTATTCCTTCATCCTCCAGCACAGTAACCACACCTTGGAGTATTTCTTTATTCACTGCAAGCTAGACAGGGACAAGTTTTACAGATGCTGAGATTAAATGGGGTCTTCTGGAGCATTTCAAGAGGGACCAGGCCCCTCGAGCAGACTGGAAAGGGTCCAGGATTGCATATGGGCAGCAGATTCTGAGGGCTGGTGCGAGGGGTGAGCAGTTCCTCCATATGTCAGCTGCCTGCAAGTGGCTGTAAAACAATCCACCACAGAATGGGAAAAGGTTGCAAACATGTGGAATCATTTATTTGGGTACCTTTGAGCTGGAAAAGAAAATAAGGCTGGTGTAATTTACCAAAAGTACGTGTAGGATACAGTGTCAGTTTTTTTGAGATCTCTTCTAGTGCTTAGCGCTAGGGAAGGATGTGTTTGCTAGGGGCCTTTTCAGGGCAGGCAGGAGGCACTGCCAGGTGAAGCTCCAGCTACTTTCTGTAACCCCAAGGTGACTGGCATGAGGTAAATAATCTGCTGCTTGGGGCTCAAACATTGTGGATAGTTTGGCTTTGCTCTGAGAAGGAAGGACAGCGAAAAATTAGAAGATGCAGTAGGTTATTATAGGCAGCCACACTTTGATCATTTGTTAGCCAAGTACTGTCTTGAATCCTGGCTGCATCAGGTTGGGATTGTCCTTGGTAAATCTGCTTTATTGCCTGAAACGTGTGACTGTGGCAGTCTGTGCCTCTGAAGGTGGCACTTCCTCGTCTTGGGCTGAATTGCCCAGAGTCAAGACCATGGGTGAGGGCTTTCTCTTTCAGCGCTGCAGCTGGAAGATGGAACATCCTTGGAGAAGGTCAAAAGAAGGGCTAGAGAGAAAAATGGGAAAGCAGACTTCCCATTAAGTGCCTCTTTGATCCTGGATTTTCTTACATGCTTTTCTGGAGTGGAGGAGGGAACAGATCCAAGCAATCCTTCCCAGCCCTTGACTGGGCTGGTGCTCGCTAACTTGCAATTGCTTTTTACAGTTGCCACTTTAAAATGAGTATTTGCATAAACAGGCATGAGCTGGACCAAAACAACCACAAAAGAAAAGCTGGTTGGAAGCTGTTTCTAGTAGCACAGTCTGCAAACAAAACAAGATGTGCAGCACAAAACCTATTAACTCGATTTGCTGTATTTATGCTTTGTGTGTTCAGGAACAGCATGTTGCTATGGGCCATCGTGTAATCCAAATTGCCTTGCAGGGGCTCAGAGGTTTAAACCATTCCAGAAGTTTCACAGCACTTTCTTCCCTCCAGAGGCCACCTGGCAGCACTGCAGATTTCCACATGTGATTTTCATCTAAGGTCTTCCCCAGCTATATATAAATCATGGCAGTGAAATCATCTGAGGATGCTAGGAACTCTGAAAAAAGCCCTTTGGGGCTGGGATGTAAACAGGCCTTTCCTGATGGGATTTCATTTATGTTTCATTGAGGCTAAATTCTTCCCATGGCTACACTAGGCTGTTCTTAAAATAAATGGCCTAAAACTAGTTTTGGGACTGGGTTTTTTTGTATAAATGCTCTTTCATGTTAGAGCTACACTGGGTCAGCTCTGCCTGAAAGGTTGAGGCTCTATTTTCAGGTATTACTCAGAAAGTATGTATTAGTGTTTTGTCCATGACATGAGTGCCTGGGAAGTCTTCACATGGTTGCTCTGAGAAGGGGGAAATGGTGGCCTATCTGGCTAAAGACACAAAGGGGGGAAATTTTTTTGTAACAGGACTTTGGAGTCCCCCACCACACTGGTAGAGGTGTCCAGCAGAGGGGTGGTGGGTGCAACTGCTTTTGGGTGCATCTGGATTAGCAAGAAAAAATAATAGAAGTGTGATGTTGCTTGTTTGTTTGTTTTTGTTTTTGTTTTTGTTTTTGAGCTGGAAGTTGGAGTCAGCAATTTCTACTGCCATGGCAAACCATGTGTTACTACCTCAGCTGACAGAATAGGTGCATGTGCAATTATTCCTGAGGTAAAATGTGAGAGAACTGTTTTGTTAGCATTGGCTCAGATGTTGTAGACCAGGAACTCACACGCATTCAGCAGAATTTGGCATCACTGCATGGGTTTTGGCCCAAACCTTGCCATCCATTACCTCAGGGCTCTGGAGAAATCTTTCAGTAGTCACCTATTCCTAATACCCGGTACCAAAGACTGCTTGCTGATCAAAGGTGTGGGGCATTTTGTTTTTCCTTCAAATACTAAAAACTAGTTTTATTTTTGGTGCCTTATATCAGTGGTGGGTAGAAGGGATTAATTCCTCCTAAACTACGTGGACTTCAAAAAAAGAAAAAGCAGCAGGTGGATGATGTAATGCTGCTACAGCTTTCCTTTAATGCAGGAGAGTGGAACGTAATTGCATCAAGTAGTGGTTTTGAAATATCAGATGTCCATTAGTGCATAATTAGGGAGTTAATGATGTGTTGCCAAACATGTGGTGACCTCTTTTTCTCCGCCAAACTTGGAGACACTGTTGTTATTGCATTTGTTTCTTGGAAAATGTGCTCCACTGGCCTTATCTACTGGGCCTGCCTCTGAGAGTCATTGGAAGCGGACTGAAGGTCTTTGCAATGCCGAACATGCCTGAAGATGCTAATCCTGAGCACAGCCGGGCCAGGCAAGTCTGGCTACCTTGAAACACAAAGAGTAGAAAAGCAAAAGGTCAAAATGGAAGAGCAAAAGGGAAATTTGGAGCACTCCATGGAAAGAAGGGAGTCAGATTCTTACAAAACTGTCTCCAGTGGGATGTAAGGACATAGCACCCAGTCCTTCTACTGCTTTTCTGTGGTACATACAGAATACATGATTGAAGGAATAGTTACAGATTTTACTTGATCTTTTATTCACCCAAGACTCACCCGCTTAGGAAAGCCAGATTATTCACCAAAGTAAGTCTCTCGCAATAAGCTTGAATCCAAATGTGGACATTTTAATTGAAAATGGTTGTTGATAAGAAAGGAATGGTCCTTTGTTCATTTCTGACATAGTATATTATGTTAGGTCAAGTTCCTTTTTGGCTCGTATTAATGAGGTGTCTGCACTGATGATTAAAAATAATAATTAAAAGATTGTTCCCTTTAGCTACAAAATCTCTATCTGTTTGGACAGCACGTGTTGTCCAGGGTGAGCAATTGCATGTTCCGTCAGAACCAATTTTGGTGTTTGGTTATGGGCTGACAAATATCTTTGTGCACATTGTAATATTATTCCAGGAGTGATGCTGGCCTTGGAAATGCTTCATGCTAAATGGAAGATGCCATACAGATCTCAGTGGGTAAAGTAAAACACCTACGAATTTCCTTATGGTTTGGCAGCTACGGTTTAGGGGTTTTTTTAGGATAGCCAAGAAAACTTTTGAATTAAAGGATTTTTGTCTCATATTGAGCTTGGATTACCTTGACCTGTGAGTATGTGGTATATCTCTGTACTGCTGAGTTCCTTTTCTTTGTCATGTTCAAGTGTTCTGCTTGTAACTCCTCCCTTTGTTTCGATCACCAACTCTCATTGTCCTGTTTTCTTCCATGCCAGCTTTCACACAGATCTGCCTTCATCTCCTGGAAGATTAAGTGACCTATGTCTCCATTTCCCATTCTTTTTGGATATAGTATGTTTCCCCCATGAAAAATGATGCTTGTTTCCTAATAAAGATGAGTTGTGTTATGTCCTGCTCTGGATGGTCTTACAGTGTTACTTTTAAAAAAGTTGCGTTTGCTAGAGACAAGTTAAGATTTACAGCTATACAAGAAATATGTCTTGCTTTGCTCAGTCTGAAAGGTCCTGAGTTATTGCATGCTGCAAAGGCTACTGCTCATGTTAGGTATCTATTGGGCCAAATTCTTGGCTTGCATAATTCTGCACACTCTGTGTGTTGATGCTTGTTTGGACCATGTTCTTATTTGCTTCAGCTTATTACTTGCAGCATCACGCTGGAAGTCAAGTTTTAGAGTGATTCAGAATTCTTCAGTTTGCTGAGGAGGTTGGGATTACAGCTGATTTCACCACCTCTGAAATTTATTTTTGGTGCTGAGCACAATATAATCATAGAAAAATTCAAGATAAAGCTTTTCCAGTTCTCCTTCACTTGAGGTTTGAGGGGCAGAGGAACATCAATAAAAAATTAGAGGTTATAAAACAAAATGGTGCCCCATTCCAGAGGAACACAGAAGTACTTGGGAATTGTAAAGTGATATCTTCTTTGCAATGGCAACAATAAATATTTGATAAACATAAGGGGAAAGAGAAGAAAATCTTCTTGTCCCTAGTTTAAGAAAATCTTGCTGAATGTTTATTTGCTGAAGAATTTATTCTAGAAAATGGTGATTGGTTTGTGTGGAAGCATTGGCTGCTGTGAGGTTGTCAAGGTTGCCATGACCTGGTGAGCCTTGCAGGGGGAAGTGCAAGTGCCACAGTTTAGCTCTGCCTGGGGATCAGCTGTGCCGTGCATGGGAATGAAACACCTTGGCTTAACCACATTCAGTTTTGAGGTTAGTCCTTCTGAAGCAGAGTGTTGGAGTAGAAAATCCATAAGTTGTTTTTCTACCTGAATTTTTCTGTGATTCCTTTACCAGTTTGAGGAGAAAATATAAGTTTTCTCCAATAATGTATGAGTTCTGTTCCATTCTGAAGAAATGTTTTTCCTGGGAGAGTGGATTTTTATATGTTCTCCTTTTGTTCTGATATTTATTTGAGGTGGTAGAGAGGGCAGACAGAATGTCAGGGATTGATGAATTTAAAGAAAGCTAAAAGAATAAATCTTTAAAGTAGGCAGAAAGTGGTACCACCGTTTGACAATTTAGGACCTTAAAAATCCTTCCCATTTTGAGCTGGGTGAAGTTGTGAAATCATAAATAATCAGGTTTGTTTTGGTTGAGCTGGGCAAGGGAGGATTTTCTGTATCTTTGTTTGAGAACAAGTCAACTAAAACATGCCTTTTTATTATTATTATTTCTAACCCTATTTCCCTTTCCCTACTTTAACTGTAAACCAATCAAATAGAAAAATGCAGATAAGGTAGGCATGAACAACAGGTACAAGTCTTGGGAAGACTGCCTTAACTTTGAAATTCAAATTGTGTTAAAATTAATCCTTTCCAGCAAAACACTCATTTGAATTAATTGGTGTGTTACTTTATTTTATTTTCCTACATAATACAATTTATTTTAAGCTTCCTATTTGTTTAAAGATCTTATCTTTGATTGATGGCTGGGATATTCCATAAGCAAGCAGGGTTTTTTTTGAGATGAAAGTGTAGTAAAGGAAGTCAAGGAATCATACCATCATACCTTTGCCTGCTCTTTAAATGACTATTTTTAATCTTGACATCCTAAATAACTGTTTAAATCATCTATAAGAAGAGATATATCAATACCATGATCTTATATTAAAAAAACCCACCAGATGTGACTGGCAGAGTATGTGTATTTATAGCTTCTCTATTGCTGCTGTAATCTACATTCATTTCTCTGTGACTCCAGAGTTGTACAAGCAAGACTGCATCTCTTAAAAGCATTTGAATGATTGCTTGTTCATGTCAGTGTGTGTAGTGATGCAAAGGAAAATTCTCTTCCTTCCCTCCATTAATATACCCTGTAAATAAATGCTTTGTTCTTCATTGTGCATATTAATACTGTAGAAGATCTGTGATCTCTTATGGCCTTGGATGAACTGTCTTTTTTTATTACTATTATTCCTTCTAGATGCCTTTTTAGAAATGGAAAAAGCACTTCAAGTTTTTCTGTAGCAAAAGATGCTGCCAAGTGTTACGAGCAGTTCAATTAGAATATGCTCATTTTAGAAGGCTGCCTAAAAGAGGCTAAACAGTAGGAAAAAATGGTGCAAACACTGCTTTTTAGAAGTGGTGCACCTGGGTTCTGATACATTATGCTCATGTGAAGAGGACAGGACTGGGTCTTTTTGGAGCACCCATTTAACTGTCGGCAAGTGATTAAGTGGCACTTGAATAGGTTCTGCAATATGTGGAAAAGACTGATCTTTGGCTTCTTAAACTAGAAACTGCCAGGTAATAATGAAGGAAAGAAATACGTGGAATGCAGTTAATAATATTTTGGGTTTGCAATTTTCCCACTCATTTTATTTTAGACTGAAAATAAAGTGCATCCATAGTGAATCGGAATGATCAGCTACCTAGAGATATTTCCATTAAAGGCTTCTACTGCAGTATCTTTTTAGAAACTCTTTTTTAGTTTCCTTTAGAGTGAAAATGTGCTGACAGCCACAGAGTTAAAAAAAAAAAAATCCTTTCCCCACTATATTTTTCCCAGAGGATTATTTTTATTACTGATGTGCATGAATTACAGTAGGATGCAGTAGCTAGATCAGGCATTAATACAACCCTTCAGTGTAACATTTCAGCTCCAAGATTAATCTAAATCTACCCAGGCATCTAAAAGCAAATGAGAGGAAGTAGGAAATGAAGGCAGGGAAAAAAAGAAAGGAAGAGGAGATCTATCTTGGGACCATGATTTATATAGTTTTCCGGGATTATAGTGCAATCTGTGAGCACTGAAATAGTCTCTGTATTCTGTAGAAATACAACCCTAAACTTTAAGTGCACAAAAAAAGCCTTTTCAGCCAGCCCAGTTGGGCCTGTGTTCCACAAAATCAGGACAGTGACTTGTTTGTTCTTCACCCCCTTTTCCACAGCACACAGATGAATTGCTAGGCAAGGCTGGGCATTGCAATTTTTCTTGAGGCAGGGAGATTTGGGGACCTCTTGTTGAAATCTGCAGAGACAATGGGGAAGGACTAGATGTCAAGGTCACTAAAACTTGACTTTTCTTCTAGTCTTATTAATTGTCAGAACCCAAATCCTTGTCTCTCAGTTTTCCCCTTCTCCTTCATCCCTGTGCCTTTCAAAACACGTGGAAAACTAGAAGTAATTTTGCGGGGTTTTGGTGGTTTAGAGAGCTATTATAGTCTGGGCCCTGGGAACCCTGAGGCAGACTCCTACTGCTCTGAGCTCTTTCTTTCCCCTGCTTACGCTGGTGTGCTGAGATGGCAGGGAATGCTGTCACTGCTTGTTCCCACACAAATATGAAATGCTTAATGTGACAGTGTCCCACCTGCACTGGGGGCCTCCAGACAAAAATTAATAAAGAATGAAGGTGATAACAATTTTTTGGACAGTCACAGCCGATCAAATAAACTCCTACCATGCTTAAAAATTAACAACAACAAAAAATCCACTTGAAAGGCAAAATTGGGCACGGAGCACCTGCCCTGATTTTTTTTTCATTTTCTAAAGTAGCACATCTCTTTGCTGACGCCTGACTGCAGTGACTCATCATAGGAGGCTAAATCAGCCATGTAGAGTAATGCAGCGTGACTGATTTAGCCAGCTCTGATGCAGCATGGTGAGAGTAACTTTAACCAGGAATTTCAGCTCTTTTCCCCTCCTCTCCCAGCCCAAGAACAAAGGGAAAGTTAAATACCTTTCAGCAGCCAAGTATCTTGCTTCAGAGCAACACTTTTTGTTTGTTTTCTGTCAGCTAAGAGTCTTGTGTGTAGAGAAATAAACATTAAGGTCTCAAACCAGAACTGTGGAAGGATGTTCAGGCAGAGCTTGTTAAAAAACATCTGAGTAAAACAAGTCTTTAGTGCCTTCTTCATCTAGGACACTTGTCCAAATGTGTGGGCAATTGAGGGCAATTCCTTAAAATACTGCCTTGTGTGGTGTAATACACATGAAACATAGCCAGGTTTTCTAAGCTCACACAGAAGGAGCTTATAAAAGGCAAAGTGCGCCTGACCTTAGGAGACCTGACCGAATTCCATCTGCCCATCCAGTTATCCAGCATCAGCTGAGCCCTGCTGGCTGCCTTTGGCCACTTCTTGTGCCCTTCTGGCCAGAAGCAGTAACATCATCCTGCCCAAACCCCTTGGGCTGAGATTTAGGCACAGAGAATTTGTTTCGCAAGGTGAGAGCCACACTGACCACAGGAATTGTCCCAGGTGAGAGCCCTCTCAGGACTGAGAGATTTGATCGTGGGCCTGAGCTTCTACTCTTGGATGCTCTGCACGTTTTTGCTGAGGCACAGGAAGTTGGCTTTATACCCCAGCCACTGAAATTCAGACCAGACCACAGTGCAAAATGTCAGCCAAATGGTGCATTTTGAGACTAAATGGAGGAGGAGTAGGCTTAGAGGGGGAATGAGGGGGTGTGTTCACATTTTTGGAAAAATCAAGTGGATTGAAGTTCTGCTGAACAGGAGTGGCCCTATTTTGCAAAGGGGAAATAATCCTGTTCAAGAATATAATTGGCCTGTTTGAAATAACCAGTGTCACTTGAAAGTGGATCCTAAAATGGAAGAACAGAAAATAGAAAGGTAGGAAGATGGAGCTTTTTACAAACACTTGTTTCTCCAGATGTTTGGCTGAATCACGTCAGTGAAGCAAGTGTGAGTGGCTTTTACTGTTCTTTCCAAATTTAGATATTAGGGTAATGATGAGGAACTCTGCTTACACAGTCTTTTCTCCCTTGAATATGGTCCCTTGCATCTCTTCTCACTGATTATCGGTGATTTAGGAGCCTTGCAACAAAGACTTTTTGTGCAGGTAATCTTTCAATCAGCCTGAAGTGCTGGCCTGTGTATACACACATATATATATATACACATATACAGGTGTAAAAATGTACATTCTTTTCCTTTTAAGAGAAAAGGTGCACTGAAGAAGATGGGTTTAACTTCACAATTGCCTTAAATCCTACCTGGGATCAGCTTCTGAGCCTACCTGGGATCAGCTTCTTGACAAAAATCAATTGTCATGCCTTAGTCCAATGGAACATCTTGAGAAATGGCATCTGCTTTTATGGTTTTTTTTACTATTTCCAAGAGTTTTGATATGAAGAAAATATTTCAACCTTTGAATTCAATAAATGACCTCCTCCAACTGCACGTGAAAAGGAAAAATTCATTATAATATATACAGATACCCTTTTCTCCCTTATTGCTGTTCTGTGGGGTGTAGATGAGTGGTGACACTCCTGTTTCTGCACAACAAATGCTGGTTCAAATCCCTCTCTTGTGCTGGTTCCCATGTGTTGGCTTTGAAACCCTTACTGATTGCACCTTTCCTCAGTGTTTGTTTCACAATACCACCTCAAGATTTTTAGATGTTAATGAAATAATGATTGTGAGCTACGCATTGCTCTGCAGCCTGAAGAATATCAGTGCAGAACCAGAAACTCTTTAGGTGAACTGCATCCTGTTACAAACAGTGGTTGTCAGCACAGCTCTTTGTAGTCTTTTGTAGGGGCCAAAATGTAGGTGTCATTTTTGTGATAATTTGTATAAGATGTATGATTAAGTGACCTAGAAGAAAAAGTAAGACAACATCAGAAATTCTGATTTTTTGCTCTTATATGACCAAAGTAAGTGGGAAGCAGAATTGTGTAGTGAACAGTGAGGAACATAGGCATATTATCCCTTCACTTGGAGTCAGTCTTTGTTAGGCTTACTGACTAACCACCACAGAAATCTACACTGAATCCAGAGGAAATACCTGGAACTGCCTCTTTGTGCTGCAGGGTAGAGTCCAATTACTGTGTATAATAGCAAGGTATGAACTTCAGGCAGGAAAACAGGATGCCATAACCAATACAGTGGCAGGGAGGGCAGGAGAGGTGAGGGAGTCGTGCGTGGGTTGGGGTTCTGCTCATGGGAGAGAGGGGTTTGTGGACACAGGATGAGAAAAATGTTGCATTTGGCAGGGCAGATGTTCAGAAACTGCATAAGGAGAAATTGCAAGGCTTCAGCAAGTTCTTTATTAAACATAGTATTTGAATAAGCTGCACTGATTTTTTTTTATTCAATTAATATTTTCCATATTTTCTTCAGTTTGTATTTTTGTGCATACTTAAAATCTTACTCCGCTGTATAGCTGCTTTAAAATCTGGTTTATCTCAGATTTTAAGTGTTTCACTCCTGCTTTGTTTTAAGGTTTAAACAGCACTTTATTAAGCAATTAACTTTTCTTCATCATCACCTACAAAAATATGATTTTTTTAACATATTTGCATTGTATTTCTCCCCATACCTTCTGGCTGTGTTGCAAGCATACTTAGTTCATGAGAATTAAGTGAGATATTAAACACAGATTTAAAAAATGGTAGCTCTGTGAGAGTTTAGTGATGGTTCTGTGCTGGGTTTTTTTTTTTCTTTTGTAGTATTAAGCTCAATTGTTTTGCATCAGTCAAAGGCTGCAGTCCACAAACACTGAGTTCCTGTTTGCACTGCAGTCCTTTCACTACTGAGAAGTTAATAGTGAGTGGTGCTCTTCATTGTCTTTCTCCTCTGTGGAAATCTTGTTATTTATGGTTCTTCCCGGGGGCCTGGGGTTAGATCTGGGGTTTAACTCTATTGGGAGGTGATAGATGATCTGTTGTGGTCTTCAGCAAGAACAAATTTAAGCCTGAAACTCTTGTCAGGCCCACTTTTTCCAGCCTCCTCCAACACAATGTCTTTCCAGCCCGAGGTCATCTTCCTCCCCACTGCTGCTCCTATAGGATCTATGAATTTTATTTTGAAGCCCACGATGTTTTTCTTTAATAGCTGAAGGTGTTTAAAAAGCTGTTTTGAGTGAGGGGTGATGTGTTTTTGCAGCATTGTACAGAATATCGTGGGCTGGAGGTGTACCCTGGAGATCACATCCCCTGTGCCCCAGTCGAGGCTGGGTTTGGTTTCCAGCTCCACAGCTCATGAACTGTATGTCCTTGGATAAGCTGTTGAACACTCTGTGTCCTCCTGTGTGTATGAGAATGCTTATCTCGCAGGTAGGGATTAATCAGTGTTGGAAAAGTAATTTGAGATCCTTGATGAAAAGCGCTGTGTAAGAAGAAAATACGTGAGCACACAGGGGCGTCTTGGAGATTGTGATCACCCCCATTTCCTTTCCTGAGCTTTAGGGAGAAAGTGGGAGAGGGTTTGTAAAGCAGGGAAAAACATGCTTCTGTATGTGTGTTTCTTTCCAGCACAAAGCACCCGCTGCCCCTAAACCCCCCAGATGTGTTTTGTCTTGCTTGTGCTGTTCTGGGGTTTCAGTTATCTCCGCAGGAAAATGACTGCTCTGGCTCCCGAGACCTCTTTAAGCAATCATGACCCAAGTTAGCTCACAACCACCATCCTTAATCAATAAGCCCTGAAAGCAAACTAATCTTCATTTACTTTTGGAGGCCACTGCAGGAAAAGAAGAATTGTCAGATAAAGCTGGGGATCAGCATTCCTACCTCAAGGCCAAGGGTCGGATATTAGTACACAGGGAGATTGTAAATATAGTTTGGTCCAAGAGATGCTAAAATGAGTATGGTGGAAAATTATACCTCCAGGGGACATCACTTTAATGCATGAAATCACTGATAAGAAGCTTCTTTATTACCAAGAGAATGAATTTAAAAACCATATATAATTTGTCTTCGTGCTGAAGGGAATAAGGGAAGAGAGTGGACTATTACGTGGAGATAAGTGGCTCACTGGAACATTGTACTCATATTGGGATGTTTACTGAAGGATTGGAGGCAGGGTGTCCCAGGTAAAATACAAATCTGATGGAGTTTTAGCATGGTTTTCTTCCTACTAAGGAAAGTTTTCCCTGTACAAACTTGATTCCCAGTATGGATTTGTCAGCAGTTAAGTGTGGAATTACAGAGAATCTGCATCATGGATTGCTACATTGTGTGGTGTAAATGAGCAAAACTCTGTAGGTGCCTTCCCAGCTTCATTGCAGAATATGTCTCCTAGCTTTAGAAACGTGATTTTTGAAGTATACACATCATCTCCACATGAAAAAACAGGCTTGGCATGCAAGAGGATCTACCTTTGAAAAATAAACGTTGTACATGTTCACAATAGAGAGAGGGCTGATGGTATTGGCAGGATTTCATGTGGCAATCAGTCCTAACCCCACTGTGTTGGATGACTCCTCCTACACCTCAAGTTTTCTTAATTTTGTTGTTCTTCTCACTTCTTTGAAATTATGAAGCATTTGAATGAGAAAAGAATATTGTAACTGTGTCTGTTCTCATATGCCTGGCCTCTAGGATAATAAAAATAGAGTTTACTACTAAAAGAAGAAAGTCCATTTAGTAATTTCTTCCCTATTTTTATTATTTTTGGTTTTAAATCAATGAAGGTGATGGTGGATATGCATTACCTTTAGTGTTGGCAGGGAGTGGATGCTGCTTATTTGGCCAGAAATCAGGTGAATGCTGGAATGGACATTTACTAAACACTTTTCTAAAAGTAGAATCAGAATTTCATTGCTATACTCAGCATGTGTGTTCTGTGTGTTTATGTTGAAGAAAATGCCAAAACTTTCAATTACTGTGCTGGAATGTTAAAATTTTTTGGCAATCTTGAGAGGCAAAACCTTCTGATTTTGTCTGAAACAGCTGTGTATGGCCTTGCATTATACATATTATTTTTGAAAACTGAGAATAGCCTCCTCATTAATTATGAGAAAGCTCGGCATAGTGAAATTGATGATCCAATAGTAATTGAGTTTTGTCTGTGTATAATTTTGAATTTGCTGCCTGCAAGTGTCCCATTTTGTCCACCATCTTACTTGACTGGAACATCACTTCATTAGGAATCCCTGCCAGGAGAAATCATTATATGGAGGGCCTTCATGTAGCTTTTCATTGGGTGAATAATTGAGTTCCTAGAGGACCTATCTGATTTGAAGGCCAAAACTTTCTTGTAATACAGACTATATAAAAGTAGTATAAATCACAGTGAGAGATGAAACGATGCATTTAAATGCACTCCAAGAAAGAAAGGAGCTGCAGTGTAGTAAAGTCTTTTGATTGTTCACCAGCCAATTACCCATGTTATTTAGGAGTCATCTTGATATTAATCTTTTGAAAACCCTTTTGCACACTGATGATCTCATCCTACTTCTTAAATTCACCTTTCAAAAATATACATCATAAAAACAGTGACTGATTTATCGAATTTAAATGTGCTTCACCTTATCAATTTCTTTTGCTGAGCCAACTTTGTTATTTCCTCTTCTCATCCCAGCGCCGTGGATAATTGACAATTGATGATAAGCTTTACAGAGGAGATTAGGATAACATTATGTTTCATTAGTTTGGAGTAATACAGAAGTGCCTAACCATGGATAAAAGACAATGGCACAGCTCTTGGCCCGCAGAATGTGTAGTGTGTGAGGTGAACAAAAGGTTACACATAAAAGCAGAATTATAGCTGTATTTATGAAGGATTACAGAAATATAAATTACTTGCAACTTTTTCTCCATCAGTTTTCCCAACCTGATAAAACTTGTCTTTTGCTGATGTACAGAAACTGATCCCCATACCCTCCTTTTTTTCTTTCCTATTCCTTCCTTTCCTATCTCCTCTGCCATGAACATGTTATTCGGACAGCAGACTAGAGGATCTTGGTGTTTATGTGCACTTATTTCAGGAAAAACTGTCTAGAAAACAAGAAAGACTTTTTAAGAAATAGTGAGATGAAGAGTTCAGCAGCAGAAAAAATTTCCTCAGACAGAGATTTGTTAGTAATTCTTAGAAGTCTTTGTTTCTGAAAGTTTACTGTCTCTATAGTCTACCTGAATTGATGAGATTTTAGGTTTAGATTAATAAGGGCTAGTTTTAGTCTTTCATCCTGTAATCTCTTAAAGGGCATTAATATAGGCCATTCTGTTCCATTAAAAAACAGTTCAAAGGTGAAAACAGTTTAGATGTTCATGTTTAACTCTTGATTTTTCTGGAGACTGATGATCAGTACCTGAGGCCTTGACTGCTGTTGCAAATTCTGTAAATATTTGTTGTGACTTTTTTACGTTGCTCTAACAATTCACAATTGGTAATTATGTATTCTGTCATTCTGAGCCAGTCAAGCAATTCGTCCTTAAAAACAAACAAACAAACAAACAAACCACATCAAAACCCCCACCCAAACCCCTAAAAACAAACCCCAACAACCTGAAAAGAAATATGAAATGAAAGAGATAAAATAAGCAAAGGCTTTTTGAGTATGGCAGTGAAAGAATGAAAACATGTCATGAGCAGGCAGATGTATCTAAATGCCCTCTAGTCATTGTCATGGGAACTTCAGTGGTTTTGGCCTTAAAAGCTAAAGATGGCTTGCATTTATCTAATTTCTCTGGATGCAAATTGGGTTTCTGACAGTTTGAAATCTCTGCAAAAAGCCTTGAAGGGCAAAAGTGGTTTTATCACAGTTAACGTGATAAAAGTTAATGTGAGAGCCCTTTGGATTTCTGCTGGTGCAGATCCTGAAATGGGTGTGAGTTCTTGAGTCAAGAGCCCTTTGCCTACAGGTTTTGTGTAGAGGTTGTTCATTTGGATTTTTGTAATTACTACTTTATTTTTGAGCTGGTATCAAGGCTACAACGGGTGGTTGATCTCTTGGAGCCAATTGCTTTGGAACTCCTGCATAACTGGAAGAATTTCTCCCTCCTGAATCTGTCCTGAAAATAAGGCTTTTTTTTTTTCCTGTGACCAGCTTCAGAAAGTTGATTATCCAGGTTCTGCCACAGTGGAATCAACCTTGGGAAGAGCTTATGAAGTTATAATTAGGTTTCTGTCTGCTAAGCTTCAAAATGTACAACTTCCATGAATATATTTGCAGTACTTTTTTGCCTGGTTTCAGATTCCTGCCAAGTTCTTGCCTTGAATTTAAGACATCTGTAGGTAGAAAGAGACAGCAGAGCACTTTAGCTTAGATGGACAGAAACGTATTATGGGAGACACATTTCTGCTGTCAAAAGCTCAGCCCCCAGTCATCTGTAAACAGATTCCCCTTGGTCACCACTGAACAAGGGCAGCACACCGCACTAATGGAGATAGGCAGGGAGGGTTGTTGTTGTAGTTGTTAGTCTTATTCCTAGTGGCTTCTCCTCATAATTTTAGTTTCTTAGAAAGACAAAATGACCCAGGGAAGCATTCTTGGGAGTTCAGTGCATTGATGCACTGGATTTTCACCCGTTGAGACCTGTCTTCAAATGCTGGTGTCACTTTGGGATGAAAACGAGCTCTTACCTGTCTGCTCTAGTACTGGATTTTGCGCCTTTGTTTAAAAAGCTGCAAGTTTTGCCTTGACTGGCTGCTGGCAGGTTTGCAAAAGGAGACTTGCTGCTCCTCAGGTTTTTGTAGTGATGGATGCTGTGCCAGTACTGCAGGAGCCAGTGGTCAGGAGAAAGGTGAAATGTCAGAATCAATCTGTTTTAAAAAAAGACACTTTCTGAGGGAGGCTGGCTTGCACTGAATTTTTAACAACACATTCTCCTTTCTTTTCCTTATATGTATCTAAACATAACTTTATTCAGCTAGGAGAGATCTTCTTGTCTCCCCCATTTCCATTAATGCAGAGTTGGATTTCAACAGCAGGCAAACTGGTGTTTACCACGGCAATGCTTGCCATGTTGACAGTGCTGAGTGATTCTTAAGTGTTCAGTAAATCAGTGAAATTTTCTGAACAGTGGGAAGTTTTGATGTCATTAACAAAAGATGCATGTTAACTAGCAGCTGCAAATTAATTAGAAAAATAAATTAGATGTTGCTTTTTTTTTTTTTTTAAATTCCTCCTTTCTGCTTCATGCTGTGTGAAACAGCCAGTCTAAAGCAAAGATATCCAATGAACCTAAACGTCCAGAGCTTTAAGGATCTGAATATTCCAATTTTCCAAACATTCAGTTTTATGTCCTGCACTGGCTGCTTCTAGAATATTATGGGTCAGGGCATTGCCTGTCTTACAGTGGTTTGCATTGTCGGTTTTCCTAATGTGCTCATCTGGGGAATGTCTGAACCCCTCTCAGTTCTGTGCCAGCCAGGACCAGCTCATGTCCATCTGAGCAGGGTCCAGCCTTGCCAAATGGGCTTCGCTGTGATGGGGATCCCATCCAAAAACAGGCAAATGGCACTGGGGAAGGCAAGGCGGGCAGCATTAAATGTGAATGATACCAATTAATGAGAGCTTGCCTCATGTTTTGGAATACAGGCATTCATTTCATAAACCTGTTAGGGTTGTGTTTAGAGCAATAACATGCTACTTTCTTTTAAAGGGAAACAATCTTACTTTTTTCCATTTTCTGCTTCTAGCAGTGTCAGCTTCTTTAATTATTGCTATTTAATTATGTCTTAGCATTTGAACTCTCCTCATTAACCTTCATCAGACTGAGACACCTAGGATAATGCAATGGCAAAACCAACATCTTGTGTAATTTTTTTTTTCCTCCCTCCACCCCCTTCCCAAATCTCTGGAATTCATTAATTGAATGTTAGAGCATCTGGGCCACTTGAGTATTCGAATCATGCAGGAACATGGGTAGTGTTAGCCTGCTATGGCTCAATAAACCTCTCATTCTCTTGTTCACGGTTCATTTGAATTTTGCAGAAAACTCTGGAAAAAAAAATGATGAGGCATTCAAATAAAAATGGTGCAGATAATGGTAGGAGGAGATGAGGAACTCAGACAAATGTTTACCCCCAAGTACTGTGTGTATGTGGCACTGTCATCCCTTTAATTGAAAAAGAGAATGGGCTTTAGAGCAGAAACCCACAAGCCAGGCTCTATTCCTGTGTGACCTTCAGCTGTCAGTGGAGCTGTCCTCTCTATCTGAAAGCAGAGTTTTTGTTTTATGCTGCTAAAGTAGCAGAGCCTAATTTTTCACTTGACAAGTGCTCTAAGATCCTGTGAGAAAAGGTATAATAAAAGTGCAAAATAAAACTATATGTGGCAGTATTACTCCTGATTCTAATGGATTTTAGTAGGATCTTTACTCCCTTTATCTACCATGAATAGATGCATTGTCTATAGAAGAAGCTTTAAGCTCTTTCACTTCACTTTGGTAACACCTTGGCAATGCAAATACACCTTTGGAGTGTGTCGCATGATACTGGAAAATGAAAGTGCAGGAATAAAGTGCAGTGACGGTGATGGGGGTTCTTTAATGTGGCTGCAGGACCTAAGCAAGGCTTCTGTAGTTTCCCCCTATTTGTTTGCTCTCCACACCACAAAGACAAGGCTCTTGCTGCCTTTTCTCCCAACACAGACTATTCCCAGGTCCTGGCTTGGATTGGGCAGCCATGGAATAGAGCATAGTCTGTGTCACACCTGACAGAACTCCACCTCAGAACTGAGGTTTTACCCAGACCCCTCAGCTGTGGAACTCCTGTGTGAAGCAGAAGCAGGATGAAGCTTTCACACTGAGAATTGCCTGTGGTAAGGATGGATGTGCTTGTGATAGGTGAGGGCTGACCTTTATTTCACAGAGGGAGAAATGGGGAGAGACTAAACTATAGATTTGTCATAACTAAGGATGAGCATTTATCTGAGCTGCCCGGGCTGGCGGCTCCACACTCCCTTTGCAGTCGAGGCAAGAGGACTGGGAGCTCCGAGCGGTGCCCGGCGCCACCAATGCTTGCTGTGCTCTCTGGAGCTGCTTGGCTCATTACTTAAATACTTAAAGCCAGGTGGGATGAAGTCTGGTTGAAAGCCAAGGTACAGGAAGGCAGTTAGGTGCCTGATTCCTCCTTATCATCTAAATCCCGTGGATTCACAAAGGACAGAGCTTTTTGAATATCCTCCTGGATGTGCTCCTGCCTAATCTCTTCCCTGCAGCCTCAGTACTTCCTTTGGCAGGCTTTGCTCCCCTGTACTTTTCCAGGGAGCCAGAAGAACTCTCCATTCCTCTGCCCGAGGCTACAATTGACCTTTTTTTACCTTTTTTTTCCCATGTAACATCCTGTTGCTACTGCTGGCAAAGGAGCTCTCCCACCGGCTGGGTTCTGTGCAGCCTGACTGCTGGGACAGAGGTACAAACCTTGCCACTGTCAGCCCAGGAAAGGGATTCAAGGTTTCTACCTCGAGTCGGAGAGGAGAGTTCTTTGAGTTTAGGATCTGAGTGGCTGTGCCTGACCCAGATATGGCTGGGGGTTGCTCAGTCAGGCAGTGAAACTTCAGGGAAAGGGCCGTGTTGTGCCTTGCAGTGGTCACATCGGGCTGTCACCACTCAAGCTGAGTGTCACTGTGCTGGCACTCCAGCAGCTCATATCTGCTGCAGAACTAGCATCCCCACTGAGGCTGTCACCGCTTCCTTTCGGCTGCTTGTTATTTCTTGCCGAATTAAGTAACGCTTTGGATTTTCTAAGGGCTGGTTCTTCCCCTCTCAGTCCTTCGTAGCTGGGAGTCTGGAAGAGATGCTTATTTTTTCTGTCTCCTCTTTACTGTTTGCAGTCTGCATTTGTTGAGCCTCAGTTGCAGTCTGTCTCCATCCATAGAAAACCGAGTGAAACTTCCTCTCTAGAAACCTTTGACCTTGTCTCTTTATAGAGATCTTGTTAACCCCAAACAAGGTGTCCAAAACCAGGCTATTTCACTGCTTTCCTTTTCTTAAGAGCTTGATTTTTTTTTCCCCCTCCTTCATGCAGAAGTAGTTTTCTTCACTCGTCTTTTTCTACCTCTTTCCTTGTCTGAAACTGAAGTGGAAAAGAGGAGTGGAAGAGCCATAAACAGTGCAGAGAAAACAACAGACTGCTCTGTGTCACTGACTCTGCAAAGTGGGTCACCAGGCAGAGACATCAGCCTCTAATTGCCTATGCTCAGTGTTTCATATTTTTTATTTGTCTTTACTCTTATGTATCTGATGTAGAGACAGGCATGTTTTTGACAATGATCAGCCAGTAAGTCCACGTTTGTCAAAGAGAAAATGAGATAATCGTCATGTGGCCTGGTATTACTGGGAGGGCAGATTAGATTTGCTCAAAAAAAGGTGGCATTTTATGGTTACTTTTATGCTCTGTAAATACAGGAAGAGACAGATTGAAGAGATTATTTGACAAAAAATTCCATTTCAAGTCACTGGGGAAGCAGGTAACCTTCAGATCTGAGCTTTGCATAAGAATGCAGTGGAAGAGGGAGGATTTCTGTTAACAGTGCCAATTTCTTAAAAAAAAAAAAATGAAACAACAGTGTCTGCTGCTCTCCACCAACCTTTTCTCCCTGCTTGTTTTCTCCTTTCCACCCACCTTGTCCCCCGGCAGTGTCATTAGAGGTGAGCCAGTGACTTGGGGCTATTCCTTAGCTGAGCAAGTAGTCACAGTTCCAGCAGCTCCAGCAGAGCAGGGACGATTTATGCTGGCTGAAGGATGGCCCCTCGTGGCTTGAGCCTTACCCAGAAGGTTTGTTGGTTTCTTCTATCAGCAGCACTGGGATTTCTGTTTGGTTTTCTGAGGTGACAGAGGTCACTGGTGAAGTTTGCACCTGCATCCAAAGTTTGAGGCCGTTCCTGACGGCGGTAGTCACACTTTCCAGAATTGTTCTGAACCAAAATTGGGTAAACTGCTTTAGGGAGACAGGTTGGCTTCTGGTTGAAAAAAAACGATGGATGTTTTAAAATAAACAAGCAAACTAGATGGACCTTTGTATTATCCGCATCGTGTGCCATCAAATCAGGGTTTTATTCTCCCGTTTATGCTTGATTGTGGAAGAAGGGAACTCATCTGACACTTTTGTGATAGCTTTTGAGGCAGGACTGTGGTTTTATGCAGGGTATAACCCAGCGCATCTCCTGTTTCTTTAGCAAGGAAACAACATAGCCACTCTAAAAATGCTTTCATAATATTGATTACTTTCATGCAAAACCAAAAAGGAGTCTATTGCATAATAAACATTTGCAAACTTTTGGGTGACACTTGAGTAGAAATGGGGATTTCTGGGTGCTTGTTAATCCAAGCATCAACATTTGCACTTGAGCTGTGCACCCACATGGGACTATTTCAAGAGCAATAAATAAAATCAGAGTGTGGTCCAACATGCTACTCACAATAAAAAATAAATGGATCCAATTAGAGTAAAATAGTGGTGTGTCAAGCTCAGATGTGTAGCTATCCAAATATCCACCAAACAATATGTTTATTTTAATAAAGACTCAAGGATGATCTTTGACCACTGTTTTAATTAGGTTTAAATGAAAATTAATTTTATGTTCCATCTGTGACTCCGGTGCATTTACTTTTCCAGCTACTTCAGGTGATTGCCCATATTCCCAGATTTGTCATATTTGTCTTTTTAACCCTGTGAAATGAAGCACGAGATCCTTTGGCACCAATCACAGACCTGATGCAGGAAGCTGTGTGAAATCCCAACTTTGGCTTTCCTTTGGTAGTCACAGAAACTCCAAGTAGTGAAACACTCGTGACTGTGCTAGCTGAGCACACAGGGGCATCATGGATCTATTGAGGTCAATGGTACAATTATCTTTTTGTCCACAATTTTGTGCTTGGGGCAACTACTACTTACCTGAAAGGGATGAGTGTGCTGGGTAGACAGCATGGGCAGCTAAACCTGGGAAAGGAAATGTGAGATTCAGCAGGCTCTTGTTTGGGCTGTAGGTCTGGTGAAACCCACAGCAAGTCCCTCCACTGCTTATGAGGAATCAGTGTTCCATCACAGACCTTCAGACTCTCTCTTTCCATTGAGGTTGTCTCACTTCAGAATCAGGAGATGACCCTTTTTCTTGTTTGTGGTGGTGTCTGGGTATTCTGTTATCTGCACCTCCTTGCAGAAACAACCTCTCTGCAAAGCTGGCTGTCCAAATATGAGATAAGTAGGAGATCTCATGAGAGGTCAGGTATTTATATCTGTTCTACCCTCTTCTGCTGTCACAGTACTTTTTCATATAACTCCTGGGCCCACCTGTTGTTGTAGAAGATGACTTGTAAGGTTTGCATTGCTGTAACTTGGTGATCTGCTTGGTTCCTAATTAAAAAAAGCTTTTTTTTTTTTTNNNNGAGGAAATTTAACTTTGTGCAGGCTCTGCACACAAATAGAACAACTGCTGTTGAGCTTGTCAGCCCTGGCAGTGTCCTGTTGAGAGGCCTCCTGGTGTCAAGTGCACTTGCCTTCTCAATATGAAAAGGAATTTATATTTGTAATGAATATTCATACAAGAAAGACATGGGTGATCTGCAGATAAAACAAAGGTTTTTAGCCTCACAAGAGCAGTGCTGTGAGAATTAGTATGGAGGGAATCTTAAATGACAAAATTCAGCCTATCCCATCGCAGGAGCCAACGGGTGCAATTCTGCCCAAATTGATGGAGTGGCTTTCATTTACCCCAACAGTGAATTTGTTACCTACCCAGCCAGACCTAATACTTTCAGACATGAACAGATGAGAGGATCAGTGTATTAATGCAGAAGATTTAGTAGCTATTTGGTGAGTTTTTCCCATCTTTGACATTTCAGAATGGAGCTTAATGATGCAGCAGATCAGCACAAACAACCTGACTGCATGGGGACATTTCTTTTCCTCTCTTTCTGCTGCCTTTTTCAGGCTTGGCATTCTCCGTGTGGATGACTTGGGACAGTAGGGTCCCTTTTCAAGTGCACCTACAGGCTTTGCCACAGTTGTTAAGCTTCCTTTGTGAAGCAGGAATTCTACAAGGGCACAGGTTAGTCAGTTTTTCAGAGCTCAAAATAATCCTGTTTCCCTGGTTCCTCAGAAGATGTTGTGTTTAAAAAAAAATAAAATAAAAAAAAATTACACACTTTAATAGAAATACTTTTCCTTCATTAAATTAAATCTCTAAAGCCCAATAGCATTTTCAGTGCTTATATGAAAATGCCAGTGGGGATTTGAGATTAAAAGCGGTATTTTTGTACAAGTCAATGAAGATCTCAATAGGAAAGAACACTCTTCAAATATAAATTCCTCCAGTATCGAGAAAGACAGATTTTCTACTTAGGTCCTTGATAATACTTTTCTCAACCTTGTTATGAAATTCTGTTTTCACATATCTGATATAAGGCTGTTACACATTAGCTCTCCATTTAATGAAATCTTATTAATAGTGCCTTTTTTATTATAGAGATATGCCAAGCTACTCAGATTTAATTCATGTTTAACAGTAAACATGAGGTACTGTGATCCATTTATATGCAGCTCAGGTTCTCTTTTTCTACCAAAAAAAAAAAGATTGAATGGCACATTAAAAATGGAACTAAAATATATCTACTGTTGATTTATACTGGAATAATCTTGGGTGTATATTGCCATGAAAGGCCACTTACATGTGTGACCCACACCTAGAAGAGCAGGAAAGGAATACAACAAAAAAATTCCTAGGAAAGGTTTGTTGGTGGTTTGTTTTGGGATTTTTATTTTCTCCCTCTTCTGATGTCTTCTATCCATTCAAGAAAAAAAATGCCATCTTAAAACTTGAGATCTGTATTTTTGTAGATAAAATACTGCATGATCAAGGTGCAGATTTTGGGAAAGCACTTTCCAGATTGTTTTACAGGGAAGAGAAGAAACAGGCATAATTTGGCTTTAGTAAAAAATGCAAGGAGATGTGAAGGTTTTATTTGATTCAAGAATCTGAAAGCAATGTATAAAACCAGATAATCATTACTAGTGCTTTCAAAATGGATCAAAATAAAGCAAGAGTTGTGGAAACAGACATTAAAAAAAAAAAAAAAAAGTAGGGCAGGTATATACACTCCCCATACCAATTTTCTTCATAGAATGGTCTGGGTTGGAAAGACCTTAAAGACCATCTCATTCCAGCCCCCTGCCATGGGCAGGGACACCTTCCACTGTCCCAGGTTGCTCAGAGCCCCATGTCCAGGGATGGGACATCCACGGCTTCTCTGGGCAGCCTGTGCCTCACCACCCTCAGTCTGGAAGGTACCTGATCTGCTGCTTAAAATAGCCATCAATTTTTCAGTAGCTATCTGTGATCCCAGAAAAAGCTCGAAATAAGGATTAAAAAGCCCTAGTTAACTCAAGGCAGTCAAGTAGAATGTGTTCAAGAAGAGTCCTTGGATTCTGTCTCTGTTTTCAATTCACATCTTCTGCCAGCCCTGGGAAGGTCCTCTCACTCTGGTCTCCCTCCTGAAGTTACACAGCTCAGGGGAAAGCTGGGATAGGGAAACAATATTTTAACACAACCCCTGTCATTTTAAGTTTTCCAAACTCTGTTCTAAATTTGAGTCTTCAGAGAATCCCAGTCTTTAGGCTTTGGGGATGGGAAGAGGTGCTTATGTCTTCATGCTGAAGCTACTTTTCTTTGTTGCCTAAGTCGATGTTCACTGGATTAGCTGTTGAGCAAGAGCAATCAGATTCCTGTAATCTTCTATTCAGGGTGTCAGTGTGGGAGGAGGGAAAACAGAATTCTGGTTCATGTGCTATTTAATGCTATGTATTTTAAAAAATGAAAAAATTCTCCAGTCTAATGTGTTTAGGATACTCCTGGAAGTGCAAATGTTGTTTCAGATGTCTTCAGCCTAAAGGAAGGGGTTTTGCCTGGGGACTTTCCTAATGCTGGGCAAATCTTAGCCTATAAGTGTTGAAAACTCAGAGATTGTTGCCACGATTTTCTTACCTCTGTGATTTTTGTGGTGCTCTTCTCTTAGGTACAAATTGGAAATATCTATTAAAACTAGCAGGAGAGGCAGAGGTATATGGATATCTGGGAGACTTGGCTGAAGGAAGAGCTCTGGTTGCCTATGGATACTGACATCTCCTGAACTAGGTGACAGCTGAATGCAGTTTTTGAAGATCTAAACTATGGACTTAAATGGGATTTAGGCTACTTTAGTGGCTAAATCTGTTTGCGGATTTATTCCTGAATGTCTTTTGAAAGGTTACTCATCAGTTTGGTGGAAGAGCAACAGAAAGAACACAGGATTTTTGACTTGTCTCCCCATATTCAGATAGTGCTACATTATGTGTTTCACAGAGGACAATGACCTTCAGAAAGTTTTCAATCATTTTAGATGCTTTCTCAAAACTAGGACAGTGGCCTGGGCTCAGTCCTGACAACTTCTGAAAAGCCTCTCCAGGGTTCAGTCCTAAATACCATCATTGTGGATATGTCTGGTTTGAAAGCTTAAATTCTGCAATGATGAGAAAAATCTGCTTGAATTTAATGGCATGGAAGCTCTCTTTTTTCTTTTTGTGCCTTGGAAATTTGCAGGGCTACATTAAACCAACACTCTGGAAACAAAACCCTCTAAATCCACGCTGGCTTTTGCACGTGCTCTGTATGGTAATAACTGTGTCTAATGGGAAGATAGCTTCCACAATTATTATAATCAATAGATTGGGAATGCAAAGATAAAGCAAATTAGGACTAATCTGTTCTCTGTTTTTTATAAACCAGTTCATAAACCAAGAAGACGATGCAAGCGCTGACTTAGTTCTCATTCAAATTGAGGCTTTTGTGGCACATACTCCTAAGGGCAGCAGGATTACATCTTGTTTTTCCACTAGTCTGGAGTATCCCTAATTGTTTTTCTTTCATCTGAAAAAGTTCCAAATCTCTCAAATATTTTTGACTGGAGAACAGTATGGTTGGGTAACACACGGTTTTCATCAGAGGTCTGGGTGAGACCAGGGTGTGTCCTCCCAGCCTGGTGGGGCCAGGGAGGTGTGGGGAGTTGGGGTACAGATGTTTTGCTGGTGATTTTGTCAACCACTCACAGGTCTGTGCTGGATGAGCAGGTTAACCCATATTGTTTCAAGGATTCATCACTTGAATGGGCCTGAAATTGCTTTTCTCTTACTGACAAAGTGCTGCCTGAAAAATACCTTTTCTATAGCCTGAGGGATATTTGGGAAGAATTACCAAATCCTGTACAACTGGGGGACGCTTAGCACAAACTGGGATGTGTCATGTTGTATTCACTGATTTTCAGCTTCGTGAGGAACCCCAAGGTTGGCTGTTGGCTCTGAAGCCTACCTTTGATAAAGGGAAGTACTGCTGGATTCCAGCTCAGCTGAAGGTCATTAGCATTCTCCTGCTGTATTACATGCAGATTTTCTTGGCTCACAAGAATAGCATTACATGGAGTATGCATCCTGTATCAGCAAAAGAAATGCATGCATGCAGAGATATAGCCAGGGTTTATAGGCTTATTAGAAGACTTATAAACAGTCCTCTCCTGCACCTCCTCTGTCCTTATTTCCCACTGACATTCCCCCTGGCTGTGTTTTCCCTTCTTCACCCTTATTTACTTTCAACAGATTGGGGTGAAAAGGTTTGTTTTTTTCCTTTAAATAACTGAAAATCAGCAGTAGAGTCTTTGATCTATCAGCACCCTGTATTGGCTGACCCTTGGGTGCACAGAGAGTGTTGGGGAGTAAATATAAATTCAGTTATGTATCCTTGGCTCAGGAATTCAAATGCCAGGTGGAAGAATTCCTTATAGTGAGGGGATGTGGATGCAGTCCTCCTTCAAACAGGAAGGGCTGAGCAGCCAAAACTGTATGAAATGATGTAGGCATGCATGTTGAAATTCTCCCTATATTTGCTCAGGAATTTTTGTACCTACAGAATATGTAAATGGAGCCCTGTTGGCATCAGGGTGATATGGGATAATGCACAGGATGGGGGAGTCGGGGAACTTAGAAAAATGGATTAATCTTTTCCATTCCCCTTTAATTAGTAATTTTTTTCTATTTAAATCAGGATGGGAGGGGGGATAGGGAGACAGTGCTGCTTCTGCAGGTGTGGCAAGATGCCTACAGAGGAAATGACTTTGGGAAAGGCAAGAGAAGTCCATGTCAGTTGTAGGCCTCGTGGTGATAGAAAAGCAGGCTCAGTGTGGCAGCAATTGGTTGCCAGCAGCCTGCACTAAAGGGGACCCTGAGTGCTCTGGTGCTGCAAAAGCTGCGTGCATGGCAAGGGAGCCTCTGGGATTCTGGAGACGTTTTCACTGCTCCTTTACGTGGAAAAGCTGTTGCAGGCTCAAACCACCTTTGATGCTGCCCTTCTGTCATCCCAAAATGCATCAAGTGAACAGAAATCAAGAGTAAGACTCTTAGAGGTGCCTTGCTGAATACCAGGATGTTCTGAGGACAATGACAAGGCTACTGAAAGCAGTCCTGTATGATCCAGGGTCATCTTCTTCCATGAATCTTTTTCTTTGGAGTGGCGTCCAAACTACATTAGAAAGGTAGTGAGATGCACAGGTGACATGGTCTGAAATGCCAGTGGCCTCCATGAGGCAGGAAGATACTGGTGGCCAGGGAAGTTGCTGATATGTCATGAAGTGATTTTCTTGCTTGTTTTGCCATTTTCATAGGTGCTGCAGGGCCTGGTAGCATATGCAGCTGGCACTTTCGATGGTTGGGATGGATAGAGAAACCCCAACTGAACTGCAAGTGGCAAAGTCCTGGGCTTTCTGTTGGCACTGAGTAGCTCCTCAGGTTCAAGCTGCTTAATTAAAGAGTAGTCAACAACGTGTCAATGCTGATGGAAGCAAACGACACTGTCTCAGGCATCCCTCTGTGATGTCAACTGCAGTCTGAAAATATTTTTTCCTCTTAATTTTTTTTTTTTTTTGCTAAATATGCCCATTGTGCACACTGACTCACAGTTTTTATTAATGAGAAATGTAAGGCTTTAAAAAAAACAATTGCACTGTAGCCTCATTACTATGAAAAATCCATTACGTGGAAGCCATTTGTCAAAGACAACTGTTTAGTTGCTGTAATTTACATATTTATCAAGTTTGATTGGAATGTAATGACTTTGACTTTCTTCATTTTTTTTTAACCTTTCTAATCCTCTTTCCATGAAAAGGGTGTTTTGGTTTGTTTTATGGGAAAGGGCAAAACATAATTCAATTTACATTGACTATCAAATATACTTATTAATGTTTTGAATGATTGGATTTTTTTTCCACATTGGAAATTAGTTGTATTTCCATGCTTTCACATGGAAACTAATGTGGGGTCTTAGTAATCCATGGAGGTTTTCTGTTTTTACCAAGGGATCTAGATGGAAAATAGACAGCACAAGAGTCTCTAAATAAGATAATGAGTGTCAAGATAGGCAGTCAATACTGGATCTCCATAATTCTTGTACTGAAGACTGAGAGTAGATGGGTTTCCAGTACAATAACATGATTTATTATGGGTGATTAATTTGCATCTGATGCTGGGTATGTTTTGACACAGCCCCAACTAGAAGTGTATATTCCCTTGGCCACAGACTGGTAGCCAGGAGGCTGCTGAGGACACTGATCCACACAAGCATCTTACGCTCCACTGAGCTGCTATAAGGCAGGCAGAGGTGATGAGAAGTTGCTCCAGCAGCAGATACTGGGAGTTGTTAAAGTTAAGAAATGTGGCACTGCTTGTTTGCAGCTGACCCCAAGTGAAGAAATCTCTTCCCTGTGCTATGGAAAAGGCTACAAGATACGATTTGGTGGCTGCAAAAATGACTGGTGAAGAGCAGGATGTCAGCTCTCCTCTGATTTCTAGATCATGAGAGTTGAACAGATCTGTGGTTTGCCTGTGTGTAGAAGTTCACCTGGAGGGGTCAGTCAGGTCCTCTTGAATAGTCTGTGGTGCAAGCAAAAGCTAGAACAATGCATAAAAAATTAAGTAATTTAAAAATATATAAACATCAAGGGAAGAAGCAAGTGACAAATAGAATGAAATTCAGCAAAAGAAACTACTGGCTAAATACCAAGAAAAATACCCTCAGGTTGAGAGAAAGGAATAATTTTCAACAGAAATTGGGTGCTGACCACATAAGAATGGTCTAGATGAGCTTAAAGGTCCTTCCCAGACCAGCTGTGAAAGGGAATACAGATATTTCAATGCCTAACTTTGAGAGCGAGTGAATATCAAGCAGCAGGTGGCCAGCCACAAGTATAACCTACGTGACAAAAAATGATCTGCTACAGAAGCTGTGGCGTGCAGTTCGTCAGCCCCTTTTCTGTCCTCTGCTGCTTCACAGCATCTCCCACTTGACATTCCTATCTTTGACGTGTCCCATCCTTTAAATAAATGATGACTGAGAGTGATCCCCTTGAGCTTCAACTTGGAGCGTGTTTTTATTAATTTATTTCTCACTGTGCTGGATTTCTCCCCCTCCACTTTTAAAGGCTCCTTTGACTTTAATTAAAATTCTCCATAGGCTTATTGCCTTGAGAGAGAGAGTGTGAGTGGGTATAAATTGGTTTTAACAGTTTGCTGACTAGATAGGTTTTACAAAGCTCTCACAGCCTTCCAGTGTGTGTCTAGTGCAGGCAACAAAATCTGTTTTCCCTTATGCCCCGTGCTGTATTGATTGACTGCACCTCTGGAATTTATTGCTAACTAATGATAGGACAAAAAGGACAATTAGGATCGGTGGGCACTTTCATGCACACGAAGTTAATGTGGTGTTTACAGGGAGCTTTGAGAAGGATCACGTCTGTGAGAGGAGCTGTTCTCAAGTTTGTTGCAAGGCAGGGGACTGAGGCAGCAGGTTGGCTGGGGAAGGAGAGGGTTTTATGTGTCCAGGTGGAATTTAAACATCTTTGAGATAATTGTTTTTGCAACAGAGGGGAAAATGTCATAAGCAGCACCTGAATAAGAATGGCAGCTTGCTTAGCTGTTGGCCCTTAACGAGAATGGAACGTGCCCTGTCTCCAGGCAGGCATCTCACCGCTTTCTTCTGAAGGGAAGGACAAGGCTGTGGCAGGACATTCTCCTGCCAGACCCTGGGATTTATGACATAGGTCCAATATTCTCCGTGTGCTTCTGTCTGAGGTCGTGTCTGTGACACTTGCTGCTGCTGGAGTCGGTTGCCAGTGAATGGAGTGCACACATCTAAGCAAAGCTGATTTAGGGCTGCTGACTCCTCCCAAGCCACAGACTCCCTGACATTATGTCCCTGTGATTAAAATCTGCCAAGAGCCAAGGAACAAAAGCAGTGGGCTGTGAAAAGGGGGCCTTTTCCACCCCATCTTTGCCATCCTGCTTACATGAGAACAGGTTTCTCACCCTGATTTGAAGCCAATGCCTAACATCACACTAAAGAAGGATTTGCTCCTGGCTGCCTCAGGGGTGTGTGTACTTCAGCCCTGAGGGTAGTCTGCGTCCCCCACCTTGCTGAATTCAAGTCCAATATTTCAAAATTTGAATTTGGTATGTAAGACCCTCTATGGAGCATCCTAATTTTTGGTGCTGTGTGTTTGGGGCCGAATTTTGATTTCAGGTAAGCAGTGAATATGAAAAGAGAAACAATTCACTGGGGTGTGTTTCTTGCCTGGGGGCTCAAGCCTCTCTCCAAACAGAGTGCTTCCCTGAGAGGTCAGTGTCACGTTCCAAGGAGCATGGCTCTTCATGAATCTCATTTCAGCAGGTTGCTTTTTATTGACCGCTAGCTCACCTACTAGAGAGCTCACAGTCATAGTTCAGTAAAGGCCAAAACCACTTGCAGAACACCCTGCACATCTTGCTTGGAATCACTGCTTTCAAGGTTTTGTACACCGAAGGTTTTATTCTTACTAACCCTGTCAGTCCTTGTCCTTCTGCCCAGGGAGGATATGATACAACACATAAATCAGAAAAACAGTCATCTCCTGTGTCCTGTAATTGATCATGTCCCTACTTCTTTTCAGTGGGTGTTTAGGAAGAATAAGAGAGAGAAGGGTTCATGTTGTTCAGGTCAGTGTCAAAAAGGTGGAACGTAGGAGATTAATCGGTGACAGTGTTGGTTGTGTTACTTCACTGCTCTCCCAGGTTTGAGACTCCAGCCCAGCAGGCTGAAACTTTGGTTGCTTTTCAGTTTTTTACCTCACAGAGAGAGACCTGAGTAGGTCTCCAGCTTTGTCCACTATTTCATGCCACTCAATTTTTTCTTTTTTTCCTAATTCTCCTCCTGTTATACTTTTTGCCTGATTCCTAAGTGTATGGGACCTAGCCCCAGTGAATGGAGGTTTTCTAGTTACAGCCTCCTAAAAACATCTTTCCTGATTTTTGCATGTTGTGTTGCAGCTTGTTCCTTCCCTATTTTTTTATCCAGTGGCCTTGAGAAGTTAGAGATGCTGGACTTACAGATTCTGGAGCTGCATCTCATGGCAGCTATAAATGTCATTTTCAGCACCTGCCTTGGAAAAATCCATGATGAGCACAAGGCTGTGGCTGCATATCTCGAAGAAACTAGAAGAGTTTTGGAGAATAGCTGTACTGGGACTCTCAGTTCTGTTCTGAAGCACACATGGTTTTGCTCAGTTTTCATAGGGGTAAGTCTGAGCACTAAAGTTAATCACAGGCAAAGCCACAGGAGAACTGGGAAAAAAAACCCAGAACAGATCAAAGGTGTCCAGGCTGCTCCTGAAACTGCTGGACTACTCTGTGAGGGGGTGGTAATTCCCTCTTTTCTAGCTTGGCTGAAATTCTGACATAAATTATTCTCTTATCTTTAAGTCCATGCATACTTACAGTAAACAAACATAGCTGTAGCCCTCTCCACTGGAGACAGCTGATAGAGAATTGCTTTTTAACAGGTCCTAGCATCATCTTTTGAATCCCTGGACTTTAAAGACAAACCAAAAAGTACCCATGTAACGTAGTCGTTCAGGTGGAAATGTCTTGCATCTGAATATTTTAGTTCTATCCCTTTGTAAAAAGTGAAGGCTACTGGGATGGTAGCCAGGATGGTAGGAATTCCAGAGGGATGATAGCTCTGAACAGAGAGAGACAGAAAGATACCAGTTAGTGTTGATTCCTTCCCAAAGGATGAGGTCTGCCTCCTCTGGGACAGCAGGCAGCTCCCGGGTGTTTCCATCTCTTCACTGATGAGGGGCTGTGGAGCTCAGTTAAGAAAACCCTGTGGAATGGCTGAAGATCATGGTTGCTGTCACTGGTGGTGACTGGAGAAGTGCTGCTGCATGTGTAAGATACTGCATTTCTATCAGATGTAAGATTTTTAGAGAGAGATAAATAGGATGTGCTTTGGTTTATTCAGTTTGTAATTTATTGTCGACCATTGCAAAGAAAAAAAAAAAAGTGAGTACCGTAGATCAGAGTTCGTGTATTCAAATACAAATGGGTGGGTTCTGAGTCAATGATGTTTAAGGAAATAACACTGAAAGACACTCAAGTAAAATGAAGACTTTAGCAAATCGTGTATAGAATGTTTTTTTTCTTGGTGTTTTTTTTCTTTTCCCTGCAGGTAAACTTTACTTTCTTGTTCTATATCATCTGAAGGACACATGCATTTTCTGGGATTTTGGGAATGATTTCTGGGGTTCTGGGATTAGACATCAAATTTAACAAGATGATGTATAGCTTTGAGGAGACACATTTGATGTACCACTTAGCCTTCCCATAATTTACTGTGTGCCTCCGGTCTCTGGAGGGCAAGGGGTTGATATACACTCCATCCTGACTTTATAAATAGCAAAGCAGAAGAGGGAAAAAGAAAGGCTGGGGACCTGCCTGATAAACTGTTATGATATGACAGTGATGCAGGTAGGTGACATTAAATGCTACTGTCTGCATCCTTAATTGTGAGTTGTCATCACCTTGGCCGTTTGAGGACGAATAATGTGCTGTTCATATTCCAGATTTCTATTCTTATTCATAGGACTGTATGTTCCAATGTTCAAATGCATATGTATGATTTAAAAACAAAACTTCAGGTTTTTAGGAGTATTTTTGGAGGTTTTTTTTTTTAGTGGAGATGAGGAGGGAGGAAAGATGTGAGTGTCCCTTGACTGGTTTTGCGTGCAGTTAATTTTCCTGCCTCAGAAGCGTAGTGAGCTGCCAGTATCAGAAAGCCCAAATGGAAAAAATGGTTGCTTACAAGACGTAATGAAGATTGGAAACAAGCAAATGGGGCTGGGAGGTAAGGGGGCTCTTGCTCTGTAGTCATTTGCCATTTCTGATTTTGCAAGTAGCTCCGCAGTGTTGTTCGATCTGTGCTTCAGCATAATTTTACCAGGAGATATTTCTGGCCTTTTGCTTCACAGTCAGATCCCTTTGCTGGGCTATTAAGTTGAAAATGCAGTCAAGTATTAACATCAAAACTGTTTATGTAACCTCCCACCACGTGGAAACCCTCCAAAACACCCTGCAACTGAGCAAGGGAAGGGGAAGGAGAGGATGAAAACCAAGAGCTGGGTTAAAGTAGCGCCTGCTCTGAGATGTAAATAGGCCAGTTCCTTTCAGTAAAAAGAAGTTAGGCTGTTGATGCACGCCTGCCTACTTAAACTGCCCTCGAAGTTCACTCAGCTGCATTCCAGCAGGGCTCCAGGCTGTTAGGGATGCACAAGGCATTGTTACAGGGGACTGAGAGGGAAGAGGAGGGAGGAACAAAGGTAGCTCCAGAAGGAGTACAGTACAGGTACTGGGCTTTCAGATTCCTGGTGGCACTGACAAGTGTTGATAACTCTGTCAGCATCTGCCTGCAGAACACTGAGTCCCACTTTCCTGCCTGCCCCTGTTTGTCCCAATAGGTTGCTCACAAATGGCAAAAGTCTAAAGGTTCCTTTTTCCCATTTTCTGCTGAAATATATTTAATTTGCTTGGAACAAGAGCAAACCCAAATCCCAGGGCCTCTGAATAAGGGGGAGTTACGGAGGGGGAATACAATTAATGTCTTAATCCTGTGTCACCCTTTCTTTGAGACACTGTGCTACATTAAATTGATTTTGCAAATGAAAGCTAAAAGCTAAGCAAAAGCCACCAATCTATTTTGCCTAAAGATGATTTTAGTGCTCTTTATGTTCCCCTAAATGACAAACCAATTTGTTACCTGCCTACATAAACATTTGCCTATATTAGCCCCAGAAATGTTTTATTTTTATTAGCCCAAACTTTATCTTTTTATGAAGACACAGGGGCCCAATAAAATTAGTGTGCAAATATAATACCCAATTTGCATTTTTCCATGGTCAGCAGAAAAGCTGAGTAAAATCAATTTGATATTAGGTCAGCATATACATCAATAAAGCATACGCTCACACAGGACCATTGTAATGGTTCCTGTAATTTCTATGCTGCCAGAGTAAAGAGATTAAATAATATTAAATGCTCCAAAATAGCTTTGCTTTTAAGAGGAATGTAAAAAGAAAGAGAGACTTTGGCATAAAACGGGCAATAAAGGATAATAGTTGCACAATCTCGAACTTTAAAACATTGTGACAATGATCTCAGAGGCAGGCTTCCTGCAAAATGGCCCCAATTCAGCACAGCTCTCATGCCAAAATTATAGTTAAGCACATCTTTGAGCACGATACAAGTCCGTCAAACAAATCATGTACTTAAGCACCTGACAGAGCCAAGGACAGAGCCTGAATGAAAATCCAAAACTTGGAAGGTTTTGGATGCAGTTTCGAGCATTACAGGCAGGGCCATTGCTGAGTAGATGGTCCATGCACAAAGGAGGCTGTGCTGAAAAAAACCTAAGCAGGACAGACTGAAGGTGAGGGGAGGTGAGGGGAGTCTGTGGGCAGTGAGGGTCCCCTGCAGCAGTGCTACCCCATCACAGGCCTGGCCCTCCATGGCTTTTGCAATGGAGACAAAGTGCTGCTGCCTCCCATTTCAGGTAAAACTACATAGGAATAGGTGTCTGACTTCCAAAACCTGTAGCGCAGTCTTTGCTCATCACTCTGTGGTACAAATGGCATCGTTTTGACCTTCTGTCCCACTGAGCTTCTTTGTACTGCTCAAGCCAACTATAAGAGGGTGAAAAAGAAAATCTGACCTCACCAAGTCCAGTGGGATTTGGTAGTGACCAAAAATGCTGTTCCTTTGCACTCCTGCATTGCCGAGATGCGTGCTCTTACCCGAAATGACATTTGTGGCCAGAAGGAGCAAAAATAAATGGGATTAGGTGCTGATCTGGCCTCTTAGGAAAAACCAGAGTACAGTAAATGCTGCTTGGATTTGATTTGCTAAAGCAGGTTAATGTGGTGGAGACGAGGCACTTGGGGCAGCACCGACACCGGCGTTCGCTTCCGACACAGATGTTCCAGCTCTGCTGGACACAGACGAGCCAGGGTGGCACAGGGGAGTGTAATGCAATGGAGCTGTTTTGATTTCCTCTGTGGAGTCTTTAACTGGCAGGGTTTTGAATAAAAATGTTTGGAAACAACCCACCTCGTACTGCAAAGTACCTGAGACAGGACGACAATATGGAGTTCATGCGTAATGGGTGACATTCCATTAAAATGTACGTGGATATTTAAATCAAATTGTTATTTGGCCATGTTTTTAGGATGGTGGATTCCCATGGATTAGAGCCTTCTGGTCTTCCAGAGATGACAAGTCTTTTCTGGTATCTTTCTCAACACTGAAGTCCTCTGCAAAGGAGTGAAATTCACTCCCACATCCTCCTGATGGGCACCAGCCTAAAGGCTTTCTGGGCCAGACTTTCAGGGTCAGACCTCTCATTCTTAGTGCTAATTTGTGAACTTGAATTATTAGCTACATCATGGCTGCAAGACACCACAGATCTGCAGTCTGGTTCTGGTCTGACAAGGCAGCAGAAAAGATCCTGGATGTTGAGCAGGGATGTTTTACCTCAGTTCCGTTTTAGTACTTCATCTTGGTGGTGCAAATGGAATTGCATAAATTTAATATTTCTGTATGAAATTTCTAGATACTTACCATTAAGCTGCTATATACAAATACTGTCATTTTCATGTTTTTTATAGTAGCATAAAAATGAAAATTGAATGAAAATGGCTAAGTGAATTTCCTGCCTTCCTGTGAAGGTTTAGAATTTGATCTGACTCTCTCTTTGTAAGCAGAGAATGTTTTCTGTGCGACCCTGCTTTAGTTGTAGTAGCAAAATAAGCAACCAGGAGTGGAAATTGCTGTTTCCTGGGTGAGGGCTGAGGGAGAGTTGCCAGTGGGGCTGTTTTAAGTGATTGGCCTGAACATGCCAAAGCTTTAGAGGTGAAGGAACATGGGTTGAGGGCCAAACATCATGAGTGATATTCAGAGGGAGAGAGCTGAGCTGCTTGCTTGCAGCTCACTGAGTTTCCTTTCAGTATGAAATTCGCTTGGTGTGTACCACTACTGTGGTTGCTGGAGAGCCAGGGGAGATGCTGAGGTTAGTGCTGATTGTTCTGAATAGCATCTCAGGTCCTCACTGCCTTGCTCGGGGGCAGTCTCCTCTGAGCAGAGGCAGCATGGCAGTGGGTGAGAGCAGGACACCAGGGTGTAACACACAGGGACAGACTGTCTAGGTCTCAGTCATAAGCCAAGGCAAATATTACCCACGATGGTGATAGTGGTAGCCTTCAAAGGGAAGAGAAAATGTTCATTTCAATCTTCAAGATACTTTCCAGAACAGAAAATGAAAAAGGCACCACTCCAGACATGTCTACTTTTCTTTCCTTTCTTTCCAAGAAAACCTGTTTTTGTCAGAGTTTTGTTTCTAGGATTCATTGCTATGGTGTTCAGAAGGGTAAAAGTGGTACCACAACAGATTTCTCTGCATTTCCACAAGTCTCAAAACTGTGGCTAAATAGAGTGTGCCTTTCTGTCATTTTGCTTAAGTGCTTTTGGCATCTACTAAGCAAAGCTATACACTTCTAATCTTCTTAATTTTGATTGATCTTTTCAATCCTGAAGTAGAAAATAGGATGTATTTCTAATGTAGCATTTAAATTTAAAAATGAAATGGTGTTTTGTAGTTGTTTAGTGGGTTAACCTTGGTTAGCAGCCAGATGCCCACACAGCTGCTCCCTCGTATCCAGGACAGAGGGAGAAAATAGAAAGAAAAGGCTCATGGTCAAGAGAAAGATAGGGATATCATTTACAAATTGCCATTGTGGGCAAAGCAGACTTGACTTGTGGGGATTTTAATTTATTGCCAATTAAAATAGATTTGCATAGTGAAAAATATTGATTATAATAATGATCCTAATAAGTGTTATGAAGCATAAATAACAATTTAGTAATTGAAAACAAACAAAACCAAAGCCCCAAAACAGCCCAACCCAATCCTCTGTCTAAAAGATTCTTAACCAGTGCTGTTCCAGATCCAAAGTGTGGCAGTCGTGCTGCTGAGCATCACATCTGCGCTGAGCCACAGTCCCTTTAATGCAATGCTGCTTTTCCAAGAGGGGAGGAAAACCCATCTCCTCCTGCAAAAGTGATCCCAGCCTTCTCCTTTTGTTCTTTAAAGTTGGCTTGCTGATTTATCTCCTTCCTCCCACACTACTTAATGTTAATGCAAACGGTGTGGGATGGTCATCGACTTCTAGCTGATGGGGTTGTGCTCCTTTTTGCTGCCTCCCACTTTTCTTCTGCCAAGAGAATTGACTCCACCAGCTGCTGGGTTTGGCAGAGACTTTCTTTCTTATATTTCTTTGCCTCTGGGGTTCAAAAAATCAGAGAATGGTGAAGCTGGTGTAAGAAAGAACAAATGAATGGCTGAGTTACGGGGAGAGCAGCGGCAGGACTTTGAGATGCTAAGGAAATAAAAGAAGAAACCTGCTGCAATTGTCTCCTGAGAACAGCAAAAATTGTATTGATTATTCCTATGGTTCTGCAAGGTGTGATTTGCCATGGGGAAAATGGAGCATATCTACAAATCTGGGAAATTAAAAAAAATTAACCGAGGTATGGTCTTGAGGACTAACACAACTTTGAAAATAAAAGTCTGACTTTGGAGACGTGTGCAATACATCTACCTAATTAAAACAGAAAAAAAAACCCAAACAAACAAACCTCAGATTTAGTTTCCAGTCTGTAAACTTTTTACTTCAAAACAAAGATTTAAACTGTCTTTAGCAATTGGAGCTTGCTGTGTTTAGCATTACCCCTGCTGAGTGTGTTCAGGTTGAGATAAGACATCTAACTGGGATCCTGACCTCTTACAGTCTTTAAATTTCCCAGAACCCATTTTGAAAGAGCATAATTTTCATTTGCTGTTTATTAACTGCAGTCACAGCACAAAGAAAGAAAGGATCCTGATTGACCCACGTAGTTTATGGCTGAAGCAGGTGGCCAAAGTGGTG
Organism: Donacobius atricapilla; assembly: GCA_013397315.1. Classification (NCBI taxonomy): domain Eukaryota; kingdom Metazoa; phylum Chordata; class Aves; order Passeriformes; family Mimidae; genus Donacobius; species Donacobius atricapilla. The sequence continues at coordinate 2,153,947 of WBMY01017034.1, forward strand.
TGGTTTCAAAACTGAGGGATTAACCCATGCTAAATTCAGCATAGTTGGGATCTAAATCTGCCTTCCACCTATCTGTAATTTGAAGGAGAAATGGCACATTTTCATGCCCTCACTGGAGAAGGTTCCTGGATTTAATCTTTGTCTCTTTTCCATACTTTTTTCTTTTTTTTAACTTTTCTTTCAGTAAGAGTAGATGTAGTCCCAAACACTTTAACAGATTTTTAAAAAATTACCACTAAATCCTCCAGAGCAAAGCCTAATAAATATAATTTGTAGCACTTTGCCATTGCCTGGCACTGTTAAGGCTTGTACCGAGTGTAATGCAGGGTGCAATTGGCTTTACCTTGACTGAAGCCCCACTGCTATTGCTGTGGCCCAGGGGGACATTTATCACGTGTGAGAGCACAATTACAGTGCAGTTAAACTCGCTGCAGTAAATCTTGGGGGCTTAAGAAGAGAGCTAAATTTGTTGTTGCAGGTTTGGCTGCATGTCATTAGTCTTGCAGCCCTTGTGCAGTCTGGGAAGGAGATCTTGTTTTTTTAATTTCCCAAATTCTTAGAAATGCTCCTTCTTTGGTTCGGGGTTGTGCTTGTTTATAACGTGGGACCAATTTTAATAAAAGGATGTGTTTCAAAAATTAACAGTTGTTTGCTTCTACATCTGGGGCACATTCTACATCTGAAGTTTAATGATCTTCATTTCTCTTTTTTCCCCTCTGTCCCCTGCCCCTTTCTGCTGCAGAAAACCTGCGACCAGGGGCTGAACAGAAAGTGGTGTTCATCACTGCGCGGGTCCATCCTGGGGAAACACCCTCTTCCTTCGTCTGCCAAGGTGAGTGTCTGCACCATGGTGGCAGATCTGGTGGGATCTGATCTCCTGCTGGTGCATGTGTTTGGTGTGGATAGCTTTGCCTCTGAAAGGGAACGTGACAGATTTTTCCACAGTTTTCTTTTCACCAGCAGAATCTCTCATCTAATACCCAGCTGCTTGTCTTCCTTGAGGTCATAGGGATAGATTGTCTCCAAGTCTTGTGAATGTTTGCTGACACGTGGTCAGAAATGGGACAGAATTGGGCTCTGAAGCTATTTGGGAAGAATGAGACAGTCACACTCATATGCAATATATTTGTATAAAGGTCCTTTTCTTAAAGCTTTTCCAGCCCATTTTTCTGGGGTTTAGTCTGTTAACTGCTTATTTTTTTCTTGCTGTGTACTATCTCCAGCTCCTTTTCCATCACAAAGCAGTGACCCTAGCTCTCCAGTTGAATTCTAAGAGGCCTCTCTTTGTCTGAAGCTGCTGCTCTGAGGAACACAGCTCCCAGTGGCTGACAGCTGTTTCCTGCACAAAGCATTCCTGCTAAAAATAGAAAGCAAATTGCCCAGCTTGTATTTATAAAGAGTTGTAAATCCCAGGCTTGTGGGTACAAATAAATAAATAACCCTGGCACGCCTTCATATAACTTCATTGTATGGGTCTGAAATATCGTACTTACGCATGTGGCTGTCTGCAGCAGTAAAGTGTTGATGGTGTAAATCAAAGTAGCTCCCCTGGAGCCAGGGCAATTTGGTAATTCACTGCAGCAGCTTGGACCTGGCCCTGCTGAGCCGATGAGTTGCATCAATCAAGCATATGCAGAGTTTATTCTGCTGTCTGCTCGTGACGCCGCACACTCGACTGCCACTGGCCCTGCTGGCACCCAAAGACCTCGGTGGGGAGGGTCTGGCACACGTTCAGGGCCTTCTCTGTGTGCTCCTCCTCCCGGCAAGGTGCTGTGCCTGGCATCTCTCTGAGGCAAAGGGTCAGCAGCTGCCCCTTCTGCTGCCCCAGCCCCGGAGGCTTGCAGGACACTCTCCTTGCTGGCCTGGAGTAGCAAAGGTAAAACCCTTCCTCTAATAGAACAATGCCTCAGACTGAGAGCAGGAAAACTCAGCGAGTTTCCCACCTCCTGCCGTGCCACAGTCAATGCAGGGCATTATAGCACACATGATGTTTGTTAATGAATATGGATTTTTAATTGGCTGCTTTGATTCTGTTTGTGGCTGCTGGCATAGCCCTGTGAAATGAAAGCTGAGGCATGCTGCTGAGGTGGTGCTTTGTAAATGATGTTATTTTATTTTGATAATGGAGAGTTTATTCAAAAGGGAAATAATCAAAAAAAAGAAAAAAAAAAAAGGATGTGTAAAAGCGGGTGGCATGCTTAGCCTGATGAAACAGCTAGATAGAAGTCATGCTCTGATTGTCTCACAGAAACTTTGTGCTTTGTAAGAAATAAAGCAAAAAACAAACAAAGAAAACCCAAACAACAACAAAAAAAGCAGGAAATATAAGAAAAATAACAAGTATCAAGGTACCAGTTTTGGAGAAGCACATGAGAAACTTGCTGTGGCTGCAGTTATGGCTCATGCTTCACTCCTTTGGGAGTGCCTGGATCCACAGGCGCTGGACTCTGCCCCTGCCCCATGCAGGCAGAGCTGCCTCGTGTGCAGAATTAACATCCAGACAAGTGGAAATGTCAATTATTTCAAGGCCATTGCAGCATTGTTTCTAGTGCTGCCAAATCTGAAATTGGGTGTTTGCTCCATCTTTGGAAACTTTTGTGTGGGAGGATCAAAAGAAGGGATAAAAAAGATTCTTCTGGCAGTCAAGTTGAGGGCACACTTAGGAATTTTATTTCTGGAGTCTCAGGAAGCTTTTCTGGCATAGTTAGGTGTTGCAGATTTTATATCCAGATGCCAGCTCAGTGCATATGGAACATGTCAGGATTATTTTTTGCCTTGGTGGAGAGGTTTCTTCTTGAATGTTTGATGATGCCCACCACCTGGAGTATTCAGATCTGGAAACTGATCCCAAAGATTCCCCAGGAGCAAGCAGCATTTCGAGGATGGAAGACCAGAACTGTGACTGCCCAAGCTTGGAGAATCAGTCCATAGGGGAATAGGGAATGAGTTAAAAGCTTTATAATTTTTGTTTTTCATTTTTCCCATTGATCTTTGGTGTTATTATTTAGTTCAATCACCATCTTCTTTAAAGCCTGAAGATAATGTCTGACTCCTTACTCATTTTTTTACCTGTCTTGGAGCTGGCCAGTTCCCTTCCTACCCTCTCTGGCCTGCTCTCTGCTGAGGGATTTTTAGCTGTATACTCCAAACAGGAGCTTCCTAGGGCCTGACAGAAGCTACCTATTACAGCCCCTGGGGGTTTTTGTGGGTTTTTTTTTGTTGTTGTTGTTTTTGGTTTTTGTTTGTTTGGGGGTTTTTTGTTTGGTTGGGTTTTTTTGTTTGTTTTTTTGTTGTGCCTTTTTTTTTTTTACTAGCCAGGGTCCCTGAGAAGCAAGTTTTCTAGCTTTAATACAACAGGAGATGCTTGTAGCTGTCTTTTGAACCTTTGCCCTCCATTTTATCTACATATGAATCTAAGCAAGGATTTTGTGTTCCTGTGGGGGGAAAAAAAGCTGTCATTTCTCTCTTCAAAATTGTTTCTCTGTCATTCTTATTCATATTCTACCATGAAGAATCCACTGAAAACCAAGTTTTGGATACAATGCCCTTCATTCCTGCAAATGTGCAAGTATTTTAAACTTGGATACACGTTTCTGTCACCTTCCAACTGCGGAGCGCTCACAGCAGTAGCCAGACCTCTTTGGAATCATCAGGCACCTCATCCAGCAGTTACAAACAAATGCTGTAATATTTCACACATGGTGCAGCTGCCGAGCTGCAGTTCAGTTCCTTAAAAGGCAGACGAAACCCTGAAGGGCTTCTTCATAAAAAGACAGATTAAGAACCTTTTGTTTCTGTTTTGGTCTTTTAAGAGTACAGTGGTTAGCCTTTTTAGGAAGTTTTCCTGGTGGTTCTTAACTGCTTGTGGTGGAACTCAGGGCTGGAAATTGAGACCCAGTCGTAAGACAGTATATTCAGAATATTCACATATGCTTTTCACATCCAAAGGTAGGGTGGTGTTCTCCTCCCCAGACGGTGATGGTCACCAAGAGCATTGAGGTTTGTACCACTTTTAGGGATGAATAAGTAGGAGTAGGGTCCAGGATTAAGAGAATTTGTTCTCACTTTGCTCTTACAGACCGATTTCTAACCAACTGGAATCACTGCTGCTCCTGGAGGGCTTTTGTAGTGAGCACAAAGAAGTGCAAATTTATCTTACAGTCTGAACTCATCTCTCTTAGGGCTGTTCAGATTTCTGAGGTATTTTTCTGAAATTGTGGATTTAGATTATTTTCCTTTCTTAGATATTTGTCCTCATTTTTCTCCCCCACAGTATTTTCATTTAAGAAAATGTGTTTTCTCTTCCATACTTTACTGTAGAGGCAAATAAACGAAGTCTTACAGATGTCAGGTAACTGTGCACAGTTAAATGTGGATAAAATCTGTGCAAGCCCCTACCCTCTAAGCACTGGCCATAAGGCAGCTTTCAAAAGGCTTGGATTTGATCCAAGATCTGGCAATAGGGGTATTTTTAGCCCCCAATATTCTCAGAGTCTTATTTTCTGTCCTATGTTTGCTAGATTTTATTTTCCTTGTGGGAGAAAAGCAACTGTCCCTCACTGTCCACATACACGGAAAGTTGTAGAAGACACTCGTATGTTTAAGTTTATCTTGTATGCTCTGACTTTTGCCAGCAGTCAGTAATCCCAAGGTTAACCACGTCTAGATGTACCAATACATGTATTTTACTCATTGATTTAGCAGGTTCTCTTAGCGGGATGTCGTTTCGTGATTTTTCAGTGGGGCATCCACCGTGCCATCGAAATGCAGAAACGAAAATTTGTACCCTAAGCCTCTAATAGGGTTTTCCAGGCTGGGATGCCAGGATGGAAAGCCCAGTGTAATATAGGAGGGAGATGAAGCCCACAGCTGGGTTTGAAGTTGCTGAGCATCTCGGGCTCAGTGTAATTTGACCTGGAGCTGAACTTGAATCTTATGGGCTGAAAAGGGAACAGCCATTAAAAAGAAAATATAAGAAAAACAGACACCTGGGACTCTTTTCCATAAGAAATGGAGGAACAATTACTTTTCAATCAATCTTCTTTTCTTTTATAGCTGCTTAAATGAATGCTCCCTCTTGCTTCACCTTAAATCAGATGATATGAAATGAAGAAACAGATCACACCGGGCAAGGTCTCTTGATTTTTCTGTTTGCATTCTTCGTCTGTATTTTTAACCTTCACCCTCTCGCCAGCAGAGGGCAGGGAAAAAAAAAAATCTGAAAACTTGTACAAATTTTGATTCTAAATTTAAAGTATGGAATAGCAGGCAACAGACTGCCCAAAAACAAGCCTCCCAGCAGCTGTCTCTCAAGATCTGATGTTGCACTATAACTCACTGGGCTAGCGGGTAATTGAACTTGCTCTCTGTGTCACCGGGATGCACCAGGTGCTATGAAGGATTTAAGTCCTGGACAGATTCCAAAGTGGCATCTTAAAACTGTTTTCTAGTTCATTTTGTGGAAGGCAGTGCCTTCAAATTCTTTGAATTTGATCCTGCAGGAAACCTGAAGGAGTTAGTAGGAGAGTGAAGCTGCTAAAATAGAATAAATGTGACTTGGGTGGGTTTTTTTTCATTGTGTTCTGGGGTTTGTTTTTTTTTGTTATTTGTTTGGGATTTCTGTTTTTTTATTTCTTGTGGGAAACATTGTCATAAGTGTGAGAAGGGTTCTTTTGAAGCCTGTTTCTTCTGCTTGGAATTTTACCCAAACTCTGTCTTTTCTTATGAAGAAAGAGGAGAGAGGAGGAATATACTGTCAGGGTTAAAAGCTGCTTTTCTTTTTCTTTTATTAAGGATAAATCTTTTGAGCATTAGGACATAAGTGATAGTAACTGAAGGCCAGGACATATTTTACATGCAAGTGTAAATTCAGTCTTTACATGGGAAAAGAACCTTTCTGAAGTGGCAGAGGTGATGACCTTGCTTAGCTGTCTCCAGGGTATAAATTTCTCCTAAGGGAAATAAAATGAGTTCTGTAGCCATTGGTATAAGATGCTTTTGGTAACAGCAGCTGTACTGGAGAAAAAAGCACTGTCCCTAGAAATTCCTGTGGTGGTAATGGTTGGGTCCCCAGAAGCTTTGGGGCATCATCTGCCAGATTTCCTATCAGACTGAATGTTCATCGAATAAATGCATGGCTTGCATCTCACTTTATCTGTTTTATTCTTCTGTCTAGCGAGCCAATTCATCTTCTTTTCCAAGCTATGTTTCCTACCAGAGGAGGAAACAAAATATGATTCCATAGGGAACAGGAATCCTATATATACATGTTTGTTATATTACTGTCAAGCCTCACTTCTGTCTTCTCTGCCAAATGGAAGAGAATGGAAGCAAACACTTATGCTGTCCTGGCTACTTCTAGACTCCAAGTGAATGCCTCCATATGAATAAAGGCTTAGTCTGCAATTCCTCTTAGATGTGTTTGTAAGGCATCTCTGGGCGCAGGAGGGGGCTCTGCCATGGCCATGCCACCAAAGAATGAGTGCTCCCAGGTTCAGGAATGCCTTTTTTGGGAGTCTTTTCCAGCGCTTCTCTTTGTGGGCTGCATTGCTAAGGCTGAACAGAACCAAGCAACACAGAAGCTCCACTTTAGGGGTATTTTTTTCTACTTTCTTGCCACCCCAAAGGTATAAAGACACAAAGCTTCCATTCCCTTTTAATACTTCCTGTATCCTATGCAAATCTTTTCTGGCTGCAGTCCATAGGAAAGTGCATCCCCTAGTGCAGAGTTCCGTCCTAGAGGTGACTCGTGGTCCAGAGAGGAGTAGAGTCTTTCCACAAAGTGAATGGTGCTCCACATCAGACAAAGATATGCACAGGTTGTGCCCGGAGGGGATGGGAACACTCCTGTGCTTTCAGGAGCAGCTCAGCACTTAGGAGCAGTGAGGGAGTGTGGTGAGCAGGAGCTGCAGTTCATGGTCTCTTTCCCAGGAGTTCAGGAAACCAATTTATGAGAAGCAAACAAAGGCAACAGAATTCAACAGCCCAACCATAAAATGAGCTGCAGGGCTCTCTAAAAGTTGTTAAATTGCATTCATCCTTCCCACCAAGATTATTTTCTTTAAATGCATAGCTCCTAAGTTTTAATACAAAGGGAAACACACTCTCCCTGACTTCTAAAGGGACACGAAAAACACAATTGTCTGTTCCCTGTAAATCTCCTGGATGAGTTTTAAGTGTGAAGTATCCCAGGAGAGAGAAAGGTTGCTCTGAGAATAATAAAGCATCCATATTGGAGTAATGGACATAAAAGCTCCTTTGAAAGTCGTGTTGATGTAAATAGACCATTAGAGGAATTCCTGCTACCCAGTGTGGCATTGGCTGATACAGGATACCACAGGCTTTGAATCAATTCACTGTGGTGTCAGGCAGGTACCAGAGGTTTTACACCTGAGTTCCTGAGCTGGAGAAAATTTATAATGAGTTTAAATTTCTCTGGCTATAGACTTATGTTATTTGCTCACTTACAAGGTGTGTTTTCTGGAACTCCTGCACAGAAGAGGAGGTGTGATGGTGGCAGGGTGTGGAGGGAGACTGTGCATGGGCTGGGTGGTGTTGTTTGAGAGGTCACTCATCAGAGAGCAACAGCAGAGAAACCTCCAGAATTCTGGAGACCTGAGCTGTCCCCACAGGAGGAGCTGTGTCATCTGTGGCTGTTCTGTGGCTGAGATGTCTCTCCCCACCAACAGCAGACTGCTGTCCCACCTCTCCCACTCAATCTGCAGTAGCAGGAACAGAAAGTTGGTCTGGTCAGGCAGGCTCACCCCGCTCCAGCCCAGCCCTGTGTGCTCATCTTTCTGCTTCCAGTAACTCCTCATCCCTGGGACAGCAAGGTCAGCTTGTGCAGCTAAGAAATGTCAAGTGGCTTTGTTTGATTTGGTCTGCCCTTTGCCCAGAGCAGGCCTTTGACTACCTCTGCTTAACTAATCCTCTTTAACAGTAATCACAGAGCTAAAGGAGCCCTTGGTCTTCAAGGGGGAGAACTGAGGAAGGCTTCACTGTTGAACAGCAAGCAAATTTTTTTGTCTCTGCGTGAGATTGCCCAATTAATCTCTTGAACATCCTGGTTTTGCAATGTTTCTTGACTGCTCATGCTTTTGGATAACATTGGCTTAAAGATAATTTCCTCCCAGCCCTACCAACCTCCCTCTAGGGCAAAGCACATCATATTTGTACACACTGTGGTGCTTGGCTGATGTCTGAGTATGGGAAAAAGAGAAAATATTAATTCACCTGAATTTCATGATCACTTGGCTTTCCTTAATATGGCCTGGTTTTCCCACTAAAAATTGCAACCTGAGTGGATTCTGAAGGTCCTTATCCATGTCTGCCCGATTATCAGGGTCATTTTCTGTGTTTATTGCTCTGTATGGCCATGGGCAGCAAGTCCTACACTTTCAGGGAGCCATATTACTGCCAGGTACCAGATCTTCTCTGGGCCAAGGCAGAAAATAAATATACAAAAGTCAAGACAAAGATGTAAAACCCACAGGAAGTTTGGGGTTGTGTTTAGATCTCATTTGGATGGCTCTGTTAATGGCAAAGGGCTCTGATAAGTTACCATCATTGCCATCAAAGAATCAAAGTTGAGATAAGCCCTTTCAGTCAGTGCAGCTGTGTGTGAGAGCTGTGCTGACCAAGCTGCAGGTCAGGATTTACAATTAGGAGTCTCTTCTAGTTTTTATAATTTAAGCCCTTTCAATTCTCCTTCAGCAGTGCCCCAGCTCTTCCTCACAACTGATATTAATCTTGCTGGTCTATTGTTTCCAGCTTTGTCTTCTGACCCTTTGTTCTTTGCCTGCCCTGGCTGGGTTCAGCTGAATTGATTTTTTTTGGTTGTTTTCATTTTGTTTTCAGTCCTTTTGTCTCCGAGGTGCCCTGCACTTACCTTCCTGCTCCTTCTGCTTTGCTCTGAGGAGCCAGCATTCATGAGTGACTGGGACTTGGCTGCCGCAAACTTTCCTTTGCCACAAGGGCACTTGGATTAAATTTTCCCTCTGCCCCTGCCTAGATTGCTCACATGCTCCTCGGGTGCCTGCTGCATTGTGTACATGTTTATAAGGGCCGTGTCTCCCTGGCTTCTCCAGCTTACAGAGAAAAGGGAGCAAAGCTTCTTTGGAGGGCAAGAGGAAGGGACTCAGGATGAAAGCAGGCTTCGGCAGCCCTGTAGAGGCTGGCTTTGCTCTTTCAGTGCAGTCTGGCTTCTCTTCACTCTGAGCATGGGAGGAAAGGGTAATGGGGCACGTTCTTTACCAGTTCTGCTTAATTTTACTTGTTTAAGAAGAAATGTAGTCACAAATTGCTTTGTGGGACCCTGATGCAGGGGCAAACTTCTATTAAACACTTTGTAGGCAGGAAGGGCAAATTTAGGGGAGTTTAGAGCAATGGCGAAGAGCTCTCTGAAAAGTCACTCTCACCAGCAAGGCTGGTTCCTTAGTGGCTGATGTCACCCCTAAGTGACAATTTCCAGATGTGCTGTATAGGGTTAGTTCAAGGGTCAAATGACTTATTACATGCTCTGCAAATGGTAACACACTCCTGGTATTTGTGCTCTGACTTGGAGGTTATGGTTTTAGTCTTTGCTGCTGCTAAATGTAAAAGATATCTGGAGATGGATGGAAAAATAAATAATTTGTATTTTGTTTTCCTAATGCCACTGGTTTTCCAAGAGTGCTTTATTATAAATTTTATACAAGTTCACTTGTTTTCCACCTATTTTCCCTTTCTCTCTTTTTCTTGTTTCTCTACTTTTTTGTCACATCACTGATGGAAAAAAATGTGGTGGGGAAGGGAAAGAACAGAGAAAGGCATAGATCTGTGGTCAGTTAAAAAAGGAGAAGTCTGTAGGTCTTATGTGAAATCTTGTTTGAAATTATCGAAGTTTATTTCAAAGTTTTCAGCTAGTGGTACAGTGTGTAGGCAAAACGTTAAAAAGATGGATGTGTTTTACATTATTGGCAAGCACAAGCCAAATCTTTGGGTGACCACAGAACAGGTGTGACACAGACAATGACAACAGGGCAAGCCCTGGTTCACCATGAGCTCCACCTACCCAAAAGGAGCATCCCTGAGAGTTTTCAATTTTCATAGATTGAAATTTGACTGCTGTGATGATTTTAGTTTGACACTGATCATCTTCATGTCCTGTTCCCTTAGAAACTCCTGTGCTTGATGTCATAACAGCAGAGAGAACAGGAGGGTGCTTAATTCCCAGGTTCAGGAGAAGCCATTCAGCCTCAGAGAGCTTTACCTGCCTTCCATCACATGGGACATGGTCTGTCAGAGAGTCAAGAGCAGAACCTGAAAAATGCTGTGACCCAGCCTTGGCCCAGGTGCCATCTCTCAAAAGCTGGGTGTGTCACTCATTCCTTGGGAGAAGCACAGAACAGAGCTGGAAACCTGTTGGAGCTGCACCGCTAATTCCCCGCAGGAGGGTTGCCTGCCCTGGAGGCAGCAGATCACTGGGATCTCAGTTTGTCCAGAGTGTTCTGTGGCTCTTCTCCCTTCTGAAGTCCGGCTCCTTCATGCAGTAAAAGGGGCTATTTATTAAAGTTAGGTTTATCTTTAAGATCTTAAAATTCAATCTGACTGTTGAAGGTAGAAAGTTAGACAGTCCTCACCCCTGGTTACAGGTGAACTCTGATTTTTCTTCCTGGAAATGTTCCCAATGGCCAAGGATATGAGGGAAATAGCACCTTGACACCAGCTGGTGTGGTCACAGTGCTGCCAGAGTTTAAATCCATCACTGCAGAGTGCTTGGGGAGAGCTGCTATCTGGGGCTTGCTGGCACTTGAGATTTCATTTGCATCTGAGGCAGACTGTGATGTAGAGTGCAAGAGAACATTTCTCCAGCAATTCTTATTCTGGAACAGGAGCATTTTATGCCTTCTTAGTTTAATATGCTTCAAAGTTGATTTTGCAATAAGACTGTCTCCAAACAGAATTCTTTAGGAAATGGTGGGGGTTTTTAGCTACTTCTTCCTAAAACAGCAACAACAAATCCCTTCAGTCCTTGGAGGCCTCCTGAAATTCATATCCTTCTGACTTTTCTCCCTCATGCTCCTCAGATGAAAACATGTACTTTTATACCCTCCTGGAGAATTTCAGTTCTTCATAAGGAGAGACGTCAGGTGCTTGTGGAGGTCCTACTCATGTGAGGAAATTTTTCTGATTATTCCCTTTCCAGTGCTAATTACCATTACCTTTAGGATCTGCAATGCATCTTCATTTTCACAGCAAAATTTTCTCAGGAGTGCAGGTAGGGGCTTATGCCATATTCTGCTGCTTAGCAGCCAGGAGCACATCTGCACTGACAGAGAGTGACCCTAATTTATTTCTGTGGAGCTTTTTCTTGCCTGGATGTCATGCAGTGTAAATAAAAGAACAGATCCATCTCCACTGACGAAGGGCAGAGCAGAGCTTTTGCAATTTCTTTCTTCATGTAGAGACATGGTCATTTTTTTTTTATATTTTTCTATAAGACAAAAAAAATAAACCACAGGGAGAAAACCTTTTTCCTGTTGGAGCCTAGTGTAAGCAGCTATCCAACAAGTCCCCTCCAGTACCACTGAAAGCAACTTGCAGATACACAACTTTCCTCCCTGAGTCAAGGGGAGGAAGTTCAGATGCAGCCAGGATTTTCTTGGCCATCACATCTTCCCTGAGGATTAGGTTTTTGTTTAATAAATCACTCATTTCTCCTTTTTTTTTTTTTTCCCCTTTTCTTTCTTTTCCCCAGAAATAGTTCAGATGTTACAGTCCCTGTTTTATTTGCCTGTCAAACCGAAGCTACAGACTTCGCTGTGCAAATGGACTTCCATGTTTCATTTCAGTTTTAACCATCCTTTGGCACTGATTAGAACAGCTCAGCCTCTACTACCTTGACACCATCTGTCAAGAGGGAAGTGGGTACAGGCCTACTTTAGTCTGGTTTTGCTTGTGTGGTACTTTTGGATGTCTTTGAAGGGCAAACCCAGAGCAGGCAGGAAGCTCCCTCTGGCTTCAGGGGACAGGTAGCCACCTCTGAGGAAGCTGATGCCACCTTGCCTTTCTCCTGCCCAGAAGGTAATCACAGGAGAGTGTAAAACAGCTCTTCATTACCAGGATTCTCCCTCTCTAACTCTGGAATCTGATGGCTGTCCATTTTAGAGCTGCTGCCTTACTGGTGGTGCCAGCCTTGCACGGTGCCTGCAGACTTTGCGCCCTGCTTTGCCCCTGGAGCTTCGCAGGTGCCTTTGCCTCACTGGGAAGAGAGGAAACTGCCTTGCACCTTTTCAGTTGATTTGAGCTGAAGGACAGGAAAATCCTGTAAAAGTGAAGCAGTATAACCTGCAAACCTGGTAAAGTGGAAATCAATGAAGCAGCCAAAAGGTGCCATTACAGCTGGCTTAGTGTAAGTTCTCATGTATCAGGAGTTACAAAGCGCTCTGGTCGTTCATCCCCGCAGGGGAAATGAGGGCAAATGGCTGAGCAGGTTCCTGCCAGGCCAAGCTGCCATGTTTGCATCTGGAGAGTGTACGGGTGTGCCACAGATGAATGTCAAAGCCGCATCTCCAGCAGGAGTGAGCAGCTGGGGTTCAGTCCTGAGGAGGGGGCACCTCAGCTCCTCTCTTTAACTGAGCAGATTGAAGTTCTGAGCTGAAGCACAAGAAAGAGTTCCTATCCCACATTCCAGTTTTGTTCTCAGTCCTGTACCTGTGTCCTCCAGAGATCCAGAGCACAAGGGCACCACATCGCCCATGGGAGCGCCCAGTTTGCTCTTGCTCCTTCCCAGCAATACGTGTTCCACTTCCATCCTGGCAGTGGGTGGCACCAGGAGTCTGCCTAGCTGAGGAGCCCACTTGTGATGTGGCCAGAAGCACATGTCTACAAGTCGTTGAAGATAAAGGCAAATTAAAAGAGATACCCTCAATACACCCTCCCAACACCCTACAGGTGAGGGGAGCTGGAAAGGATAGGTGTGAATGAGTGATGTTCTGTTCTGCAGGGCTCCTCTGGTCTGTGTGTGCCTGCCTGACTCAAACCTGTTGCCTCTGGGCCCTTGCTTGGCTGAGCGACGTTTGCAGATGCTTGGAACCATTTTTAGACTGTGTTTAAAAATACATGTTTTTCATTGCTTCCCTCTCGTTATTTATGTAATGCCCTTTCCCTTTTTCACTGTGTATTAGATTTTCATATGTAAATGTATTCTCCGTCTGCCTCCAGAGAAATCCACCTTTTGCCTCCACGGCTTACAACAAATTCTTTGCTTGGGCTAATCTATCCGTCTTCAGGCTTCTGTAGTTGTTTTTGCAAGCGCAGTTACTGCTGTAAGAGCTCAGTGTCGCTGCTGCTTGTGTTTACTGGGCTGCAAACAGCGCTCTGTGGCAGGCCCAGGGGAGGCTCTGGGTAAAACTAGCCCAGCCCTCCGCTCCCAGTGCCCTTTGTTGAACCAAGCACACTGAAATCCCAAAGGTTCCTGATTCCCAAAGAAAGGCACCTGCTGCCAGGCTATGAAAAGGTAACTCTGGCCATATAGGAAGCCCTCTGAGTCTGGGGAGACAATTCAACAAAAAGCTTGAAAGGAGAAGGTTCATCCTCTTTGGCTATTCCTTGCAACTTTTAGTGGTTTCCCAAGTAGAACTAAGTCTTCTTAGTCCTCCTTGTGTCCATCAAAGTTTATTTTTATCAATTTTATAACTCAACTGGGAATCTTTTCCCTGGTGCAAGCAACTGTGGAAAATTTATACTTGTGGTGCAGTCTTCTTGCTGGCCCTGGAAAGGTTTCTGACCTCTACATCTGCAGTTGTCGTGATGGGGAAGAAAGCAGTCATCTTCCAGGCTCTGGGGAGCTCAGCCTGGTCCTGGGTAGAGCAGCAACACTGTAATAATGATGCACTTTCTCTATTTCCCCTGCAAGACCTTTACAGCTCTGAATAGCAAACTGGACACTGAAGTGTGTTTTCTGTTTCTGGTTTTTTACCTCCTTGCTGGTGCTGTGTGACCTGTTGGTGGACAGCTGAAACTCCCCCTCAGGGCCATGGTGAAAAGTCTGGTGTTTGTGAGTTGATAAGAATGGCAGGGAACAGTGCAGCGATTCCTGGATTAATTCTGCCAGGGTACATGCCTGCTTGACTCTGGTCCATGCATTCTGGATTTTACTCCCCTCGTGTTTATTTTTCCCCTCTTTACAATCAAGCCTCAATTCTGGGTTGTCTCTTGTCTTGCACATCAGGGAAGGTGGAATCTTCTGCATATTTCTGTTCAACTCTAGGGCTGAAATCCTATCTGTATTTAACATCAGTTAATTCTGTAAAAATTGAGGGCCATAACGCAGTGAATATTTTTTGAGCTGACTGAGGGACTCACACTCATGGGAAGGACAGACTTTGAATAATAATGACCAAGCACATCATTTTCTGAGGTAACATCTTGAGAATGATTCTGATAAATCCCAAGTAATTCATTAATGAAACAAGATCATCTGATCCTTGCAGTGTTTCTCCAGGAACCCTTTTGTTTTTCCCCAGGAGGAAAAGAGGCGTTATCCAGGGGGTATTGGTAGGCTCATTTTGATGCAAAGAGAACTCCAAGCTCCTTACAGCATATTAAGAAAATTAAAGAAAGGAAAGCCAGCCAACAAAGTCACCCACTCAGTCTGTGCTGTGCACTGAATTTAGGAACCCTTCAGGCAATCCTGCAGCAGCAGCTGTGTGCTCCTGCCAATACCTCCTCTCTTTGTCAGCCTGGCAGGTTCTTTCAAGTCAACTCCACAGGTCTTTGCTGTTACACCAGTTCTACTGGAGACCTGCACGGCTGCCCCTGGGCCCGGGAGATTCGTTTGTGGTTAAGCAAGCAACATCAGCCATCAGGGTAATGAAGGGACTGAGATGGGCTCATCCCTGCAGAGGGCAGGAGAGAGACTGCTTCCCTCTGTGCAGGCTTGCACTTTTTACCAGACAAATCCAGCCCTGGCCTCATTCTGCTCTTCTAAATTAGTCTACTCCTTTGAAGCTTGTGGGTATCCCATTGCGGCAAGGACCAGGAAAGGCAGACACTGTGAACTAACGGGAGGGATTAACCCAGTGTCCCACCTGGGCTCGTGGTGCTGCTGGAGAGAGCACGAGTCCCCTGCACTCAGAACTGCAGTGCAACAAGGGAAATGAGGCCACCAACACCCTGCTGCTACTCTGATCAAGCACCCACCCCAGCTGGAATTTAGTGGGTTTTTTCCTCGTTCTATATCTTTTCCTGAAGTCTGAAAATACTCACAATCCAATTCACTGGCATCAAAATGAGTCCCAAGGCCATAAATTGCCACGTCCAACAAATAAGGGAAAGGGTCAAACTTCGGTTACTTGGGGCTTCCAGCTGTAAAACTGCCAAAGCATCAGAACAAGGCCTTAAGGCATGTTAGAAGACAGTTTTATCAGAACTAGATTGCATGAATATGACCTAGGCCATCTTTTGTAACAAGATCATTTGTGTGGTCTCATCATGTACTCAAGTCTGTTTAGTGATGTTATTTTTTGGGGGGTTTTCAGACAGGATCAGGCTTGGGGTAGAATAAAGTATCTAGAAAATTTTAAAGTAGGAACTAGACTTGTCCTCACAAAATGCTTAATTGTGGGGTTTTTTTTTTTTTTGGCTGACCAGATTAACAGGCAAAATTAAATGCCATATTTTACCCTCTTCAGGTAATTCTGTGAGGTTCTGAGAACCAGATATACTTTGTGGAACACTTTGTGTGCTCCTTTCTGTGCTTACTTGTTTGTAAGAAAACAGCAGAAGTGAGAGTACTTAGGGCTGCAATTCTGAACTGACCAGCAACACTGGTTGTCTCTGTCACCAAAAATCTTTCCATCTTGACCTCCAAGGGGCTGTTTTTCAGAAATCTTATCTTTCAGAAAGCTTATCTTTAGGGAAGAGTGGGCTGGGGATGGGCTGCCAGTGGCACAGATCTCGCTAGTGACAGCTGAGTAAGAACAGAAAAGTTTCAGAATTTTACTCAACACCCAGCATTTTGTGGCCACTTGCCATGTTTCCAACCACAGTCGGCTCCAATGAGCTTTCATGAGTTTGTTTGGAAAATCCATCTGCTGGTTTTGGCCCCAGAGATGCCAGTTTTGCTGCCCTGCAAATCTGGCCATTGCTATCTCAAGTTGAGCACACTAAGATAGCAGACTCTGGTAGCAACTTGCCAAAAATCAGCAGTGCTAGAGACTAAGATCAGGCATTCTGGCTCCTGGTCCCACATCCCAGTCACTGGGAATGCCAACTTTAATTATGTTTTACTGGCAATGTATATCTATATCTTTTCAGCACTGAATTGGGATGTTGTGCTCCAGCCAAGCGCCAGCAGCCACACATCCTTCAAAGCAGATGTGAATCTTTTTATGAGGAAAGAGCAACAGCTCATAAAAATACATAGGAAATCCCAAACACTCATCACTTAGCAACTTTCTACACTGAACTGATTGTACTTCTAGACTGCTGATTTGTGACTGACTATTCCAGTCACATCCATTTCACTGTGTATTCTCCCTGTTTGAAATGCATCTGGAGTGTCAGGGTCTGGAACTCTTTGGTGTTCTGAGGCCTTGTTTGCATGGTCTAAATCTAGATGGCTCTTAAAAATAGTAGGATAGTGCACATGAGAGGCTGTGGTGTAAATGTACCTCCTTTATGTGGAATGTCCGTAATAAAATTAAAGATTTCCATCCTAGTCAGTCCTGTCCAATCAGCAGACACATTAAAATGGGAATCAAGGAATGCCTTGTGGTATCATATGGTCCATTTCCATACCCAGGAGTCCCAGAATGTTTTAGCATGGCAAAGTTTTGCCAAATCTTCATTGGAGTTGCAATCTCAATAGATGCCAAATGTCATTTGAGGCTGTGATGGCAGAAATGTCTCCTGTATTCTTCCTTACCAGGTGTGAGAAGGAATTTTATCTCTATCTAATTCTGGAAAGCAGTTGAAATGTGTGGGTACCAGAATGGTCAGGGTCATTTCCTCACAGAGCTGTGATGCAGCAGCACAACGGGCACTCACTGTCCCCACACCCTGTGATCTGCTGGTGTGTTTAGAGACAGCTATCACACACTTGTGGTCCTCCACCAGAGACTGCAGCCCGCTCAGTTAGAACATTACATGCAAAAGAAGATATCTGGGAAGCCTGGAGATGTTGGCTGGAATGCCCTGACTTGGGTCAGCAACTGACAGAGCAGTTTCTCTCTCATACTGACAGAGCCCAACTGGGAGGCTCCTGACTGCTGCTCCCACTGCTTCACGTGGATTTGTGTTCCAGCCACACCAAATTCAAGATTAATTGTTTGTGAAACCCTGGGCTAACAGGAGGAGGGAGGGAGGGCATGGTCAGGAATGATGGGTTTTTTAAAATCTTCTTTAAATCAATTAGTGTCTGTGCTTACCATGTACATTAAAACTGGAGAAAATCCACTATGCCTTGATCTGCCATTTGAAGTATTTGTTGCCAGTCATTCTCAATTCCTTTGCATGCAGCCCCTCCAGCAGAAGCATGGTTTTCTCTGGAGCTGACATTAGCACTGTTCCACTGGGCTGGCAAAATGCAGTGAGGATTGCGTTCCCTGGGAGACTGGCTGTTTTCCATTTATTTCACTGCTCTGGAAACAGGCCTAGCTGTAATGGCCTAACATATCTTAAAACAGGAAAATTACTAATTCAAGTCAGTGAGCATATTTTCATTTTAAAAGAGTAACAAATTAAATAAACTCCCTGCATTTTGCATTTGAGACCTCAGTGTTTCATCTGCTGTAATCTAATTCACCCATTCATTTCCTGCACATTCATTTTATCCCATTATTTGAGATTTCCTTTGCTTTTAATCTTGTGTTTTGAAGAGACCAAGAGTTACAGCAGAGAATAGATGAGAGACTAAACGGTAAATAAAAGAACAAACATGCTGTAATATAGCTTGATGTGTTTCTAATCAATCTGCTTATTGCAGCTGGATCCTTAGTTAGGTGTGCAACTTTTCTGCCTCTGGTTGATTAAAACTTCTTTAAAAATAGGTGAGGTTGAGCTCTGTGCACAGTTCACCGGATACTAACTGTTGGTTTGGTTTTTAGGGTTTTTTTTTACAATAGCAGTGATGGTTGCAGGTTTAAAAAAACAACTGAAATGACCATGGGGACCTATAGACTTTTTTTTGGAGAAGCTTTTAACCAACCAAACTCATACAACAAGGTCTTGCTTAGCACTGAAATATTTTCCTGTCTAACTGGGGACAAATTGCTGTGTGATCAAAAGGTTTGATAGTCCAAGAGAATCAATCAGCCTTTCTCTTTCTGTACTCTTCAGAAATAATGTAACTGGGGATGTCCTCCCTAGAGCTGTCTCACCTGCCTTGGTTGGCTCAGATGTGTTTTGTCATGGGCAATTGTTGTTTATTTGTTGTTTCCCCTGAGGCCTTCCTGTCCACAGGAACCACTGGGGAAAATTGTTCACTTCTCTACACTTAAAACAAACTTGATTGCTTTTCCTCACGTGCCACCCGCAGGGCTGTGCAGGTCCCCTCTGAGCCTTTCCTGGGGGAAGTCTGAAGGAACTCAGAACATCAGCAGAGGAGGCAGGAGGAGAGTCTGACTTGAAAAGTGGGGTCTGATGGATGCTCACTCAGGTTTTGTGCAAGGGGCTGCATCCTTCTGAGAGCGAGCTCTCTTAGCCTCCTTTGCCTTGGACCTGGGTGTGCTGGGGATGGCCAGAGAGGGGGTTCATGGAAAACTGACACTGTTCTGGATCTTCCCAGTCTTGACTGCAGGAACTACTGAGAGAGAGGCGTAGACATGCAGATATACACCAGTCTGGGCATTTGGAAACTGGTGACATAATTCAGACATCAAATTTTCCTTCATCTAACATGGTAAGCAGGTGCCTGTTTTAGTTCTGCAGTGCTTCTTCACCAGCTGTATTAGCTTTTATAGTTTTGATGAAATGAACCTTGGTTTTACCATGGATTCCAAAGGGACCTTTGGAAAGCCAAGGCAACCTATTAATAAAGCATTCAAAATCTATAGGTTCTTTCTGGATTGATGTTAGCATCACCCTTCTTCACCCCCTCCTCTGCCCAAGAAACATGTTTCTAAAAAGGTGTGAAATACTACAAACAAAACACATTGGAGTTTGTCAATCTGTTTTTCCACATCAGGAGGAGGAGCAGGACTGTAAGAAGGGGCAGAGTCATCATCTGTGATGATCTTTTGTAGGAATAATTTTGGTGACAGCATGATGCTAGATCATGTCAGTAACCTCACTATGAGTCAGCTCTGCTTGTTTATCACCCTTCACATGCTTTTATTTTTGTTCTTGCTATTGAAGCACTTCAGACTAAGGCATTTTTGGACCATTTTTGCCTGTTGGGCTCTGCTGGGGGCTGCACTGAAGGAGCAGATGTGCATTCCCTGGAGCCCACTCTGGCACAGCATTGCTGTGACCTGTGCTGGGCAGGGTTCAGTGGCAGTGTGACACCTTTCCCACCGTGCTGGGGTGGAGAAGAGGGTCCAGCTGTCTTTTTCATGTTTTGTTAGGTTGTTTTGGATGATGGGTTTTTTTTCCTGCAGTCTCATGAGACAGGGCAAAGGCTGAACAGACGAGGGCCCTGTTGCTGAAGGAGAAACACTTCACAGGCAAATGGTGGCACAGTGATGTCTTGCTGTCATTTATTCTGTGTATTGTACTTGTTTTTTTGGGACAGAATATTGTAACTGCTTGGCCATTATCACCTTTTTTCACTGTCTCATTAAAAAAACCTCTCCAACCCCATATTTTTGTTTTCTTACTCTCTGCTGGAACATAACTATAGTGTAATTCACATTGGATTCAGTCTCCTTTAACAGTATATTTCAATAGTTCCATCAGCATAAGCATTTGAGACTCCTTTACATTTCTTTTTCAGTGAACAGATCCTGTGGCTGTTAGAGCCCAGTTGTCACATTCTCTTTAACCTGCAGGCTGTGGTGAGCTGAGTGAAGGATACCAGCAGCTACTCAGCATTAGGAAATGGGTCTGCAAACATAAATCGCTTATTTCTTGTCATATACTAGATACAGTGCAGGGTATGTTTGCATTAGCAGTTGCCATATTGCATTAGGATCTGTGCTGATTAGATTTTCACTAATAGGAGCAGGGCAAATGTATTATGTAGTTGCACAATTAAATATATTGTCAGACTGAGGGTGAAAGCATGGAGTAATGGAAAAAGCAGGGGATAAGGCTGGCTTTTCCTTGGAAGGAGCAAATGTGGAGAGGTCATATTAGAGCCAGCAGGAAGCTTAAACAGAATTTAAGGAGGTTGGTTGAGGAAATGTCTTGACAGAGCAGTGGAAATGACATGTTATGGAAGAGTGAATGATGAACTTGCTTGAGAAGAACCAGCAGATAATTTGAGCTGGGTTGGGCTGGGCAGAAAGATGCCACAGGACCTAAAACTGGAGCAGATGAGAGGTGCTGAGCTGCAGAAGGCAGGAGAAATTTGAAAAAGTGCATTCAGCCTTGAGAAAGAATAATGATAAGGAAGTGACTCAGAGTAGAAGGGGCTTGGTCCAGATCTAGTGCAGTTTCAGTGAAACTGGGTTTAACAATAAATCAGTTTTTTAGCAGTCTGACATTTTTGAGTCAATGTGGCTGTGTCTCTAATACTTGCAGTTGTGAGTATTATTTTCTCTTTTCCTTGTTTTCAATTCTTTCTTCCCTTTCACTAGCAACTCTGAAAAACTCCTTGAAGTTAATGTAAAGACTTTGCTGGATTTTTAGTGGACTATGAATAAGCCTATTCTTGTGTCATGGCTGAATGCTGATTTCTGAGCTGTTCTGGTTCCAGGCAGCATCCATAATTGCACATTATTATTTGAAATATAAATACTTTAATTTCTTTCCAGAAAGCTTGAGAGGAAAATAATCCATATTGTTTTGTTACTTCTAATTGGAGAACTTTTCCACACTGTAATGTGTCTCCATAGGCCCATTCCATCACATTCTCTATTTAATTTTGAAGTCTCTTGAAGAGTTAATACTTCATTGTTTGGCTGTTTTCCTTGATCTCCAGCCACAGAGGTTTGTGTTTTTGAATAATGCTTGTCTTATTTTTGATAGCTGAGTGCGGCTGATTCAGATTGGATTATTTCCTTTGACCCAAACTGGGGCTACAGTTCGAAGATCCAACCAATCTGTGGGCAGCCCTTTCTTTTCTTTAATAGCAGACTAATTGGCAGACCAATTAATCTGCTCATCTGTGAAAAGAAAATTTATGGCAATAAGTAGTTCTATTTCCAGAAGTCATCCTCTAAAGTAACGTTACAGTGGCCTTGTTTACTTCCTGCCCTGCAACACGATCCAGTGCTTCAACAGTAGCACAGGTCAATTAGTGGACAATTTAAGCAATTATTAGCCACTAACAAGGGTGACTGGCATCATTACCCTTCCTGTTTACCAGCAAACTGTTATTTTAATACAAAGATCAACAAATAAATTAGGGCATCTGTTATATTGCCATGTCTGCCTTGAAGTAAATGATATTAAATGGGCTTTGGTTGCTGCCAAATTCTTAACCCCAGCCTAATGAGATACATTGATATGTCTCTTGCTGATTACAGAAGCTGTAAAATTTCGTTTGTATTGATTTATTAACAGGAGGACCAAGTTCTCAGCAACGGTATTTTTTTTTAATAGTCTGATATCTATCTTTTTATTTTAAATATTATTGATCTGGACTATTTCAGACAATCCAGAAAATTGAGTCCCTCTGAAAGACAAAGCTATTTCCTGATTGTATTGATTATTTGGATACTTACAATAATTTTAGGATGAGGTTTGTGTATGCAAATGTATGCTTTTATCTCATGCTTTTCTCATGCTCCTTAGAACTGCCTCTACTTCCAGGTTAGAATTCTGAGAGTTATTTTTAACTCTTTCTTGGTATTTTTACAATGGGGCAAGGATTCTTGAGGCTTAACTGACTGCCAAGAAAATCAAGTCAATCTCCTTTTGAAGGGTAACTTGGCTGCAGCAGCCCCAGTAGATTGGGGTGCCTGGGGAGATGCTGGGTCGTGTTTGACACCAAGCTCTGGGTGCCCAAGGCCAGGCTCCTTTAGCTGGGTGCCGCAGTGAATCAGGCACAGCACAGCCTTACCCACTGCATGTTCATGTGCAGCCTTCCACACCACTGCATGTTCCTTCTCGGGGAATAGTAATCGCCTGCTGAAGCTGAAAACTGCAGCTTCCAGTTGCCAAGATGCTCCTGCCAAGCTCTGTGAGCGAGGCTGCATCAGTAACAGGGGCAAAATGAGCAGAACCTGGACAAGCCTCTTCATTGGCACGGTGACAGCCACAGCAAAGCCCTGAGAGTTGGGCTCTTGTGTCATCTCCTGAAAGAAAAGCAGTCCCGTTACCCCTGAGGTATCCCCAGTCCCCCCTGCAGCCTGAGGAGCCGTGGCATGTGCCTGCTTGGTGTGCTGCCAAGGCCTTTGGTGAAGCAGTGATCCACAATGCACACGGTGCAATATTTGTGCTGGTTTTATTTCAGCTTGAAGGGTCTTATCAAACCTAGGATAGAACATGTTCTGGACACGCTGATTTCTGAATAGTTAATTCCTCCAAGTGTTTTAGAAAACACAAAGGGATTTGATGTTGGAGTCTAGTTTGAGTCAAATTGCAAGCTCTTTTAAACTAAAACTAGCACGGTGGCTGGAGAAACCATGGGCTAAGTGAGGGGTTGTTTCCCTTTAAGTGATTTTGAGCCCTCCAGGTGCGAGTACTGCGGATTATGTTTCAGGCACTGCCAGGAAACAGTCAGAGCAGCAGTTTAACATAGCTAAGCTTTTCGTGTTTGCATACAGTTAGGAAATCTGGTTATTCAGGATCCAACTGTGTCCCTGTCGTTCCTTCGTGTTCTTGCTGTTGGATAATGAACAAAAGTCACAACACCAGCCAAAAAGCAGATCGATGTTGGGTTTCCTTCATCGAGAGGAGGTAATTGCAGGAACGTTTCCTGAGCAATATAATTATGTACATGCTAATTTGCCTCAGAAATTCAGGTTTAGTTTCTTCTCAAGTGGAAGACCTGGTTATAGAAAGTTCTTCTCTCCTCCTCAGGATTAGTCACTGAGACATGAAAAGATTGCTGATGTTTAGAGTCAACTATACCTTGATCATCCCAGACATTTCAGAAGCCTTATTTTTTTCCCATGTGCCTCAGAAAATTAGAATTCATTCCAACAGCAGCCTAGGTTCAGACTTTCTGGTATTTGAAATACAAAGTGGGCCTTAAGAAATTGGTTAAATGAAGGAGTCATGCAGAATGTGAAATTTTGGTCTCATCTTTAATGCACATTTAAGCCAAGCTGTAAACAAGTGCATTTAGCCTGGCATGAACTTGGGGTCTAGGAGCTTTTTTTAATACTTTGATTGAATCACAAAAAATCAGGTCTGAAGTCAGCTAGTTAGCCCAGGCCATCCCTTCTATGCTGAATTGTTGCTCATTGTAGCTATTCCCTAAGGCTTTACCCTGTCCAGTGTTAAATGTTTCTTATGATGGGATTCCACTCTTACCCTGGAGAGACAATTCCACACTCTAATAGAGCTCACCATTACTGAAATTTTACTGATGAGCAGCCTTAATTTTTTTTTCTGCTTAATTTTATCCTGTTACTAGACCGTAGTGATTGATTTATTCTGGGGAAATTCAGTAAATGGTTCCTGCTTCACAGGATGGACCTTACAATAAATAGCAAATTGTCATGACCTATCTGTGGGTGTCCTGAGATTACACAGGAACTCAATTTATCTCAGCATTAATTCCCTGGAAGCTATTTCTGTCAGTACCAACTCAGTGGAGGGACGAGCAGTGAATTTTACTGCCAGATTCCTGCCCCAGCACCAGCCCTGGGCAGAGGCAATCTTCAGCAGCTCCCTGAGCATGGGGCTGAGGGGAAGGAGCTTCTGCAGGCTCTGGTGCTGTCATGTGCCCAGAGGAATTGCATTTAGGATCTGCTTCCCGGTCACTTGCCTGGGTTCCACATTAAAGGAGCTGATGAGGTGGAGTTACTCCTGCTTTTTATGAGCGCAAAAGAAGTGAAGAATATGACCTTATAAATTCCAGTCCACCAGTGGCATGATATTCCTGTGCCCAGTGCACCTATTATGCAACTCTTCCCAATTTTTTGAGGCATTTTACACCTCTTTAGGCATGCACATGATCTGAAGTCTGGGTATATGCTGAAATGAATTTGAGGTGGCTCACCTCAACAAATTTCCACTCACAAGGTGGGCTGTAGTGTGAGCCCTATGCAGGCTGGGTGTGAGGGGTATCTTAATTTCTCCTCTTAGGAGCAGAAAGGTTTTGTTATCGTGGTTCAGCTGATGAGCAGTAACTTCTCCCTCTGTGGAAACTCAACAGCATCTGGCAGTACACCATGGCGTACTTGCATTATGAGGACAGATTAGGTATTTCTCCTGAAAGTTCTTGGAGTTTTAAGCAGGTGGCAGATTGCAAGTGGTTTGTTCTGTTGGAAGCAGGAGCAGTGCCAGGAACCAGGAGAAATCATCATTCTAATCTTCTATATGTGAAATTTCAGGTAGCTATCTGGAAATCATTGATGTCATAGATCCCCCCCTTCAAACATCTTTTAAAATTTTTTTCCTCAGGTATAATTGATTTCCTTGTGAGCCACCATCCAATTGCGAAAGTACTGAGAGACCACCTGGTCTTCAAGATTGCACCCATGCTCAATCCTGATGGAGTTTACCTGGGAAATTACAGGTATGGTGTGAGGAATGAATCCGTGTATTGTTATATTTGCCTTATGCACCTTGAACTGTTTTGTCATTGAACCTTATACGGCTTGTTTCAATCTATTCCTCTTAAACTGGATATTCTCAAGTGGTCATGTGCATCCTGAAATTCCCACCTAGGAAAGGGGCAAATATTAATTTTTTTTTGCTTCAGGAGGCAGACTCTCCAAGACAGCAGGGTATCTGCTCTACAAACCTCCTCTGGGTGTGGGAGTTAATGTCAGCTTAGAGTTAGACCTTAGCTGTGTTTTATAAATGCACTCATTATGCTGCTCATCAGCCTCTATGTAAATGTGTCAGTCAATCACAGCTCCCTTAAACTACCCAGATCATCCATTAAAGTCACAGATTTCACTCTGTTATTGTACTGTAATAGATAGGGATACATGGAATGGAATAATCATTCCACCCTATGCTAATTTTGCTCCTTTTCAGTATTTGAATTACTACTTTACCACCTCCTCTGCTGAGATCGTATTCAGATAATCTTTTGTTTTCCCTAAAATTGTTTTCTCTTAATGCATTTATTTACAAAATAAATGTGCTGCTGGAGGTGATAATGAAAAGCAGTTGATTAGTTGATGATTTGTTTGTGGGGGCAATTACATGTACCACACAGTTCTCTGGAGAAGCCCCTGAGAAATGAAATATACTGCATGGGGTTTTGCTTACAGTGCAAGACTAAATAACACAATTCACTTTGTAGCCAGGCTACCTTGAGCTGTGATCTAATTAGGTATTGCATTGCTAAGCAGAATAAGGCTGGGTTATTGTACGGGTGAGGAGACCACTGAGGAAGAAGATAGAAGGTGCAGAAAATGAGGCTGCTGGCAGTTCTTTGTGGAGGAAACAGCCTCAAGTTGTGCCTGGGGAGTTTCAGATTAAGTATTAGGAAAAATTCTTTATTGAAAGGGTGGTCAGGCTTTGGAACAGGCTGCCCAAGGCAGTGGTGGAATCACTGTCCCTGGAATTGATACCAAAAATGTGTGGATGTGGTGCTTAGGGACACGGTTTAGCAGTGCTGGGTAAATGGTTGGTCTCAGTGGTTTTAGAGCTCTTTTCCAGCATTGATGACTCTGTGATCTGTGCTCCTTATCCCTCCTTTTCTTTGCTCCTTGTTAAACTGAAGCAGCAGGGAGTTGTGGGGGTGATTTCAACAGTGGTTCTGTGTGCTTTAAGGGAAACTTCTGAGAATAGGTGGTGTCCTTCCAGCTGCAGTGGTACTCACTCAGCTCTTGGCAAATCCCAAATCAGAATGTGGTGGCATCTGACAGCACCAGGAATTTATCAGAATGTGTCACCATACAGGAATAAAGCCCCCAAATGGCTCTAGAATCTGACACTACATCACTTCCCTTTCTTACAGGTGCCTTGCACATTAGGAAACTCCAGTAGCAATTAAGCAGCTTTTGTTTTCCCTGTAAGTTCACTTGCCCTGTTGGGTTTTCCCCTGCACTGTTATTTATAGTTTTTGAAAGACATGCAGCTTTTTATAGGCATTCATATGGCTCAGAACTTGAAAAGCCTTTTGGGAACCCAGGTAGTGGGAAAGGGCATGTGAATTAATTTGGAATTGCTGAGCTTGATGGTGTACTCCTGGTTTAACTTTCCACGATATGCAGGATTTTCAAACCTCCTGAACTAAAGAGAATTTTAATGAGCTAGTTGAAAAAAACTTTCGATTTTCTGACAATTCTTCACTGTATTTACAAATGGCTTAATGCAACTAATAACTTTAAAAACAAGGATAATAAGCAAAATGCTACCTATTATCTTGAGAAGAATATTAAAAAGCCTAGTAATGTGCTAGCATTGCAGTTAACTAGTGCTGAGTGAATAATTTACAGCAAACACCTTATTTCCTGCTCATACAAAATCCACAAGCACATCACAATTTATTTACTTGAATCTACTGGATGCATTTTCTAAAAAAAAAAATCTCTAAGGATCACTTGCTTGTATTTGGAAATTTAACTCTGAGGCTTCTCAGCGATTGGATAGATAACTCTGCCTCATCTCTTCTGGTCTTTGTTCAGATTAGCACATAAATAGGACTCCAAGAAGTCTTCCACATAGTGGAGTCTAACACAGATCCATTGGCTGGGGATAACCCCCTGCCTTTGCAAACAGGGATGCCACATGCAGCAGGAGCAGTTTTCGGCATTTGAACTCCTTCCTGTTATCTCCCTCTTTCTCAAAGCAGCAGCTGGTGACTATTTCTTTGGTTCATTGAAGGTTCACATTCGGAGCTATGCAAGCTAAGATAATGAAATGGGTAATTAAACCTCATGCTTGAGTTTGTAAATTGATCTCCTGCCAGTGTGAGAGAGGTTTTTCTTTTACCCCATCCATGCACAGCCTTGCACAACTGGCAAAGTGCACTGCTGGATGCACTTGGCTGTCCTCTGGAATTCCAGGCACAGTGGGCACCACAAAGAGCCTGAGCGTGTCAGCAGCTCTTGGAGAAGGGCTGGGCTGGGCTGGTTCTCCTGACTTCAGGACAGGAGCCAAGCACTGCCTAAGCCAGACTGATATGGTAACAGCCAGCTGGTGAAATTGTCTTCATTGCATTGGGGGATGCAGGACTGACTGAGGGTGTGAGTCCTCCGCTCTCCTCCGAGATACTTCTTCTTTTGTTGTTGTGAACTGAGGTTTAGGAGTTTAAGACAAATCTGCAACGATGCCACCAAGAATTGCCTGCTTTCCACAAACTGTAGCTCATTCTCAAGAGAACAGACAAAATGGGTGGTGACTGTGACTTGGATGTGGTGAAATGTTCATCACCAGCAATAAGTGAGTTTAGTACTGCAACTATAAAGCACAGACTCACCTGTGAGGAAAGTTGTTTATATGTTGCATGTATATTCAGGTGGCTCTAAAAGAAATGGTCATGAAAAGGAATGTCAGAGCTCAGTGTGTCAGGATGCATGGAAATGGGATGCTAAACTTCACTGATTTATTCAAGTTTATGCAAGAGTTTAAGAATTTCTGGACCTGTACAATTAGGAATGAAAAGACAAGGTGCCCTGTGGGACATACAGGGGTGATCAAGCAGCTTCTTTAATTCAGAATATTTAGAAAGTCTATACACAATTTGAACAAAAGCTTTTGTGTTTTGTTTTGGTTTGGTTTTCTTTTCTTAAACTTTCTTTTCAGTGGAAAAAAAAATTCTCCAAGTCCTTCTCTTGCTGCATGCATATGCCCAGCTCCTCCTGAAATACAGAATAATGATAGGTACCTGCTGTTCACTGTGGCAAAGAATGCAGAGACTTTCCCAAAACAGGAAGACAGACTTCATCCTTTTCTTGAAGTCTTTAAAGCCTGGTATCATTCTAAACGTAACTGGCTTTGCAATTACTGTGTGTAGATGATGTTATGCTGCATGTGCTTGTTAATAAAATTGCCCAGGAAGATGCCATTGTTTGACCCAAATAAAATAGAGGGTCTTCAGTCTTCTCCCTCATTTCTAGCTGGCAACTTGTCCTCAGCTCTCACCTGAATAGAAAGACTCATTTGCTGAGGGTAGTGCGCGACTTGATCTTTAGCATTAGATTAAAAGAACATGTCGCAAAAATAAAAATATTTTTGAGTTTCTCCACAACACTAATCTCACCTTCTCTTATGGATTAAACTGTGAAACAGCTTTAGGAGATAAAGGAAAACTAGCGCAGTGAAAAGAGATTTCTTGACTTTTCTCCCTCTGTTCGCAGTACAGCATTAACATATTGCCATCCCCAGGGAGGAGGGGGTAGACTAAGGGGGGAAAAAATGTTCTTGATTTAAAAGTCGTGCATCCCCAGGCTTGGCCTGAACTTTCCTTTATCGAGAGCTTGTTCTTAAGCTGGCATTCTGCAGCTGAATGCTGAAATGTGTCCCTGCAGGCAAGATGACTGTACCACACCGTCTTAGATTAGTTCCAATTTGTCAGCCTCACCTTTCAGAGGCAAAATCCTACCCTGGCACCAAAAGGGATATGTTGCTTAGTCTGGGGAGCTCTTCACTGAGGTATCCCAGAAATGCTATGACAAGGCAGATGGAATATCCTGACCGTTCCCTAAAGATCTGTCGCATGACCCAGTGCGTGTTCCCATCCCTTGGCTTTTCTCTGTTCCTTCTCTGGGGGAGCTGGGACAGCATCAGCCTCGGGTAAATTAAAGCCATGAATTAGCTGAAATGTTCTGAAATACCCCCGCTGCTGTATCCTTCTAGTCTAGATGTAGGGACTGCAATAATTTGTGGGAATGGGGAGGAGAGGGCACACACCAGTTCCAATCCTTTCTCATTTCACTGTCAGCGACAATATTTTTGAACTCAACACAGTCCTTACTTCTTGCTTGTATAAGGGGTCAACAAATTAATTTGTTGGACTGAAAGGAGGCCAGCCCTACCCAGACTGGAACACCGAATTCACCATAAACAGTGTCAGTGTCCATACAAAAGCTCTGTTAGGATTTCATGTTTTGAGCAAAGGGTATATTTTTGTCTCAGAAATGTAGTTTTGTAAAGACTTAAATTGTTTGTAGAAGAGAGTCAAATTTAGCAAACTGTTTCATGTGAAAAAAAGGGAAGACTGGAGAAACATTTTAAATTATTCATACCAGCATTTTATAAAGGACAATCTTCTTTCATTTTTGTTCGTTAATGGCACAATTTTTTTAAAAACTGACCTTTTCCAAACATTCCTATTGAAAGATTTGAAATACAACCAGAAAACTAGGCTTTGGATCAGGTGAAATATTTCAGATTTATCCCTAACATGTTTTTCTGGACTTTATTTCTGTGACTCTAGAAATAGTCAAAAATTCACATTTACATGTGATTCATAAGGGGTTTTTAACAGTAAAGGCACATAGGGACTTTATACACATTATTTTATTATTTATGTCCCTTTTGGGGGGACTGGATATGTCAGGTGGTTCTTACTATCACTTATTCAGTTGTAAGACAGAGTGCCACACATGCAGACAATCATCTGCTTGTCTCTTCAGTATTTTTCACCTATTTTTCTGACAGAGAAGGGTTTTTTTTTCCCATAACTTCTTTTAAAACATGTGAAATTCATGCATTTCCTTAAATTGAAAAACAGAGTATCCATCTCAGATGACAAGATGAAGCTCTCAATGGAGTTTATTTTTCCTAATTAGGTGTTTGTCATTGTGGATTCTATATAACAACATATAAGTAAACAATCGTGGACCTTTTGAATAAATTTATTGGTTTTATTTATGTTACTGGGCATAAAAAAATCTATAATTACCAGGTACAGCAGCAATATAACTGGTATTTAATGACAATTACTTTTTGTTACCATAGAAATGAGTCCAGAGTAGTTACCTATAATTTCTCATTTCCAAGCCTCACACATGTTGTATTGCGGTATTACCATAGTAATTGCCTATTAGTCATCATAAAATAAGCAGTTACCCAGAAGATATCAGGGTAGTGTGAAATTTCTCATCTTATTCAAAACTTGCAGCACATGCTGTTTCTCGTCTTCCTTAGGTGGGATTTTTTGCCTGAATGACAAGAATGTCCCTTATACTTTAATCCAAGGGAAGGAGGGATGTGGCTGAGAGAGGATTGTACTTTATAAACATATCAAGTCAGGAAAATCATTCTCCCTTCTCAGAAAACACAGAACTATTTCTCATTATTGAAAAACAAGGATTTCTCAAGCCTGTGAAATGGGTGTTTATTCCTTGCCGTGCATTTCCTATTCATATATATTTTTTTTCCAGTTCAGTTGTGACCAAAGCAGAGGCTGCATGCCTTGGGGAGGTCTGGGAGCCCAGCCATGTGTGCCAGACCCCACAAAGCCCATGATCCACCAATGCAGCCATGGTGCAGGATGCTTCCACACTTCTCAGCAGCTCCTTTTACACCTTGCTTGACTTTTAAATTTAGATTGCATGTTATTGAGGCCAGTTAATGTCTCTTTGAGCCAGCCTAGATCATATCTGATATCAGTTGGGAATGGCCATTTCCATGTATCACCTTCTCCCAGGAGGCTGGAGGAGAGGGAGAAGCATGGCAAAAGCTTTCTCCTCCCCCAGCTCTTTGCTTGGCATTGAGGATGGGGCAGGAATCTTCTCTTGTGTCTTCCTCTCACATCCAGCATGTCCCAGCTCGTGTGTTGTGCCAGGCTGGGGCTCTGGGAAGCAAATTCAGGGGTGGATCCACAGCTGTGACCCCAGTGTGCCCTGGGCAGCAGCAATGGAAAAGCCCAGGGAGCAGCAGAGTTCTCTCTGGCCCTTCCATCCACCTGGCTTGTAGCACTGCTGCTCCTTTCCTACCTGGAAGTTTTCTGTCCATCGTGGCTTTCACTGCCCCGAGAGTGCTCCTGTCACCCCAGGACAACTACAGGGGCTGCTGCTTTGCTCACCATCACTTAAAAAAATCTCCCTCGTAAAAAAAAGTTGTCAACCTTTATCTTAAAACAAATACCAGGTTTGCAAAAGGGTTCCTATCTACTGCCATGGAAATGCTCTTTATATTGATGTGGTAACTGCTCATTTAAACCATATTACAGCTCCTGAGTATTTTTCAGTTGCTATTGATGTGACAAATTCTCTTGCACAGAGGACTGCACCAATCAATAGAGTCAGTATATGTGCTTTAACAACAAAGCCACATGCCTTGGGGTTTCAGTTGAATCTGAACGTTTTAGTAGCATTAAATAAAGCTATATTTATTTTGCTTTTGGTGCAAGGAAAAAAATCCCAACCCAACCTAATTTAATACAACTTGTTGGAAAGGTTTGAAGGCAGCATTATGGGCCATTTCCACATGTGATGAATACCTAACTAGTGTCAGAGCTGCTATTTTGTTTTTGTAAGAGAATTCTTCTCTTTTAGTTAGATTGATCTGGAACTACAGAGTAGCCTTTTATTTTTAGACAAGTGGGGAGAGAAGTCATAACAAGAAATACTGAAATCATAGCTTTTTTATAGCTGCCACTGTTCCACTGAGAATGAGACATGATGTCCTTAAAGAGACAGGGCTATTTATTTTCCATTTAAATAGCACCATTTGTGATTATTACCTTTGAGCCATTATGCAGAGAATAAGCACCCAGCTCATGAATCCCAGCCAAGTGAATCAAAGTTTTGTACCTAAGTGCCATTTATGGCACATTTCTGTAAGCTACTGTAGGAGCCTATTCTTGACCTTCACTGACTTTATTTCTTTTGCATATCTTTATCTTCCAGAATGTATTTGTAATTAACAGGGGTGTTAAAGTCAGTTTGGTTGAAATATTTCTTTCCCTTCTCTCCTGAATAGCTGATCTTAGGCCTGAATAATCCCATCTGGGTTTCTTAGATTTACTTTCAGTTAAGTAACTAAACATATTTGGCTTTCTTCTCTTTTTTAATTTCCTCCATAAATCTGGCTTGTATCTCTGGTGGTTGGAGTTCTTAGTTCTGTTCATAGCAGCAAACAAAGGACCAAATTCTCCAGTGTTTTTTTTTCTTTGGGTTGGCTGCCTTGCTCTGCTTTTGTGTTTTATTTGGGGTTTTATTATTATTGTTTTAATTTTGTGAATGACTTAGTAAACTTCTGCAAACGTGCTGTAGATTTTTTTTTGGTTTGTTTACCCCTGAAAGAGGGAAGTGTCAGTGCAGTGGCAAAGGGCAGGAGAGAGGTCCTTTGGGCGCTTCCCCGAGAGGAGAGGGTCTGTGACAAGGTGTAGGTGTCACCAGTGGGGACAACCCCCATGCCAGTTCCTGTTTGTCTCCTCCCCTCACCCCAACAAGATTTGTGGTGCTCCTGCTTTGCTGAAGGTCCAGTTCAGGGAGGTGCCCAGCAGTGGCACCAGCAATGAGCACCGTGACTCGGGAGCATGTGTTGATCCTCTCCGGCCTTTCTTCCCCTCCTGCCCCAGCCCTTGTTTGGTTTTCCCTCTCTAACACAATTATTGGCCCAAAACAAAGGTGTGGCTCCTTGCAGGAGGCAAGAGCAGCTGGAGAGCTCTGTGGGAACCGTGCTGGCTTGGCGCTGTCTTTGCCCTCCCAGCAGCATCACGGAGCTCTCAACACACCTGGGAGCAAATCCCAGACCCTGAAGTTTTGATGAGGTTGAGCTCCACCGCAGCCCTCTGTTCTCCTGTCCTGGTAAGAAGGAGCTGCATCCATCCCTGAGGATGCCCACACAATTAAGGCTACACACAGCGATTCAGTCTGTCCTTGAAGCTGTCCAAGCTCCAGTTACTGAGTTGGATTGTTCCCTAAGAACATTCTGCGTCCTCCATTCTACGCCATCTTCAGGAGTTACTCTGGGAGAGATTTCTCTGTCCTGACTCTTGGTGAAGAGTACCCAGTCACTTTAGTACTTGGCAGTACTTCCTGAATTCCTGGAGAAGGCTCCTGCGACACCTTATGCTGCCTTTCAATGCTTCAAGGGGGACAGGCTTTTTAGCATGGCCTGTAGCAACAAAACAAAACAACTGGTATAGTTTTAAAATAAAGGAAAGTAGATTCAGACTAGATATAATAATTTTTTTTTTTTAGGATGAGGGTGGTGAAACACAGGCACAGGTTGCCCAAAGAGATGGTAAAAGCCTCATCCCTGAAAACTTTCAAGGCCAGGTTGGAGGGGTCTCTGACCGACCTGATCTAGTTAAAGATCCCCTGCTCTTTGCAGGGCCATTGGACTAGATGGCCTTTAAAGGTCCCTTCCAACCTGAACTATTCTATGATTCTGTGACTCTCACAGAGCTGAGACCCCTCTCTCAGCTGGTGCATGGAGCAGAACCAAGCTACTTCTGTATTTTAGTTTTACAGGTTACACTCCAGTGCTTGTTTGTGCCAGCAGGGATTGTCTCTGCAACAATTAAGTGAAAAATGGAAACTGCAAGTCAAGAGGGGAGATTTTTTCCTTAACTCTAGAAATCACCAGTTAGAGGCCAAATTCTGCCTTCATGAGAGCATCAACTGTTCCTTCTGGGTGAACAGCCTAAAGCAGAAGAGCAAGGAAGGTGTTTTGCCTGTTTTCTGTGGACATAGGAAGTCCCAGCTTGTGATTAGTGTGTATCCCAGTTTCAGACTCTTCCACCCCAAGCAGCATCTCAGAAGCAGCATCTCAGAATCTTTTTCAATCTTTTTTAAATTCCACGCTCCCAGCTCAGCAACATCTGTTCATCTACACAGATTCACCAGCTGCCAGGGCAGGCAGTAAAGGGGTTACCTTTTCCTGAAGACCTTTCTGGACAGACATCCTGGAATTTTTGGAAGTTGTACCCATTTACACAAGATCATCAGCAACTACTGATCACTCCCGTGATCTCTGCAAGAGCCTCTTTCCTTGTGGTCATAATTATATATAATATAATAATATAGTTATAATCCTATACAGGGGAGGGGTTAAATACTCTAAATTTGGAAAGAATTTATAGACTGGCAATAGAAAAGTCCAGTCTTCCTATTCCAACAGTGTGGGTAGGGAGGGGGAAATACCATCCAAGTTATTAGGAAAAACAATAGCAGCCTAAGGGAATGTTTGTTTAGGTTCCACTTTTGCTGTTTTCTTTTCCTGGGTGACAGCTGTTCTTTTATTTATTTTTTTATTATTATTTTTTAAATTGCAGCACTTAAAATGATGGCAGCTTGCTGTTTAATTTATAATTTTGGTCCTAAGGGCAGTGTCGTGTAACGTCAAAACAATGCTGAGACAAAGCTAAATAATAAGCATTCATTATCTAAACCAATATTGTATTAATAAAACAAGATTAAAGAATCTGAGGATGTGCAGCACTTCTGAGGAGTGTAAAGGCAGATACCTGCCCAAAGCTCCTACTCGCATGTCTTGGTCAGCACATTAACTCCCAGACACTGCAATCTCTTTGTGGTTTGGAAGTACCATGTGAAGCATCTCTTAAGATGGTTCAGAGTTGTGATGTTTCATTTTCTGTTTGGAGAAGAAGCTATTTTTCTTAGCTTAATTCTCATAGGGGAAGTGTCCCAAAAGAGGCATGTTTAAATACTGAGTTTAAGGAGCTTGCAAGGTGTCGAGCTCTTGAAAACTAGTCCTGGTGCTCATGTG
Organism: Donacobius atricapilla; assembly: GCA_013397315.1. Classification (NCBI taxonomy): domain Eukaryota; kingdom Metazoa; phylum Chordata; class Aves; order Passeriformes; family Mimidae; genus Donacobius; species Donacobius atricapilla. The sequence goes on from WBMY01017034.1 coordinate 2,188,792, forward strand.
AAAATTTAGGTTGTGGTTATAAAGGAAACTTTATTTTGCTACTCGTAGACAACCCTTTTCTGCTGAAGCACAGCGAGATGGGAGACTGCTGTTCCACAGCTGCTTTAAGCTCAGGAAAATGTGTTCTGGGTACCCAGAGGGGCAGTTCTGCTCTGTTTTCCCTCCTGCTGTGCATCCCTGCCATCTCCTTTTTGCTAGGACTGCTGCTTGTGTGGCAGTGCTGTGAGCTAGAAAAATACTGGTCCCACAGAAAACAATCTGACAAAACAGTTCTCACTTCTCTCCCAGTGCAGCCAGAAAAGTGGGACCCAGACAGAAGAGAGGAATGAGCAGAGAGGGATCCCTTTTTTGTGGCAGCTTGGGTGGCATGGACATAAAGCAATTCTGAATCCAGAGCATAAATGGCTGTTGTGCAGGGATTCTGGGGGTCTTGGATGAAAGACAGTGGCAGCCAGTGATTTCCTGGATGGGTTTTGGTGTGTTCAAAAGCAACCATGCCTATATGATCTCTTTTCTAGGATTATTATTTTCTAAGAGTAGCAAATGATTATTTATACTATTTAGTAATAAATTGGGTGACTTGGCGCATCCATTTAAGAAAACAGGGGCTTTTTTGTGTCAGAAGCTGGAAACAAGCTGTTTCCATGCAACTGTTATACCCCATTATGTACTGGTGGTGAAAAGCTGTCCACAACCCCCTTTTCTCTCTGCTTCCTATAAAGACAGAAGCCACCATAGCTGTGCTGACATGGCAGAGGGAGCAATTAATCCCACAGCAGATTACTCCTCTGCAGCCCTTGGCGCCAGGCAGAGGGGGGATGTCAGGGTGGGCTGGGAGCAGGGAGATGTGACAGCTGATGGACAGCTGATGGCTTTGCCTGGTTGGTAGGAGCTGGAGGAGGAGCTCCCTGCCAGCACGGAGGAGTTGGGATCAGAAAGGGGATGTGGGATTTCTGGACATGCAGTGTCCGGCCACAAAAGCATCGGCCGTCTCTGCCTGTGTGAGTGGGACAGGGATTGTGCCCCCTCCCAGGCTGGGAAGGATGGTCATTCCTGGAGGTGTAGGTGACTTGAGGTGCAGCTCCTCGGTGTTACGCAGCTCCTTGGGGGAGAGCAGTGCTGATCTCGGGCTGCACAGATCATAAACCTGCTGCCTCGTGTGCTGCCCGTGCCTGGAATGTTAATGCTGCTCTACTCTCCTTACCGCCACAGCCACGGAGCTGACAGAGGGCTGGAGAGATTAGACAATGATAATGGATGGGGAAGGGGAGTTTGGTCTGTCTCTGTAACCAGAATAGGAACAGTAAATCCTGTCAGGTTGCAGAGAACAGCTGGATTTTTTACAACACTGGAATGCTGGTGTGGTGGGTAGGGGTGGGTTTAGTTGGCCCCTCCCTTTATCACTGCCATTCAGACATCCAAATGCTGGCAAAAGGACTGGAGCTTCCCAACACTCAATGCAGCATTTATCCTGCCAGCTCTGTTGGAGCTTGGAAAAGCCTGACCCCTCTAAGGTGCCGCTACATCATGGCCAGGGAAAGAAAAGGAGGCAGGGGTCTTGCCTTTGGTTCTCCAAGTAACAGCTGAGTGAAAGAACAAGTTTTTCTTGTTTACAAGACCAATCTCTACTCATAGAGTAGGCTCAGCTGTGATTTGATTCTCTGCAAAGCAATGAGTGAAGTGCATCATGAAAGGGCTTACGGTAAGGCTGTATCTTTGGGACTCCCAAGAACTGAAAGAATGATGTCACAGAAGTGGCCAAAGCCTCTCAGACTGGTTGTATTTTTCATTATTAACAACAAATTTTGTACATTAGTTTGAACAGAAACAGGTCAGCAAGGGAGTCCGGATGTTGAGATGGTCAATGATGCGCCGACACTGCCGTGCTGACCAGAAGCCACAATCCTGTCTTGCTAGGTGCTGTACAGGTATATCATAAATGATCCTCACTTTCCCAAAGTGCTTTCAGAGCTAAAAGAGTATGGCACAGCAAGGGGACAAGGCAATCAAGCAAGCTCTTACAGCAAGGGAAGACAGAGCACTAAATATAATAGGATGAATAGTGGTAGGTTTTTTCCTCTTTTACGTTTCCATTTCCCCCCTCCAGTTGGTGGAAGGGAACACAAGAGCGAACTATACAATCAGTATAGTATATCTAAATTTGGTGAACCCAGGGAAGGAGCTTTCAGTGACAAAATACATCTGAAAAGGATGGTTGACCCAGAAGGTGTGTTTCTTCAGAACAGATTACTTTTAGATGTTTTCCTCTTTACTCCTTGGGCAAAACTGTGGAGCTCTGCTCAGGTCCCAGTTCAATCATCAAGTACATTCTAGCACCAGGATTGCTTTTATTCTGCTGCAGCTGAGCAGTATAATGGTTCTACCCATTGTTTTACATCTGGATTAAATTGTCGTTTTGTGCATCTGGAGATAGGTTTGTTCAGTAGGTTTTGAAAATCCACAGATGTTCAAGGCCCAGTCAGTCTTTTGGCAATGCTTGCTAGTGAGGAAGCTGCACAGTGAGAATATATATCCCATGCAAGCACTCCCAGCAAGTTTTGTACCCCAGCAGTTGTCCTTGGATCTTCTGCCTGCTCTTCCAAGTCTGAAAAGAATCAATTAACAAACTGCCTGTCAGCCTTCTTTACTTTCTGCTGTGCCTTTGCTAATCTTCTGTATATTTTCAGCCGGGACAAATCTTTGGTTTTAATTCTTCCAGTAGGATTTGCTTTTGCTCCTGCTCTTGATGTGCAGGGAGAGCTGGTCCTGGCATGGGTTTGCTCTTGACATCTCCATCTCGCTGATGCTGTGCTAACTGGTGTAGGAGAGTGACAGGCCACCAGCAGGAGGAGATAACGCTGTTATCAGTGTGGGTGTGAGGCGAGGGCAATCCTGGCAGACAGTTCTTCCTCCTTGCCTTGGTCACCTTTTCAGTTACAGATCTGATCTGCTAAAGTTTTGTCGTTCCCATTCTAGTTTCTGTTAATGAAATGCATTTAACTGTCAGCTCTTGTTAACAGTAACAACACAGCCGAGGATTCATAGATTCCCATGGAAGTCAGATGACTGCTACCTTAGAAGAGCTGAGTCAAGAATTGAGGGTTTGGGTTTTTTTCCTAATCTTGAAGCTGGAGGAGACAACCACAACTTGCTTGATCAGACAAGCAAAATATTTTGAACAATGAATTTACCTCAGACTTTTATTTCTGATTCAAGTATGAAAAAATACTCTTTTTCGTAGAATCCTGGGGCTTTGGGTCCATTTCATGATTCAGTTTTCCTCTGTGTTTCTTGGATCTATCTCAAATAATTACTTACTTCCCAGAATGTTCAGAAACTCAGCCTTCCAAAAGCCAGTTAGACAAGTGAATTGATGTGTAAACAGTTGTGTTTGGCACAGGTTTGACCTGTTCTAAAGACCAGCAAGAAGAGTTTTGGAAAAACTGTTCTATGGCAAGGCTGTCCTGGAGCTTTGTTTGTTTAGTTTGGCAGAGAGCAGGCAAGGGAATGAATGATCTGGGGCCAATAGGTGGGAACCCCCCGGTCTGTGATCTGAGTATACACATAAGGAACATAAACATGGAGTAATAGGAAGGATACTTTTCACTGTAATAGGGAAGGGCATGACAGAGCTAAATGTCTTGACACAGCTTCTCAAGAAAGGAAAATTCAAGTCTTTATGGGGACGTGGTGTGTTTTCCCTGATGGATTGTTTTTGTTTGTAACAAAAATATTTTCTTAAAATATCTATTTGGGTTTTTGTTTGTTTACTTGTTGTTTTTTATTGGTTTGGGTTTTTTTTTGGCAGGGTGGTTCATTTTTCTATGAATGAGAATGGCTTCAAAAAAATGGTCTTCATGTGTGAATGGTAGATCACCAAGATGATCACAATAACCTCTTTCTGAATTGAAAATGTATGATTTTCAAACTATTGTGTAGTGCTCATAGTTTTCTTTTGCAATAAGCCCATATACCAAATGATTTCTTGGTCTTTCTCAGAGTTAAAGGATTGTTTGACTGGCAAAATTGGACATAGTGCATATAAACGAAGTCATTCCATCTAATTGAAGTATTCTTTGAGTTCTGGAGAGAATTTCTTCCTTTCAAATGACAAATTCCATTAGAATCAATGGAAGCTAGAGGCTTTTTCTTTCAACTGTGCAATGCAGAGGGGTTTTGTGGTTTGGTATCATGTAAGCTTAATAGGGTAAGGAAGAAACATCACAAAATAAAATGTTATACTTCCTCAGAAAATCCATTTAACTTTGCTGATGCCTCCCTGAACACTTGCTTTAAGCAGAAGCTGTCAGGCTGAAGCTGTGTAAGCCCTGTAGTTGTTCCAGGTCTGCAGAAGCAGGAGAAAAGTCAGTTTTGGCCATTTGACCATTGCTGACATGAGTAGAAATAGTTTGTACATGCTTATTCCTTGGTGACAAGTTCATTATAGACATGGAGCTTTATTTAAGGTCAAACATGAAAAAGAGGGTTTTTATTATTATAAAGATGCAATCTCCAACCTGTAAAATAAAAGGCTAATACACGGAATTTGGAACAATTATTTAAGTTGGATACAGGCCATGACTGAGTGTTGTCGTGAACAAAGAAAAGAATGTGGCCACATCCTTAGTAATGGGTCTCTCAGGTAGTCCGCATCTTTTTTCTCTGGTCTTGGAAATCATAAAGTATTTTCCTATACCTCAGGTCATAAATTGTATTAAACTCTGAGCTCTTAAATGGTCGCAATGTGACTTTGACCAGTGGTGAAGGTGAAAGTTAGTATTGACTTCTGGCAAGAACAGAATATTTTGCTTTTGGTCGTCTTAAATAAAGCAACCACCGAAATTTCCCTCTCTATATATGTTTATCATACTGTATAGCTGAAGAAGTTACCTTGCCAATTAGAATTACTGCCAATGACAAAATACAGCAAAAATACCAGTTGGTCATTTACATGGCTGGAATTACTTTAATATAACTGGTTGCTAGTAAGAGCTTTGTTTTGTACCAGTCCATGCCTCTTAAATCAGTACTTTCAGAACCCCTTAGGGAAGATGGACTCTGGACATCAGTTCTGTGCCCTTCCCGAGCTCCGGCGCCTTTCTCACGCCATCCTGCTGGAGCTGGATGTGGCTCAGGTACCTGGCTGTGCCTCCTGTTCTGCTCTCAGGGTAGGCTTTAGGCTTTAGGTCTGCCCTGGATTCGGGGGCTTGTGGTTTTTGTTAGCAACTTGTGGTCCTCAGGTGCGGAAGTTCAGTTTGCTGAGCCCGAGACATGTCAAGGGCTTCTGGAGTCCAGATGAAGAGTGTTTAGAAGCTTTTAATATTACAGGTCCTTTATAGCACCTCTCAGACCAGAGAGTGAAATAGTCTTGAAATTTTTGGCTTTGGAATTTACGGTGTGGCACCTCACTGGCACCATGGAAAGAGTCTACAGTTATTTGTGTTGTAAATGAAATAGAGAGGCAAGTGGATTTTTATATGGATGATGCTTCCTCCTCTGATTGCAGTCTTACAGCTTTACAGTTTCCATTCAGATGCACTTTTATTGCCGTCCTGTTTGGCATTTCTCATCTCCCACAGCCCCTGTCACTGGATTTTGCTCCTTTGCATGAGTGAGCCTAAGAGGAACAGTGGGCATAAACCAGCTGCAAGTTAAATTTCCCAGGGGGTTGCCTGCAGGCATAAATGCACCAGTGTTGGAACCAGAGCAGCTGCCTCTGTCCTGTTAGCTGAGGATCTGGTTTGGGGCAGGATGGGGCATCTCAGGACATGCAGAATCTAAGGGATGGAATTCCAAGAACTGTGTTCAGCTGCAGGATACACTTATGCCTTGCTGTACTCACTCTCTTTTTTTTTTTTTTTCTATTTTCTCTTGAGACTGTGACAATTCTCTCAAGAACATCACGGAATCCTGGGGTTCTAGAGATGTTTGTTAGAAAAAAGGAAAAGGCAGAAATATTTGGCAGATATAGTTTAAGATGGTTCCCTTTGTTTAAAACATTGTTTGCTGAACAGGACTTTTCTGTGGATTATTAATTTAAAAAATCTGTTGAAAAAAAAGTCAGCTTTCTGGTAAGATCAAGTTTCTATAACTAGCTCTGTAATTCTTCTTCAGCACATGGATGTAGTTCTACATGAGGTTGTATTTCTGGATGCAGTTGATGCTACAGCAAGTCAGATCCAGGGTGTCCCTGCAAGAAATTATTAGATCTGTAAGTAACAAGAACATAACAGCTGCCTGTTTTAAGGCTGCACTGGAGACTCCTTCTAGTTGTCCTAAAAGATCAACAATCGATTTTTACAGAACTTGCCTTACCCTGAATTAAAATAAGAAAAAAAAAATACTTCAGAGGTGGTTTAATTAAATGGTCATTTGCCTGTACAACACACCTCTGTAACTACAGTGTGTGGGAGTCTCAGTCTTCTAAGCTCCTAAAAAAGATGAAGAATAGGCCTTTTAGGGTACAGGAGGAAGAAAGTGCAGTCATTTGCTTTTTTTTAATCTCTAAAATACTGAATCCTCTGCCCAGAGATTAGGAGTGAAGGTCTGGCTTTAGTACTGTAATACCTAATTGAATCATGAGCCTTGGTGTAGTCCTGAGAGAGGACTTAGCACAAATTCTCATACTGATTTTGGCATTTCAATTACCTTTCAAGCAATGACACTTGCTTTGAGTACCTGGACTGCAGCTACTCTGGGATATAAAGGTAACTTGTGCCTAATTCTCCTTTATTCCAGCAACTTTTCATGGGACAGAATCTGCTAACAAGAAATTAAGAGTTTGGTACCCTATGACTGGGAGACAGGACCTGATGTCTGTCACCCACATGCCAAGTATGTGCTCCAGCAGGCAATGACAGAAGATTACCATTAGTGAGAATTTCTGTGGCAATCCTTGACTTGAGAGGAGACAGAGTTCAAGAGGGCTTTGGGAATGACTGTGAGGAGCAGAACCATGATGACATTTGATGCTCTGGGCATGAGCAGAGCCAGAGTGTAGGAGCTGAACTCTGCTCTGAGTGTGGCTATGAGGGAGAAGGGCCATGTGTCTCTCTCTCTCTCCTTGCTCATTAGTCTGTGTTGGAGTGATTTGTGTGCTGGTTCCTTGTCCCTGGCTGATGTGCCACTGCCACTGCTGTGTTTGCCACTATTTGATGTGGAAATATAGAGTGGAGTGCCCTTTTATTTACATGATGCCCTCCTGAGCATTGAAGACTCCACTCGGATACTGGAAGAGCTTGTTCAGGCCACTGGGCCAACTCTGGGCTCTCACCTCGACAATAAACCTGGCTCTGCTTTGGGAGGTTTAAAACTGGGATGTGAGAAAGAGATGCAAAGACCTGCCTCAGGTCCGGAAAACATATCTTGTAGAACAAGATAAAGGAGATAATTTTGTTTAATGCAGGAAGCTGACACCACTGTCACGCCCATGTTCAGTCAGAGAGGCAAGGCAGGTGATGACAACTTTGGCAGAGGAGAATATGGCAAAAATATTTGGCTTTCAAATAGGAAAGGAAGTGTTTCAAATGGGGAAGCAAGCTGCCAATTCAGATAGCAGACTGTCACCTCATGAGGACTGCAGGTGGAGACCAAACTTTTCCGTCCCTCCCACACCCACAGGGGAGACTGTAGAAATTTGTTGGTATCAAATGGTCTATTGTTTTAAAAAGTCAGCTTAGATAAAAAGAGGGTCTCCCCTGACTTTTCATAGTATGTGGATATTCTGAAGTTCATCACAATTTTCTGGGCCCCTTGAAGTCTAGTTTTCTGGTCCAGTTCTGCATAACTATCTAAAAATCTCCCCCAGGAATGTGCTCTACTCCCCAAAAGGTAATTGTATTTTGCAGTACTTGGCACTCTTCTGACTAGGGGTTCCTTCAGTACAAACTCATATTAAGCAGAAATGGAAAACTTATGGGAAGCTTAAGATGCAATAATTATACTCACTTTTGTCAGAGTACTGCTATAACAAGAAATAAAAATGGAACAACATTTACTTTATCCTTTTTCAGGGGCCGAAAATGTGGCCATATTAAAAAATAATCTTTGGTTTAATGTTCTATATTACCTTCATTAACTTACTTTACATTTCTTATTTTATAAACCTTTAAATTGAAGGTGGGGCATGAGAAAAGGAAGAGAAGGACACATTTTGGAGGAAAAGGAACAAAGGAAAGTTTTCTCCCAAGCATTATGCATTCCTCTACAACATTAAGAATGCTGCTGCCACTGAATATTGTGGCTCCTTGGATTGCATGTAAATTTTTGGTTGAAGAGCTTTTCACACAAAGTTTTTCTTTGGAAGCCTCATTTCAGCCAATTAACTTTTCTGTATCTTTGAAGTTCAGCCAAGATCAGTAAGACAGTGGCTGCTTCTTCCTAGGAAGTGACATAAGTAGTACAGAAGTAATATAGGGTAACAAAGCTCTTTTAATTTTTTTTTAACTGTAAAAGAGGAAGGGAAGATTTGAGAAGCCTCAGGTTCCGACACCTTTTGCATATGTCAATGATTCGTATGCTGTAGGAAGGCACAACCCACTTAGTTTCATTTCCAGCGCTCTTTTGCTGTGTGCATGAATTGCAGCTATCAATGTGCACTTTTAGATTTATTCACTCTGCAGCGGTTCTTTGCATACTTGCGTTTTTAAAAGAGCTGAAAGGATCCTTGTATACAAATTTCTCAGCGATAGAGCAGTATCCAATGGAGAACAGAACTGATAAAGAAAAGGTGGATCAGTAAGCCAAAGCTTGCATTGTCTTCCCCAAAGGGTAGACTCCCAAAAGTTAACCTAATTATGGAGGGCACTGAGGCCGTGGGGTTAACAGCTGTTCAGGAAGAAGCAGAGAGCTCCTCTAGGAGCTGAGGTTAGATGCTGGAAAGAGCTCCTCGTGGGAGTATAGGGGGAAATTGCTGTGCACATGTGCATGTGTGTGTGTGGAATTCAGAACGAAGGGTTTAGACACAGCAGCTCCAAGGATGGAAGTAGGTCAGTCGGTTTAGTGCTCTCTACGTGTTCCTCCTCTGTGACAGCTCTGAGGAGCAGTTGGAAGGCAGCCTGGGATTTCATTTAGAAGCGTGAACCAGAAGAAAAGGAAAAAGAGAAAGGAGGGGGTCATTTTGCTTGTTTTGATGCCCATGTGTCCCATTTTCAATTATTCCTCTCATCCACTCTCACTGGGATACAGTGAGATGCCTACAAATGAGCCATGAGAGAATTTCAAAGGTTTGGATGCTCCATTCGTAATAACTCAGTGGAAAAAAAAATAATGCACCTCATTGGGTTGTAAAACTTGACTTGAAATTGGTTGAGGACAAAATTTCCCTTGGGATTTTAGTATTTTGAAAAGCCTGAAAGATTTTGGTTGCCTGATTAGGGACTTCTTGTCTTCTTGTTGTCAGATCTTGCCCTATAGATTCTGGACTTTGCTTAGTAGGTATAAAACTATCTACACTTTAGGTTTTTGAATGATGCAAATTGGATTCGTTTTGTTTATGCTTGGCCATCTGAAAGTTAGTCATCTGTTCTCGACTGGTGGCTTAGAGCTGGCTGTGGTCAGTGGGGCATTCCCAGAAAGCGATTTGTATCATCCACAGTAAGTGGGCTAAGCTGCCATTTGAACAGATTTCTGTAACCCTGTTAACTTGGGGCTGGGGTTAGAGGGAGATTTATCCTGCCTCTCTTAAGCTGTTTAACAAGAGTCAGGAGATCTGCTCTCCAGCTGCCACAAATTTATTGATATCCACACATACAATTGTCAACACTTGTACCAATTCACACTGACTGTAGATCAGGTCCTCTGGATTTTTTTTTTTTTAATTTATTCTTCTAAAATAAGTGTACTCATACCAGATGTAGGTATGTAGGATCTAACTCGGGCTCCGTATCCATACATGAATGGTCAGTCTGGTTAGCAGTGAAGTGTTCAGGAACGTGGAAACTGCTATAGCATACTAAACCAACATTCTTACATTGGTTACTGATCTACTGCTCTTTTATATCTTCCCCCGTGCCCCCTGTCCCCTGGTGATGTGAACCCAACTCTTTTGCTGTCATTTGTGTCTACAATTGTCATGTAGTGTCTACATTGCGTTTTGGCCAGGGCTGTCTAGTGCTCTATGTAGAACTCCTTTTAACCTCTTACGTTTAAACATTTCTCAACTTTCTGTCATGCCCTCGAACACGAGACCAGGCAGCATGGCACAGTGGAGAAAGAGGCAAACAGGGCTAAAGAGGTTTTTGTGGTGTCAGATTTTGTCTCAAAGGTTAATGATCCTCCTTTGCTGAGCACTGTGGCCACAGCAATGACTGCAGAGACTGTTTAGTGGCAATGCAGAAAGGGCCTGCGTTGGCAAACTACAGTACTGACTTATAATTCAGGGATTGGGGGGAAGTCAGAAGAGCTATGAACACAAATTTGGAGAGAGAGGATTTTTTTTCTGTTTGAGAATTGTCCCAATTATTGTGCTGATCACCTCAGGTAAGCCACCTTTCAGTTTTCACTGATGTGCTTGTGTATTGGTCGTTACTGAAAAGCAGATTCAAATTTTTATGAAGGGGAAAAAAGTTGGTAATTGGCCTTTTTTCTGCTTTACATCTTCTGTGAACCTCTGATAGTCATCTTGTCAAAACTGTCAGGAGAAGTAAAAAGGAAACAGACTTTTTAGCCCGAATAATGTATTTGTAAGTTTTTTCAGTTAAGCTTGGATGTTGCATTCTGTGGAGTGGGAAGGTGTCTGTTGTGCTTTGAGCAAGCAGGGCTCTCTGGGCTTACTTATTTACCTCCCCACACAGACCAGTTAAGCTCTTCTGCTACACTGGAGAGAGTATCAACACCAATTTTGTTTTCCTTAGCCTGGCTAAACTTGCCTGTCCCAGCCTAGGGCAAATTGGTTTTTTCATGTCTGAAGGTAATTTTGCTAACCTGGCAATCTGTGTCTGCTTGGTGAGTGTCATTTACTGTTTAGTTCTGCCTCCATAATTACCTGGGAGAAAACAGGGGCAAATTTGGAATTGGGTTATTTTCTGATAAATAAGGCTTATTAAGATATTCGAAATCCTTATACCAGTATCTTGAATGGTAAATATTGACATTTATTCCTTGTGAGGAGACATGGAGTTTGCACGCACAGTTTATGGCTAAAGGTCTGCCTGGACTTGTTGTGGGAGTGACCTTGCTCAGAACAATGATGTTTCCTTTCCTGGCTGTAACACAGCAAAGATGCATGCAGTCAAAATTAACCAAATATTTTGCTGTGTGTTCCAGTGAGGGAGGTTTTATTTACTTCTTGTGGAATCCTGACTTCTATTTATGACTCTGTCAGACAAGTGCAGAATGATCTTGGCTGATTCACTCAATCCCCCTCTGCTCCTTGGTCTTAGTCGCAAAGTGAAACTAATTCTGTGCACCTGCCTCACTGAACCGTTGGAGGACATTCCATTAATGCCTCTGAAATGCTCCAAGAAACTCCCTGAAAAGCAAACCAGAGATGTCTGAATTTGAGGGGATTTGATTCAACTCTAGAGGTACAAAGTCTCTGGTTCTGGAAACAAAGAAAACGGTGTAGAATTGCAATGCCTGAATGCGAAATCTCCATCCCTAGTCACAGGTTATGTGGATTTGTTCACAGTTTGACCTCTATTAACGTTGGATACCTAGAAATAACCCAAATATCCCTGTCACAGCGTGAAAGAGTCTGTCTGTTTGATCAGGTATTGCATCCTTGGGGCCGGAGGGGAACATAACACTTCAGTACATCTGTTAACTACAACGTGTATCTCGGCAAGGGTGGGGAAAATGGGCAGCCCAAGCTGCTGGACATGATAACAGTGGCCAGGATAGTGGGGATGGCATGCATTTATGCTTTCTACCTAGCTGGGATTTAGTACACAGTTAATTCCTATAAAGGTAATTTGGACTTTTTAAAGATACATTTAATCTCTTTTCTCTTTCTCACCCCTTTCCTACAGACAAATGTTTCTTCAGGGTTTGGGGGTTTTTGTGCTGTTTGTTAGAACATGATCTTTTTGCCTCTGGCACTAGCATATGGATTTTCTATTTGTGTGACAAACAAGATAGCAGTTTACTTAGGAATTCTTATTCCACCTGTTGCTCAAGATCCCCAGCTTTAAATCTCACTCTTTAGTTGGAAATGTTTTCAGGCATCCACTGTGACACTTGATGATGTTACAAGAAGTGTAAGAATTCAACCTGTGAGCTGCGTAATTTCAAGTGGCTGTCCAGATAGCAAATCTTTCTTTTCTGTGGATTTTCCTATCACCTTGCATTGTGCTAAACAATAATGCTAATCCATTCAATCAGCTTGAATATTTTGCTAATCTGTACTTATCCTGTGAAACTATCTTCAGTAGTTGGATGGGAAATGCAAACTGAGACCAGGCAAATACAAAGTGATTGTGGTGTTCTTTTTCTTTTGAAGGAACCATTTGATGCCATCTCTCTTAAATGCACATGCTTTCCGATTTGATCTCATGTTATTGATAATCACAGGCTATTTTTGTGCCCTGCTTTTGTTTAGGAGCCATCACAAATCAATCTCATGAATCTTGCTTCCTGTCCCATGGCATTGGTATTAGCACATTTCTCTGCTCTGTGGCAATGACATTTGCATGTTATTCTTGTATTTAATCTGCTTTGTTGGATATTTTGCTCAGAATGTTTTGTGGTGCTTTAACCTGTGGGGTTTATAGGATTTTATGGTGTTATTTATCTCAGTTCATGTATCTTTCATTCCATCATTAGCATATGTTAAAGAAGAAGGTGCAATAAATGGAAGAAGACAACTGTGTCCTTCATTTGAATAAAACATATGTTTGTGTAAGAAGTTAATAACAAATCATGTAGGGACATGGTCTAATTTTTGAAAATATGTTTTAGAAAAAAAAATGTGCTGTCTTCCTCCGTCTGGGTTTTCATCTGCCTTCTCATCATTTCTAATCCTGTTGCCAAAGCTGCTTTCTCAACTTTAAAATCTTTCTGGAATTAAGTGGCTTCTGGATCTTGACAATGCAACATTTTGATGCATGTGTTTGTCACATCCTGATTAGATTGGTATAACTCCTGCTCTCCCAGGTCCCTCTCAAAACTCAATTCATAAACCAGAGTTTCATACAAGATGCTTCCACTAGGGTGATGAAACAGAGAAATTCAATCATACCACGCATAGGTTATCCATTTTCCAGAGGCTGATGGGAGAGATTGGATTTTCAGAGCTTTTCTGGGCTGTTTTGTTTTGTTTTCTTTTGTTTTCTTTGCTTCTGTTCCTGTCTTCAAGGCTTCAATAAATTCTCTTTTAAAGTGGAGAAAGTAATTTCCATCTCTTCTTTTCCTGGCCATGAAACTACTCTTTCCATGGGCTTAGACTGCAGGTGAACCATTTAAATTTTGTCATCCTCGAATTTGTTTATCTCCACATTCTTTTTCAAGCCCATGCATGGACAGAGTGACCCATTTGTGGCTTATTTTATTAGTTCTGCCTTATAAGTTTTGGATAGAGATATCACAACTTTCTTGGCAGGCATTTAGGTCAAGCCACTGTAGAGGAATCGTTTGATTCTGAAGGTAGGGAGTTGCTTTTTCCCTACGTGCTTCCAATAATCACATTTTGTGAGCCTTGCAAACACAGGGCCTTGCATTTTTCTGTCCGAAGGCAGCAAGAACCAACTTCTGAACCACTCAAAGGTGGGAACACTGGCTACCAAAGTCAAGGAACTACATGTGTGCACAGTGGAAGCCACAGCACTCAGATCTTGAACAAACCAGGTAGCAGTTCTGCTGAACAGTTTCCTGTCTTGCCTGCCAAACACTGAAGTACTTTTAAAGGTGGAATGTGACTGGAGGGATTGATTTCTGAGTCCTGTCAGGATGACGTTGTGCAAGTGCTAAAACAGCCAGAACATGCACAGTTAGTCATTGTTTTATGATGTTTATATGGTGTGGGATACAACAAGCTAATGGATAGATCAGCTGGGAAGAACAACTTTTTTCCTTTGTCCATTTACAGCTCAAATGAATGTTTACAAGAACCTGTAACAGAAGCAAACCATCTCCCAAATTACTTCATATTCACTACAAGATCACCACACTCCCTGTTGCTAAAAGGTGTAGAAATGGGGCACCATCTCAGATGAGTTTTTTGAGTTTTAATCCCGTATCAGCTCGGATGCAGGCAGAGGATGAATATAAGAAAAATAAAAGTGAGGAAAATACAAATTTAAATAGACTTCGCAGGCTCATAAAGAGAATTAGCTCAGTGTGAGTATTTTAGAAGCCATTTCTTCTTCTTCCTCTAGAAAGTTATTAGACTGTTCTTGTTTTTCCAAAATCTCTTCTCCCGTTCCAAATATTGACAGAGATTTTAAAAGCTCATTTTTGTTAAGAAGACAACAACATTTGACACAGCTGGCTTATTTTTGACAATCGGGGGGGGGGGGTGGTGGCAGTGGTTGAAGAGAATTGTTTTTGCAGACCCACTGCATGGATCAGGAAAGTTTCATCTTTGCTTCGAACTTTCCCAAGGCTTTAAACAGTTTTTGAAATGTTCTCTTCGCTCCAGGCTCCCTCGTTCTCAGTCTCCCTGTGTGTCTTGAGGACACTGTCAGTATCCCCCTCCCACCTCTATATTTTGAGGATGAATTGTTTCATGTTTGTTTATGCTAAGCCATGAAAGCTTGAAATTGAAATTTGTTTGCTCCTGTGCTTCCCATTCATATATGTTCTCATTCATTGTACATTTTTGCTATAGGATTTTATCTCAAGGGTGCTGAACTGTGTGAGGCTGCAAATATGCAGAAAGAAAAGTAAGTAATTCTGTGAGCCTGTGAAGTCACCTGTCCCACAGCGGGGTTCTCTGGTGTCTACCGAGGTATGAGCAGCAATTGAAACTTTCCATGTGCCTGAGACTTTCATAGAATTATAAAGAAAAAGTGTCTAATGTAGCCCTCTGGAGGTCTTCAGTCCTTTCTCAATGCAGGGCTAACTTCAGTGTTGTGATGGTTACTTAGGGTGTTTTACAGGCAAGATTTGAAAATCTCCATGAATTAAAAGTTATAATGTGGGAGGTTTTCCCCCTCATTTGGGTTCTCTGTTGCCAAATTAAAATTGATTTCACTATGTAATCTTTTCATTGGAGATTGAAAGCTGTGGATGTCCCATCCCTGAAAGCGCCCAAGGCCAGGCTGGGCGGAGCTTTAAGGAACCTGGTCTAGTGAAAGGTGTCCCTGCCCCTGGCAGGGGGTTGGGACTAAATGGTCTTTAAGGTCTCTTCCAACCCAAATCACTCCATGATTACCTTCCATCGGAACGCTTCCCTGGTCTTTCTGTATAACAATTACCAGAAGATTTAATTTTCCCCTGTGTTTCCTCCTCACCTCTTTTCTTCAACTGTTACATGCCTTTAGTAATTGTTGCATTCTTTTATACATCTCAGAAAAGGGTGTAATAATAATTTTTTCTATTTTTGCACCCATTTGTGCCTATTTTTGAGACATTAAAAAAAAACCCAAAACAAAACAAAAGCTCTGAATCCCTGAAGGTTTAAATTCTTCAGCTTTCACATTCTCATCAGGATTCTTGAACTAATCTATCATTGCACCATTATTCATTGCAATGAGATGTTTCAGTGCTCTGGAACCAAAATGTGTAGTTTCAGCTTGGCTTGGTATCAAATCACATTCTGTGTGTTGCAGTGATTGATAGAAGCCACACTTTGAGTGCTTTGCATTCCCATTCTTCTGCATCCAGCAAGCATCCAAATCAGACAACTGACCCACGTCCCATGGGATGGCACCAAATCCCCTCACACGCCGCTGCGAGTTAGCAAGAGGAGGTGTCGTGGAGTGTGATGAGAAATGTCTCTTTGCCAGGCACCTTCCCTTCTGGAGTGTACAGTGTGCCCAGCTGCTGGGACTGTGGAAAATTTAAAGCTTAAGTGAATTGAGGTAGGAATTGGAAATGGACCAGAGACCACCATGACGTCAAATAGTTCGTCATTCTCTGTGTTGTTTGGGCTGAGGCAATGCCACACAGAGAAGCTCAGGTGGTAAAACTCTGCCCTTTAAATTAACAAGTGATTGGGAAAGATCTGAGCCTGATTTAACTCCCTTCTAAAGCATCTGGGCTTTTTATTGATTGCAATCAGAGATAGCGCAGGACTTTACAGCTTCCTTGCCATCTTCTGAAATGTTATGTGACAAACAAGACATTGGTATTATTTCTGCTAAGAAATGTTTGTTAGTTTGTCATAGAAGTGATTCTAGGAAGAACATCTGCAACATTCTCAGTTTCTGGTGGACTTTGCAAAACCGAAATAATCTGGAGGGGTTTGTTTGTTTGTTTGTTTGGGTTTAGATTTTTTGGTTCTTGGTTTGGGGTTTTGTTAACTGATTTGGCCAAATTGTGCCTTTTCTAAAGCAGAGTAGTCACCTGGCAGGTGTTAAAATAGTCCAACAGAATAAGGGTAATCTTCTCTCTTTAATTAGACAGCAATATATAACACACTCAGTGGGCCAGATAACCTTGAAATTTAAAGTGAGAATAAAGACAGATTTGAGAGGAAAATATCTTTAGTGGTGGTAAAATATCTTACAGGTGGTAAGGGGTAGAAGAAAGAAGATGGAATGTTCACTGATATAACAGCACAACCCTACACAACCCCTTTTCTCTACCCAAACCCTTGGAGAATGTTTCTCAAAAAACTGCACTATGATATCTCATGCTTATCTTATATGCTCTTATAGGCATTGCAGGATTGTTTAAGTACCAACTTGTGCAATCTTGTCAGAAATGAACCTCAACAGAATTTAGAGTCTGTCAGAAAACCTTTCTTCGATACCACAGGTCACTTAATCTCCATCTGTAGAACCTAATACATCCCTGTTGCATATAGGCAAAACCTTACAAAGGGAAGGCCTTATAAAATCATGGCTCAGATCTGCCTCCTTGGCTAAGCAGAAAAGGACTGTGGGAAGGAGACTCAGCTGAATTAGAGGTAGAAAAACAAGTTGTGTTATCATCTGGTGTTCATACCATGGTGTACGGTGGTCGGCTGAATTATGTTGGTTATGATTTAAACCTGATTTATCAGCTATGTAGATGATGACTGGGTAATAGCTTAAAAAGGCCGGGTTTTTGGAATGAAGGGCTCTCCTTTGCCCCTGCCTGGGGACCCTATGTCACTATAGTCCCTCACCTCACATATCCCCATCACTGTAGCCCCAAAATATTTTATAATCCCTCATGTATTTCCTCTCAAAACACCATGGAGGATTTATAATTATTTTTATAAGTGAAGAACTGAGGCATTTCAGTTTTGACCTAGGTTAGCTAAGAGGCAGTGACAGGACAGTCTCATGGTGTCACCCATGAGATGAACCACATGAACCACTGTGTCACCTGTCCCACTCCTGTATTGTGACCACTGGGATTTTGTTCAGGGCTTTGCATACAACTGTAAAACTTTCAATTAGTTGTGGTAAAGGGAGAGTTTGGCTAATGGACATGTCCCTGCCTCTAACTTCTGATGACATTTATGCCTGCTAGCCAATGCAGCAGGAGCAGGCTGGCTTGCACAGCACGTGTATGGGAGTGCAGGGAAAGTAAAAAGGGCCTTCCCTCCCACCAACCCAAAATAAATGCATCTTTATAAATCTAAAAAGTCATTTTCAAGCTGCACAATTTGTAGATGCAGCAAGACTATGCAGGAATACAATTAATATTCTGGTTATGTATGGGAGTGCGAAATACCTAAGTGTGTCAGAGCCCATTAGCAAACATAAAAGGGAGCCAGCAGCCATGCTCTGGTGCTGGGGAGTTAAACTTTGCTTGTTAGGGTTCAGCCAGCAGTTTGCCAGTCCTGTGCTGCTTCCCTGTGTGCCAGCACGCACCTTCTTGGCAGTTTGGTATCAGGTCAAACCCTTCCTCCAAGAGGATATCCAAGAAGAAAAGGTCTTTGTGATGATGGAGATGGATGATTTCTCGCTGAGTTCTATAAGGATGTCCTGAGTTGAAATAGTCTGCTACCCTGTGATGTAGCAAAGCAATAATTTCATTCTATTCAGGAGAGTAAACGAAATATCAGGTACGGTGCTAACCCCAACCACCACATATTACAGCAGGTTCTCAGACACAGCTGAATGCAGCAGTATCGGGATACTAAGCCAAGAAAAATGACTGATTCAAGATATAACTGAAACCCACCCAAAACTCATTCATGATCCAGTAATACCTTACTGTTTTACAGTAATCTCTGACTGCTCTAATTCCACAAAGTTGGATGTTTCTAATATTCCATCCACTCACACTGCCTTTTTTTGTCAGATTTGGAGAGGCCTTGAGTACAGTCAGCTTCAGCTCAAATCAGAGTTAGATGCCGGTCATTTAACATGCTATGTAAACCCAAGTTCTCCTAAAAACAGTCCTGTCCTTGGCCTCTCAGATAGAATGGTTCAAATTAGTGGCTGTCTCTTATGTAAGCCAATTTCTGTCCCAATTGCTCTTTTATGAATTAGGGACAATGTGGTCCCCTCTTGTACCAGTGCTGTTGGGAAAATTAGTCCATCAGTGCTTATAAAGCCGTTGTCTCCTGCAGTGCTGAGCACTTTAGAAAAGCCATGAAGAACTGAATAGCTCTGTCCTTGGAGCAGGCTTTGTGCAGCATGCAGTAAGCAGGAGCCTAGGGTTGCATATTGAACAATAGGGAAAAGCCAAAATATTGAATAGTCCACTCATTAATGAACAGTGAGGATCCTGTGCACAGAATAAAGGGAGAGCCTCTGGAAAAGCACCCCGTGCTCCTGCAGTTAAAGGCTGTGTCACAATAATGACAAGCACAGGGCTGAAGGAAGGCTGTGTGGACCTGTGCAGCTGTGGCATGTCCAAACTTTTAAGAGCTTTGTGACATTAAGGTTGGCTCCTTTGATTGCAACTCTCTGCATGTAATGGGTCTGACAGTAAGAGCTGAACCATCTTTTGGGGGTGTTCCTATAATGCTGGTCTACAGGGAACAGGATGTATCCTTTCCTCTTTCCTAAAAGTGAATAGAATTCCAGCTTTGTGTGCCAGGCAGTATAGGAAACGTGCTGTAATATGGAGGAATACCATCCTACAACAACTGGAGTATTCCCTAATAATTGTGAGATGTGTGTCTGACTATTTGCAGTCCGAGGAAGGCCAGAAGTGGGAACAAAAGCACAATTCAAGAGCAGCCATGTCTCCAGAAATGCTTATGTGTGTATCAGCTGTTTTCTGTGAACCGTTATGCTGATGAAACACTTATTTCCACCCAACCTG
>WBMY01017034.1:2208125-2222407 GCA_013397315.1 Donacobius atricapilla
AAAAAGAAAAAAAAAAAATACAAATGGTTTAAAGAGGAGTTGCTTCTCTGAAGGGAGACATTTGTTAGGAAGCAGAATTAGGACATTGTGAAGTGTCAAGTAGATAGGGCAGGAGGGCCTAGAGGAGTTTGACCTGTTGACAGGGTGGGAGTCCTGTAAATTAATCACGTGTTAAAATTCTCTTTCTCAGTGGTTTGCAGCTTGTGATCCATGAGCAGGTGGCTTTTGGACATCAAAAAAGAAAGTTTATATAATACTGCATTATGGGCTACATATGTGAGAGTTCTGAAGGCCCTGTGCCTACAGTGGAAATATTTTGGGATCCAAAAGGAGGAAAAAAAACCCCTTGTCTCCTGTGTCATTAACTCAGTGATGTGTTTGGTTTTGAAAAGGCCAAACAATGAATCAGGCTTTAAAATGGAAGCACTGTAGGTGTTGCCAGCAACTTGTTTAAGACACCTGAGTGCCCCAGACTGGCATGGCAGTGACTCAGATCCAGCGGGGAGCAGGAGTCTGAGAAAGCCTCCCCAGGGCAGGACAGAGGGGACTGGCTCCCGCAGGGCTCATTCGGAGAGTTCCGCACATGGGGACAGGCTCTTCCCAGGGGAGGGCTCTCCTAAACTGGGCTTGCATCCCAGGGGAAGTGCTGGAAACCCGGTCCCACTGAAACCTGGGCTGGACACAATGCAGAGGTGAAAACATACACAGAGTCCTGTGGCAGCTGCAGGGGTGAGCAGGAAGGGATCTTATACCCTCTGACACCCCAGGCACACTCACAGTGTGGAGTTCTCCTTTCTGCAACTTGGGTTTTAATTTCCAGCATGCTGCTTTGTGCCCAGGAATCCTTCTGGCATTACTGAGGACCTGGGGTGTGTAAGGAGAGTTAATACAAGAATTGAGACGTATCCTGAAGATCAGAGCATGCCCATGTCAGGAGGGGATGCATGTCTTCCTCGGTGTGTGTGCCTGTGACACCTATTACCAGCCCTAAGAAATGCATGTATTCATCAGAAGGAGAAAATATCCCTTTGTGTTTATTCTTATTTAACATTGTTTACACAGAAAATGGAGAAACACATCTTTAACCGTCATGTACGATTTAAAATTATGTCAGTACGCCAGGCAGTGCTCATTCTGCAAACATCTACTCCACCATGTGGTCTCTGGGAGCTAATGCTGCTCTCTGCACTGCCAGTCTGCTCTGCCCGGAGCACACTGCAGTGCTTCTGTTAAATAGCCTTTGTGAAGGTTTCCAGAGCTCTAAATTAGAGATGCAGAAAGCTGGGGAGGAGGAGAGAGTTTCCAGAGCAGGGTTTCTCTGTAGCTGGGGCGTTAGGATGTCTTGCTACCTAATTGTTTTAGAATATGTGGGTTTGAATGGATCCCTTTTAATGAATAGTAGGCAAATGCATAAATCACAAACCCCAAGCACCCAAACGGTGAAACACACACTAATGAAGACCTGACTTGGCTGGCAGGTGTGGAGCTGATTTGTAAAACGCCGTGAATACATCAGTTTTGAAATGATATTTGTGAAAAGAAGCAAGTCTTGTGCGTGCTGCCCCTGTCTCTGCTCCCTGCTGCCGCACACCTGCTCCTGCTGGGTGCCATCCCTGGCTGCAGCCCCATGGCAGTGCCTGCTCCCGCTCTGCCTGCGAGGAAGGGCAGCAAGAGACACCAATTACCCTCTGTCGGCTCTCTCACTGCAATGAGCCCGAGAGGGGGGAGGAAACAGTGAGTGCTCCCCCTTCCTTCCCCACTGCCCTCCCAATTTCAAATCCTCACCCTGTTGGTAGAGCCATTTGTGGGTTGGAACTCCCTGGCTTTGTGTGTGGAGATTATCTGGAGATTCACCTGGTGCTGATCCAATGAGCCAACGCAGCCCTACAAAGCTGAAGGGAAGGGTGCAGGGTTCTCTTTGTAATAAATCACATGGCGTGAAAAAGGATTTCTTTACCTCCTTTCCTCCATTATTCTCCATATCTCACCTTGTGGAAATGGGTCTGCTGGGAAGAGACTTAGACTCACATGGTAGGAAAAACAAGCAGGGCAGGGAGAGCTGCAGGTAAAGGAAGGCAGAGTTCATGGGGGTTTCTATTACTTGGAGATTCCAGGAAGAAGAGGCACAACCTGAAAGAATAGGAAGATGCCCTGAAAAATAAACCCAGCATGAGCCTTGGTACTAAATCTTTCCTCAGGATGGTGTCACTAAAGCAGCTGCATAAGAAATCCTTAAAAGCAGTGATGAGTTCAGTCCCAGAGGCAAAGGGGTTCTGTCCAGAGAACTGCCCAGCAAGCTGGGTGCTGGTCTGAACGTCCTTGGTTTTACTGAGTTGAGCTGGTAACCTCTTCAGATCTGGCTGCCTCCCAAGTAGGGAGGGATGAATACTGCAAAATGTTTCAGTTTCCAGTGCAATTTTGAAACTCATTTGCTTTGACTGAATTTGCACTGTGTTTATGTAAATCTATAAACACTGTAATAAATTTATCTACTTACAGAAAACAGAAATTTTAGAAAAAGGCTGGAAAACATTGGTGAAACACAAATTCTAATTCAACAAGAATATTCACAGAACCTGATTTAAATGAACATTCAGTCACGAAGCAGAAACACAGCATGTGGTCTGCATATCCAGCAAGCATAATCCAAAATTCAAACAATGGTTATCAGCTTCAATGCTTTAAATTACGCACATGTCATTTTTTTGTGGCTGCAGTAACTATGTGCCCAAACCCCAGATTTTTACAGTAGGAATGAGGACCAAAATCAGGTAGTAGCTGCAGATTGCTGCTTTGCTTGTAGCTCACCTATCCTGACTATCCTTTTTCCTAGCCTGGGAGAGTCTGCGCCAGCACATTACTCCCATCAAGCACCATGGCATTGTGACCTGCTATGTTCATGAGAGCATTCATGGGCATGGTCATTAAGCCTCATGGAATGGGGTATCCTCCAGTACCCTTGATCCAACCCTCATTAATTCTGAAGCTGTTTCAGTCTTCCCTTTTACTTCTTGAAGTCTGTAATGTTTCCTGAATTTTTGTCTTGTGTCCCCCTTCTAAGATCATCCTTAAACAGTCCTTTGATATAATTTAGTCTTTTTCCCCCCCTCTTGTTAATTTTATATTGAACACATTACTTTATTTACAGCACAAAATAAAATCTAATCTGTATAGGGCAGATTTGAAGGCACTTTCTAAATTAGGGAAACACTTACAGTCATGTGAGGAACTGCATTGAAGCAAATGACAACATTTCCACTCTGAGTAAAAGAGCTGGTCTCAAATACTGAGAGATGATGTATTATTTTAAAACACACTTGTTTCCCACCATAGAGCTGCTGTTCCCAGAGCATATCTGTATTTCTACTTTGTCTACCCAGTGTTTGAAGCAGCAGGCAAGCAGTTAAGCAGTGGAACCAGCAGCAAAGTGTTCCAGAATTAGCCGGTTTAAGACTGGGAGGATGAATTAAAAAGCAGTGCAAGATGCAATTTTTAGGTTATCCTGTTCAAGCTCTTGCATTGGAGGCATTAGCCATGAGGGAGACCACATCAGCTGGGAGCAAGGTAATAAAATGAAAGCAGGATCTGTAACAGGCACGTGGGAGACTCTTGCCGTATGTTTTGGTCATGTCCTGATATACGTGAGCTTTGGGAGACAGTTCTACATGTAATAGAGTCAATAATCAAATCTGAAGTACCAAGGAACACAACTTGATGTTTCCTTAGAGAGGCCACAAGTTTGCAGCAGATGAATAAAGAGAGAATGTGGTAGATACAAATTTGTCTTTAGGCAAAAAGGAAAGAAAAAAGACTTGAAAACTGGAAGCAGGGAGAAAATATTACACTGTTTTCAGACTGGAAAGAAATAGTAATGCCTACATCAGAAAGTTAATTAATTGTTGTTACATTGATAAATATGTGATATACCACATCAAAGACTAGCTAAATGATATTTGGAAATTAATTTGGATTCCTATTAAACAGAGCTCAGAGGAGCTTCCCAAATGAATTACTTGTTTGCTAAGCATTGCTTCCTTCTGTTTATAAAGTCTTTTCAAGTAAAGACAACTATTTTCAACTGTTCTTGTTGCTTTAAATGAACTACAAGATTCATCACTTACCAGACACTCCTGACACATCCAAATACTGCAAATTGCAATGACATATTTAGGATCTTACAAAAAGTAGGTGTTGCTTACCTCTTTTCTCTATGGGGATGACTTAGATAAAGTTAATCTAAAAAGTCCCAAACCCCAAATCTAATATTGACAGTATGCTCATTTTCTCTAGTGTTAAATATTATTAAAAGAAAATGTAAATGTGACACACTAACTATATAAATATAGGTTCAGATTCTGAGCTCTTAAGAAAGTTTTCGTATGGTAAGAGAATGTTGTTTTCTTGGGAACTGTGCCAAAATACAGTAAAACTCATGACAGTTTCTGCTTTTATTAAATGAAAATCTCATTCCTCTCATTCTGCTCTTCTGCCAGTTTTATCCTGGTGTAATTCTACGTCTCTGGAAGTACTTCTGGTTTTTATTAATGTCTATGAGTTCAAAAGAAGATAGGATTTAGCAGAGCTGAGTGCAGAGAGTTTACATGCAGACAAAAAAAGAAGAGAGAGAAACCCGACACAATATGCTGTGGAGTGGGATGGCAGCAACTTTCAGAGCTGTCTGTGGAACTGTAGTTGTTTAAAATGTCCAGGAAAAAAATCCATCTGGTTTCTATACAAGCAGAGAAGTGGCCACCACGACAAGGAGGAGGCTTCTGCACCCCAGCAAGCCACCCACGTAAGCAGTGACGGAGCTGCAGAGCTGCAGTTGGGTGTCTGAGCCCCCAGAGAGCTGATGGGTGGGTTGGGTAAGGCCAAGGAGCAAAGCAGCTCCGGCTTCCTTAGACACCCACAGGAATTTTCACAAAAGAATGTCCCATTAACTTTGTATCCTTTGGTTCATAGGAAAATATTTATTCATCAGGTTTGGAAATTATTTTCATCCTCTGGTTTCATCCCCTCAGTGTTTAAAGTCTTTCACCTATCTTAGTTTTGTTTTCCTTTCTCTTTGCCAATTAAACCTATGTTTTGGGTCTTCGGATTCTTAGAATTTCTTTTGTCAAAGGATAGCGCTGCCGGACTGAATCTCTATTGTTTGCATAGGTGTGTTTAAAAGATTAAGGCTGAACAGACATTCCTGTAATAGACACGGGATCAATGAAAGCTCTTCTTTTCCCAAGAAGATTTAAGGCTTAGCAGCGAGGTTGATTTTTTTGTTTGTTTGCTTTAACTATAGAAGTTGCATCTCTGCCTGGGCTTCTATTATTTGTGTGGTCTTCCACAGAATTCCTGAGCAAGAATTTACCCAACTCATCCCAAGCTTAGCTTGAGATGACAGAGTTCTCTTCCTGCATGTATCAATAGCCAAAGATTTTCCAGGTGATCTCTGCGGTAGGCTAGGCACTTGATATCCCCCTTCTCCTACCTGTGCCACTTCCAGCTTCTTAATTCTTTTTCAAATTTGAAATTTTCCGTTTTAGTGCTCACTCTTTCGACAGCCTCCTGAGTTTCAGTGGGGCCTCATGAAGAATTTGGACACTACTCTGTGAGCAGCAGAATCCAGTTCAGGACAGTGTCCTGGGAGGGATCTGAGCCAGGGCAGGAAGGAGAAGCCAAGGTGGCATCCGTGCTCCAACACCTGCAGGATTTGATGGCCAATGAGCATTTCAGCTTGGTGATTTGGTTGGCTAACTCCTGTGTAGGCAATTGCAGGAGGGGAAGAGAGTGAGCTCCGGGTTTAGTAGAACAATGACATTCATGCTTTAAATCTCTCAAGCACAAACTTAATGGCCATTGATTACAGTGCTCTGGAGGGCCCTGCTGAGTCAAAGCCTGAGTGAGGACAAGCTGAAGGTCCAGTTTGGCGGTGAATCACCCTCATAGCTGCAGACCCTCAGCCAGAGCGGAGAGAAGGGACCCTCCAAGGTCCGGCAAGGCTGTTCCAGGGCCAGCCTGCCAAGTGGGAAAGGGCAAAGGACAGAGTGGGCACAGGTTGTGGAGGGGAAGAAGGCTGAATGACCAAAGCTGTTTCAGCTGACATTCTGCTGGTCACGTTATTTCTGAAAGGTGCCGTTGCTGCGCTCTTTCCTCAGGGGAACACTTGCTTTGCTTCTCCCATGAGATCAATATTTGACTACTTCTGCTGCAGAATATAACCCTAATTCTGCAGCTGATCCGAGGAGAGGCTGCAGCCCATCTAAGTCCTTCTGTTTTGTTGTGTGTGTGTGCAGGTGCTCCCTGATGGGATTTGATCTGAACCGGCACTGGGCAAATCCCTCTCCGTGGGCTCATCCCACCCTGCACGGAGTGAAGGAGCTCATCATCGACATGTACAACAACCCGGTGAGTGGGGACAGCAGCTGCTGAGCCACCCCTTGTGCTGAGGAACCACCCCCCACTGCAGGAGATCAGGGAGCAGCTGTGCCTTTTGCCACAGGAAGTGTCAGCAGTGGAGAAAGGGAGTGAAATGAAGTTCAGCTCAGATTAACGATGGAATAATCCTGGAAGCAGGGCCTGAATTCAGTCGAGCTGCTCTCATGCTCTGAGCTGGATTCCAAACAGCAGGCCCCCCAAATTGGATTAGGGAATGGCAGCGATGCTTAATCCGGGGCTCTGGCGGTGGTGGCTGTGGAGCGCAGTGCAGGACAGGGAGAATATTTGCAAATATTATAGAGTCACGCACGCACACACTCATGCTCACTCAGGGAAGCAGAGGTGTTCTTGAAGGTGAAATCTTGGCTAATCAGAGGAGATGGATTGCAGAGAATATGGAGAAGAGGAGTGGGAGGGAGGCAGACAGCTATTGAATGTTTGACATCAAAGAGCAGAAGGATTATTGAATGTGGCACCTAAGAAAAACTGCTGGAAAAAAAGTGGAGATGGGTAGGAAAAAAACACTATCAAAAAAAAAAGAGGAGATTTTATAGATTATTATTTTTTTCATTGTGGGATTCCTGGCATTTGTCCTTTCTTTTTGCTTCTCACAATGAAGAGGGAATTTGAATCTTTAAGTCCCTGAAGTTTTGCTAATTTTCCTTTAATTTTTTCTTTCTTTCCTTTTTGTTTCTGTGAAAAAGGACCAGGCTTGCCTTGCTAATAAATAAAGAGGGTTCTTACCCCCGGCTACACCATGTATAGGATAAGACCTCCTTTAATTTAACTGTTGCTTTTCCCAATACATCTTAATTGGACTTTTTATCTTCCAGTAATACCTGTACAGAGGAGGTTTTAGGTACAAAGAAGATAGGTTAATAGATAAGATCCTTACATATGGACTGGAATCCAATTGCATGAAAAATATTTTCTTAGACTGCTAATTGTTTGGCACAGAATTTGTCTTTCTATTCGGTTTCTGCAGCACCTTTCACTGTGCATTGTGCCTCTGACCAAGGCTCCTAAACTCTATTAAAGTGATGATGATAATGATGGAAAGGCATAGAAAGGAGCTTTGGAGCCAGCCTGTTCTTTTCTCTGTTTTCTACCCCAAAGAGCAAGACAGTTTTCCTTCTAGATGATGGAGAGAGCATGCAGACTGCTTTGAGAAGAGGTTTTTTTCCAAAAAGGAAGAGGTCTTTAAACATTACAAGAAAGTTTGGTGTAGGGAAATGCTTGTAGCCAGTAAGTCAACAAATCCTGGCACTAATAAAAGTTACTGTCAGTAAAGTAAAGCTATTCTTGGAGGTAGGGGGAAATTCTTTTCAGCTTCATCCCATTCTAAGGAAGCTTTGAAAATTCTGGTAGCTTCCAGCTGTCCTATGTGTGAAGAATGAATTAATTTTCATTGGTGGCTAAAATGAAAAATCAAAAGAACTGTTTGGTGAGACCTGGTCTGAAATGGAAACCCTTTTTTTCCTCCATCTTTGTGTCTCCCACTCTACCCAGTGGTCAACCTGCGATGAACCAGTTCCAGTTCATTTATTTCTGAAGAAAAGATAAGGGAGCCTTTTAAACACAAGTATAACATTTCATTTTCAAGGTTATTTAATTTTTTAAAAAATACTTCTTAGATTTTTTTTTAATTAAAGTACCAGCAAAGTTCATGTTGCTCTTCAGAATTCCATTTCTTAGTGAATTAGCTACCCACCAAAAAAACCTTCTTGTCTGGCTTTATCACCCCTTGTCATCACCAGCCTTTCTGGCAGTTTCAGGGATGCTCAGCAATGCAATGCAGTATATGGGATTACTGGTATTTTCAGGCCATACCAGACTCTTAGTCCCTCTGAACCCAGCCCTTAAGTTGTGACAGGGCCCCAGAATAAAACCTGCTTTGAATCCCTTAGGGCAGCTAAAAATTTTAGGTGCTTTTCAGGGGTAAAGTGTTACTTTCAGATGACTAATAGATGATAGATGGCTGGCTGGCTGCACACACAGGTGACCTGCAGCAGGAGGGCTGGTGTCAAACTGTGTCACATCAGGCATTTTGCATTTGAACCTGTCTGTCCTGCCACCCCCCTCCTCACCTGAAGTCTTCCCACACTGGGGAATATGAAATGAAACAAAATGCAAACCCCAGTTCCCTGAGAAATTACGTAACAAAAAAATAACCTTCATCCCTCCCATTGCAGACAAGATCGGCTGTGAAGGGCTGTCCACAGAAGACTGGATTGTTCAAAGCAAGAGCGAGTTTGGCTTCATGTTGCCATTGCAGAACAGCTCAGTGCAGGACTTTCAGATGTATTCATTCCCTTAAATCACTTAAGGAAAATTAGCTGCCATAAGACCATAAAACCATGTTTTAAATATTGCTGCATAGGAGGATTTTTCTTCTGCTCTGCAGTATGGGAGATAAGCTCTTTCCTTTGAAAAATAGTTCATTCTGGAGCAGGGAGGATGAGTGACACAGAAATAAGTGAAGTGGGTATGAGGCACACACAAAAATGCCACAGCTACAGTGTTTCCAGCACTGAGTGTTCCAAGGCTGAGTGTTTTCTGTAGTTACCGGATAAAAATAATCCGAAGCACTTGTAGTTCACTGTTCTTCTGGGTTTTACAAAGTGTGCTTATTTTATTTTATTTTTAAAGTGTTTCAGATTCCGTAAGGACCATATCATCCTTAGGAAGGAATGGATGGGTCAAGAAATGAGAGAACAATAGGAAGTTTTCAATCTCCTTGCCACGGATTTTGACACAGTAACTCTGATGATCAGTGTCATTATGTTGACCGGTATGGAGTGAGGGGATGTTCTCAGCTGTTTCTAGTGCTATCAGTCTTGCAGATGAGACTGAAGTGACAGACTCCTCTAGATTATGCGCTGTTGGCTGGGGATATTTCTGTTCCCAAATACCTTTCCCTGCCCACATGTGAGCCAGCAATGCCTTCCCACCACTCCACCAGATGATACCTGTTGATGGTTTCCCTGTCTGTGCTGGAGCAGGTAGCAGAAGTATCTCAGAACATGAATGTATTGTTTAAACCAACCCAGTTGACTCGTGTTTGGAGCATGTTAAATCATGTTCATATGGGCCATTCCAGCCCTCTTTAAAAACAGATTTAGTGAGTGCGCTCAGGTCATTCTGTGTCAGCTCAGCCCCCTCTATAGGAGCATTGTCACATGGCTTTTACTTACAGGGGCTGTATTATTCTCCCATCCAGACCCATGCCTCCTCCAAATGGAAAACTCCCACATAATAAGCAGCTACTCAGTGTTTTGTTTTACCTACAGTGTTCATTGAGCAGCCTTGTCCTGTGTTCACTGTGCACTGTGCGGATCCTGCTCTGAAGATAGAGCCATTAATCTCTTCATAGGCTCTTTTGTCCTGCCCATTGCTATGCCCTGGGAGCATTGCAGAAGTGTGGATCAGTTTTTTTTGGGGGGACCCCTGTGAGAGAGCAATGTTTCATCCTCGTGTAGATAGGAAACAGTTATGATCACACCTACTCATTTGTGATAGATGGTTTAAGATGCCTGGAATCAGATTTGTTTCATGTAATTCAGCAAAGATTGATACCTTCACTGCCTTGTTTCTACCCCTTGCTTCTGCAAGGAAGATTGGGATAGGCTATTTCTGTCATTTGGTTTTCTTAGGATCTAGGAGACAAGAAATAGGCAGTGATTGACCGCTTGGAATGAATCTGTTTCAAGCAATTTTTTCCTCCCAGGTGAAAATGTAGGCATGGGATTCAGGGCTCCCAGGCACTTTCACTGCCACACTGGACTTTGTGTTCTTTCTTCTGTGTTTCTTCTGTTCTGCTTGTTTTCCACCTCCTGTTGAATTGGAGCTGGAGTCCTACAAGCAAATGATTCCTTTGCTAGATGCTGTTCACCTTGTGCCCTAAGTGAGCTGGCAACCCATCCAAAACAAAAAAAAAAAGACCCCACTTCCCTGGGATGTGCTCCTTAATTATCATCACTTTCTTCATGCACACATATACTAACATTTAAAATATTTCTGCATAAGGGACTTTTCTGTATCCATTCCTGACTTTGGAGTGCCTGATGTTGCAGCCCTTGCATACTTTAAATGCTATTCTGGGTGAAGGTTTTCACTGATTCAATGCAAAATGAAAGCCCCAGCATGCTAAACTCTGAGTCATCTGCTGGGCTGGAACCTTTAGATCCACCACACAGACATCTGCCACAAGGGCTGATGAATTAGCTGACAAAGGATGGCAATCTGCTATTGCTGTGGACAGGAAAGAGGGAGGCCAGGAGCCTGTGGGCTTTGGGGGTATCTGCTGACAACAGTATTACTAATAAGATAGGGTGAGTAAACATAATCCTGTAGGCACGGGTAGGGGTGGTATTTAAGGGTGAATGACATCTTTTATATTTTTGAGAAGGTTTTTTTTGAGATCCCGTGTGCAGACTCAGACTTGAACAAAATCATTATTTTCCATTCTTCCTGTCTCTGAAGAGGCCTAGCTTTTAATCCAGGTAGGCTTGAGTGGGCGAGCAGAAAGAGTACAGGGGAATTAGCCTAGTAAGTCAATGTAACTGGATTCTTCAGCAGATGACTGTGTTCCTCTTCAGAAAGAGAATATATTTTCTTTATTCCAAAGTTACTGAACATACAGTCCTCTGGGTCTGTGTTATCATCTCTCCCCAGGCCCTTCTTTAGAGGCTGATGGGTGTCCTCCTGGGGCTGGCTCCCCCCAGAACATCCTGCACCTCACTGCTGCAGGAAGACAGCGGAGAGAGCTTGTTTTGGGGAAAAAGGCCTGATATCTGAGTTCCAGCTTGTGGCTGATAAGCCCTGATAACAGAAAACAGGTGAGGGTGAAGCAGGTGAGCTCACAGACGGAGGGAAACACGTTGTCTCCCTCCTCTGTAACTCCTTAGAGCTGACTGTCCTGCCCAGCCAGGTGGTTTCTCTAGGTTTCCCCATTGCCAAGGAGCAAAGTCTCTCTCCCTGTTATGCTCAGAGACTTCCTTTCCACTGCCTGTTTCTGCCATTCTGGTTCTGTGTTTTCATTGCTGTCAGGAGGTTGCAGGTGTTTTTACCTCTCCAGACCACTTCCCAGCTCTTCCAAGGATGCAGTTTGGGTGTTGATTATTGATGAAGTCCCTCCATCACTGCCCCTTTGTGCTGCTCTGTTTCAGACACTGTTTAAGCCACCCACTGCCAGTGCTGTTGCTCAGCTGGCATCTTTCCTAGGCCTCCAGTAGCACCATTTAGAGTGCACTGTCAAGGAGAGGAGTTGTGACTGTGCAGGAGTCATGGTCCAAGTGTGGTGTTGTGGGACTGCTGCACACGCAGCACATCCAACCCTGCACTTCCTCCATTATCCTCAACTTTTGCAGTGAAACTAATCAGGATATTTTTTTTTCTCTTATCCCTGCCATATTTTGACAGATGCATTCTGGTTTTTTTGGAAAACTAAGTCACAAATTATAGACTTAGCTTCCTGCAACTGATACTTTGCAGGTTGCTACTATCCCCAATGGCAGCATTTCTTTAGTGAGCTCACATCCTCTCGACCTTGGACAGCGCCACATTCTTCACCAGACACCTCCACATTTAGAAAGATGCAACTGGTCTCCAAGATGCATGTGCTTTGCTGGAGAGTGACATAAATTTTATTTTTGTCAGTCCTGTAAAGTGTGTCAATCTTAGAGGCTCTGCTTCCACTCATCTTGTGAAATGATGTTGTTGGTATTACCATCAAGGTGATACTGGGTAGTTGACAAGTAAAGTATAACAACAGATTTTGCAAGGTTTTCACATCAAAACTGTACATTTAGGCTTCTCATGCTGTAAGCCCTCAGGTAGCATTTTCTAATCTAACATTTGAATGACTGCAAGCAATTGTTTTCTCTTCAAAAATTCTTTTCCCTCATCATCTCCCCTGCTCCTCTTATAAATTGGAGCAGCAAACTGGAAAATATTTCACTAGAAAATTATGAGCTTATTCTCATTCTAGCTGAAGCCAGTTTGGATGTCAATAAATGTTTGGAAAGGCTGTGGGTTGGGGTTTGGTGTTGCTCAGAACTCACTTGGAGCCAAACAGATCAGCTGGGGTCTGCATCATCTGGTGTGAGGAGTCATAGCAGATTAACACCGGGTAATGGGATCTGTAGCATCACACACTACCTGGCTCCGTTTGCTGTTAGCAGAGCTCTTACACTTCTTTCCTCTGCTAAACAACCCAACAGTAGTGAATAATCACTTTTAACTTAATATTGAATTTAATAACCCACTGGGAAGTGGTGCTCAGAGAGTCCCTCAGACATCCTGGGCTGTTGTTTGTACCTGATGGTTTTCACTCCAACATCAAAACAGCCATTGCCAGGCATCAACTTTTGCCAACAATCCTCAGGATAATATAGTGCATGTTATTCTGAGCTCTTCTTAGGCAGAATGGCCAACATGCTGCCTCTTATTTCTCTTCTCCTGAAACTGGAAGAGGGATCACCTCTGCTCATGCATATGTTCTCAGCTGTGACAGCCCTGTGGCCACTTGCTGTGGCAATGTTCGTGTTTGTGCCACTCTGTTGGTAATTCAGAAACTCCCTGTGCCACTTCTCTTCTACAAGTCCCTGCTGACTGCAGTGTAATTTCCAGTATTTTGAAAGTAACATTCTTGTTCCAGTTCTCTGCTGAGCAGTAGCAAGGACAACCCTTCTGTCAGTGCTGTCATTTAGCAGTGTGGTGGACCCATCACTGCCTGATTCCAAAGCATGTGCTTAGGATTTTGACTCTATTTCAAACCTTCCTGCTGGACCAGCATAATCAGAGTTGCTAATGCCCTAGCTAACATTCTACTTCATATAGGTGGTTTAAAGGTATTCCCATTAAATTGTTCTCATTGTTAAATAAGGATAAATTTGGTATCTGCTAACAGAAGCAAAGGTGGTGTGCAAGATCAGTTTGTTAGCTATGGCATTTTCTGATAAGCAATCTTGTGAGAGCAACTGTTCACAGGAACTCCTCAGTTCCTTTCATGCAATTTTAACAGTTCTACTTCCTGGAGTAAGCATTCTCTCTTGATCTAGTAATATGTTCTATGTCTATATCTGGTGAAACAGCTTCTGATCTTAGCAACTTTCTTCCCACAGTCCTTTAAACACACACAATATTCAAAGAAACTTGCAAATAGCAGACAGTAGAACAGATTATTTGCAGGAGATGCTGAATCTTTGCCACTGGAGAGTTTTTTGACAGGTATTTATTGGAAAGAGGTTTAGATAGAGGTAATTTCCCTTTGAGGCAGTTGAATACACTCAATAAACTCTACAGATTTCCTTTTCATCTCCAATTAATCTATGATTTTTGTCCCTCCCCTTTGATTTGTTTTCATCATGTAAACCTTCATAAATATAAATGTATATATAAAAGTGAATAGATAATTTCTCTGGTAACTTTTAGGAATCATTGACACTGTTAGATGAAGTTTCACCTGCAACTGTGAACTCCTTGTTAAAGTGATAGTCAAGGAAGGGAGTGCTATTCAGGCCAACCAGTGCTAGTAGTCTTATTTTTTGCAAAGTAAAATTTATATTTTGAAATTACAAATCACATTTCATCTAAACTAGACAGGCTTTTTGGCTGGTTTTGTTTTGTTTTGATCACACTTACATGTTCACAGTCTAGCTCTGGATGATGTTCCACTGTATTTTTGTCAAATACTCCAGACTCTCCTGGAAACAAGTCTGAAATGTGTCTACAGCTACCAAATTTCTCTCTGTTTGTACTCAGTCATTGTGCTAATCATATCATAGTGGCAATCTCTGATACAAGTCAGGATTTGTTTTGTTGACTGCTTTTTTTTTTTGGGGGTGCTGGGC
>WBMY01017034.1:2222435-2274192 GCA_013397315.1 Donacobius atricapilla
GTGAGTGTGCGCGGTTGGTGGTTTTTTTTGCTTTGTTTTGTTTTGTTTTGTTTTGCTATTCCTTTTGGTAATGTTTTTATCAAGAATAGGAACAGTTTCAGGTAAAACCAATAACACAAAGAGGAATGAAACGTTTCAAGCCCAGAGACAAAAATTTTCTTTTTTTTTTCTACACCATAGTGGCCAGTTTTTATTTGTAGCTGACACTTCTAAGCTGTTGTTCTCCGTGACACTCAGACACCTGCAAGAAGCACAGCAGACAGATTAGTATGTGGTTCACTATCATATTTCAGGATAAATGTCCCTTTACTCAACTCTGATATTCTCACAGGCTGTGTTAATTCTGGCAGACCGTGGCGTGGGGTGTCTGTGTGTAGCACCATCTGGTGCTCTGAACATCTGAACCCGTTTGGGTTTTTTTTCAGGAGTTTGCCATTCTGAGGAATCTCTGTGCTGCTGCTTTTTGTTTGGGGCAGACATGTTAGTTATGACCTCCACTTTGCAGTGATCTACTGTAGACCTTATCTTTTCTTCCAGGTGTTTTATTGCTATTACATGGAACTTATGTTGTTGCTTCCTTAGTTTTAGCTCAGCATCTCAGTCTCTTTCCACAGCTCTTTAGGGCCTTTAGTCAAACTCCTCTCTTTTACCTTGGATCAAAATATTATCCATCAAAGCTTTAGTATCCTCTCTACCATCAAAACATGGTTTTATTTTCCTGGGATGTGCCTAGGGGGCTGAACACAACTCAAATATCCCTCTGAGGAAATAGAGTCTCCTAAAATAGTTTTTTGAAGATGTACAGCCATGTTCTCTATTTTTCTGGGGGCATCTGCCAGCACCCTGCTGATGAATCAGAGCCGTCTCTTCAAAGAATTTACCCCTTGCCAATGGAGGAAAATATTCCCTTTATATAATACACATATTTTATTTTTTGGACTGGGTGTACAAGAGGGGTTCAGTATGGATTCTTTTCTCCTTCTCTTGCATATTCTTCCTGCTTATACATTCTGTAATTATTATGGATGTGATGTTGTTGAATTACTCTTATCATCTGCATTGGGAAGAGAAGGTTTTTGGATTTTTTAATTTTTAGTAACATTAATCAGGGAGTGGCTGATGTTCAGTGCTGCATTGAGAGTTTCCTCAAGTCTGGGAGATATCATTAAGCTCCTCCTCAGTAATTCAGGTTTCATGTTTCTCCTCCCCCTCTCAGTTTTTCAGTGAGACACGAGAGTTTGAGATTTTTTTTTTTTTAAGCCACTTATGAAAAGCTTCCCCCTTCGTGTCTGCTCCTTCCCCAAGTGCTTCTATAAAGTGGGTCAGAGTCAAGGTCACTGACAAGTCTGCTTCAGTGCTTGCATTTGAACTGCTGAGCACTGAGGAGAATGAGCTCCTGCACAATGCAGCACTCAATTCCAGCTGCCTCTTGCCAGAGCTTCTTAGAGTCGGGGCTTCTCACAGGATGCAAGTGGAAATGCCTGGAATGAGCTGATCTATTTTATTTTTCCCACTTCAGAAGGTGTTGAGACCATGCCCTTTGTTCAATTTTCCTTGGATTGCATTTGCCTTTTAAGACGCAGGGGCAAAGTCACTGCCAGGGCTTTTTTATTTAATACAAAAGAGCTCTTAGTATTCAAAAATGATTTAGAGACAGCTGGCCAAGTGTTTGACCTAACTATGTCTGTTCATGCTATTC
The DNA here is from genome assembly GCA_013397315.1 of Donacobius atricapilla. Classification (NCBI taxonomy): domain Eukaryota; kingdom Metazoa; phylum Chordata; class Aves; order Passeriformes; family Mimidae; genus Donacobius; species Donacobius atricapilla. Next base: position 2,224,135 of record WBMY01017034.1, read on the forward strand.
TACTGGTGCAAGATAGCAATAATAGAGCCAGTGGACAATTAGCCCAATGTATGCAATGAAGATGGGTAAAGTGAAATGCTGATTTTAAATGAGAATATTGACATAATAGCATCTCAATCAGGGAGCACTGGAATAGCAGTGTAAAATTATACACTAATAACAGAGGAAACCAAGCCAGCAGAGGAGTGACAGTACAGTTCAAAGAAAGATCAGAAGCGAAAAAGAGAAAAAAAAAAAGAAAGAAAGAAAAAAAAAGGCGGGGAATGGAATTGTATCAACAAGTACTGAAAAATCTCACCATCTCTGTGTATTAAAATTTAATGCCAAAATAGGATGGTAGCACTAAGCATCTTTAGTGTCATGCTCAGAATTACCACAGAAGCAATGAGGAATCAAAGAATGTAATGACAGAGCCTGATTAAGGGTCATGATTAAAGTTGATGTAGAAACCACATTTATACGCTTTAAAAATGACATCTTCTGGAAGCAAGAAATCAAAGAGCCTGAAAAAGAAGAGCAATTTTTATTTTCTATTTATCCCTTAGTAAGGATTAAGTCTTGATTGCAGATGTACCTGTCATGGAAACATTCCATAACAATAAATATAAACATGCTCAAATTCATCATTCCTGGTAGAATATGAAAACTAAAAAGACCTTAGAATGGCACAAACTTCTGAAAGGGGGCCAACATAAAATGGAAAAGAAATATAAAAGCAGTAGCTAAAAGGGCAAAACAGAACAAAATAACCCTTTAGGGTGACCTGGTAGCTGTCTAAAATCACCATTTTAGGATGCATCTTTGCAGCTTTACCATTCGAGGGTGTGTTACCTCTATTTGAAAAACTCCACAACTTTATAAAAGGTTGCATGAGAAGTTAACAACGGGGATTACCAGACTGAAGAAGGTCATGAGCATTAAAGTGATGTAATTTGCTACATACACATAAACACACACTCACACTTTGATCAGGAGATGTGAACTAAAACTTTACTTTATTTGAAAGTTTTACTTTAATATTTAGTATTTCTAAAAAGGTCAGGGATTGGGGGAGAAAGTTGACACCTCTCCCCATCCCATTGGTCAGGACAACTGTCCATCAGCTGTCCATATCTCTAAGAACAGGAATGTAAACTACCTTGAAGTTATGATAAACATTTGTTAGTGTTTACAGACTAGAGCATGAGAAAGAACCTAAAACATGAAACTGTGAAACAGAAGAGAAGGCTGAAAAAATCAAGGTAACATTAAAGGACACCCTTTGAAGTCTTGCCCAAATGAACTAAGGAAAAAAAAGACCCCGGTAACTGGCAAGTTAAATGCAAACCCATAATAATAGCGGACAAAAACAATTTTGAAGAATAACTTGCTAAAGGCATAAAAACTAATAATAAAAACTTTTTCAAACACATGAGCGGCAAGAAGCCTGCCTGAAGGTCTATGAGGTTGATAGATGATCAAGATGTAAAAGATGTGCTCAAGGAAAATAGGGTCTTTGCAGAAAAGCTAAATGAGTTATTTGCTTTGGTGTTCACAGTGAGAAGCCTAAAGGGAATTCCCAAATTAAGGCTGTTCTTTATGGGGGACAAGGCAGATAACATGGATAACAGTGGTTTAATGTGAGTTTTCCTTTTTGAAAGCAGAATTTATACATCTGCTAGCCTTTTTTGGGAGGGGTTGACAAGCATGAAGATAAAGCCAATCAACCTGTTGCCTATTTTGAATTTCTGAAAAGCATTGGCAAATTTCTAACCAAATGACTTCAAAGAAGTGAAGAATCCAAGTCATCTTGGATGATACGAGCTTTTTGTGCTCATTTATGCTTTTTCTTGCATTGTTTCCTTAAACATCCTGTGCTGCCCACATCCAGGGATCTCTGCGTGGCTGTTCTTTCATCAGCTTGTGCATGGCAAAGGAAACACAGCTCCTGCTACTGTTCTCTGACAGCCTCTTCTACTATTCCTGATTCAAGGAGGAGGGGTGGCTGTTTGATGGCTGGATTGGCATTATCAGGTTCGCGGACAACCAATAGTGGTTGTTCTACCTAAAAGAGAGCTCTGTTCTGTCCTGTGTACCTCTGCACTCCTGTAATTCTGGTGCTTGGGGGCATCTGAATCTTAACAGAGTTAATTTGCAGTGCCATACAGAAAAAAAAAAAAAAAGGATTAAAAAAAAAAAAGCCAAACTGTGTTTTGATGGGAAACGTCTGCATACTATATGATTTCCCTGGATAAAAGATCATTATCCTCAGGGGAGGCCATTATACTGCCTTTGTGATAACATGCAGAGGTATAGGATAGGTCCACTGATTTCTTGGCATTTACCATTCCAAAATAGTAATCCCAGATAATCCTGTAGACAGGATTCTCCACTGCTTATTTCCAGCTTGTGCCTGGTTTATTGTGTCAACCAGAACCCGTGCCTGAGAACAGGAATCCTGAGAGAAAAACAGAGCGACTGCCTAACAGCTGAAAGGAAGGTAACTAATGGATCCAGTGGGGGTATTTAGGCAGATAGGCTTTAGTTACAGAGTGGGTGACTAGAGCTGAACGAATAATGCTGTTTCCCTTCTGCAAAGTATAATGGATATCCTTTGTGATTTCAAGTTGCCAGGATCTTTTCCTTTTGCAAACTTGTCCTATGAGGATTATAATGAAGAAGAGCTGCTTCCAGAACTGTTATTTTCCTTAAACCTGAAAAACTGCTCTTTTAGTTTCATAGGCATCAAAAAATAGCTTAATGCTGGTAGCATTACTAGCTGGCTTTTGCAGGCGGCAACCATACAGTTTTGCATATGTTTTCTTGATCTAGAGCCCAGTTTAAGCTGTTGAATGGGGTCTGTGTCTCTAATGTTCCCTTAGTGCTATTATGAAAAGAAATTGCTTATTTGAATCATTAATCAGTCTCTGGATGGCTGCAAGTTCTTATATTTCATGGCTGGTTTCCATGATGTATGTGACCTATTCATAGCATTGCTCAAGCTGCACTGGAACGAGACTTAATTTCTATTCTTGTTAAAGTTTTTTTGCTGACTTCCTTCACTAGTTTATGCTTAGGAACTCTCCCAAACCCAGAGGACCACTGTATGCAAACCTGCGGGAAAGTCTCCTCAGACAAGAAAGCTGAATTAGTAGCTTAAATCTTTCAAGTTAGTATTACACGACAGATCGATGTTTCCTATGTGGATGCATTCAGTCATCTCTTCAGAATCTGATTACTGTATGCCTTGTGAAAAATCTAATTAAAATTAATGCATTAATTAACAGAAGTTTAATTTTCTTCTTGTCAGGAGATACATCACGATGTTGGAATTTTACCACATCAAAGTTAGCAATAGTCCCCATCTTTAAAGTATTTTGAAAGCTTCTACTTGCTGTCTTCTGCAGTGCTGACACCAGTGGATCAATAGGTTTTTAAAAGCAGACAGGAATCACCATGATAATCTAGTCTGACTTACAAAGTACTAAATATCATCCATCATGGTTTTCCTAAATGGGCATCAAAGTCTGAGCTTCCCCAACTTCTGGTGGCTTAGCTGTTAGAGAAAATGACTGATCTAAAAGAGCTTAGAGGATTTATCTCACAAGAGCATCTGGAATATCAAATCTTTCTCCAAATATCTTCAAAACTCCATTCCTGTGCTGGTAAGGTGGTTTTCTTTCAACAAATTCTTTTCTTTTCTTTTTTTTTAAGTGAATTTTTTCTTTTCCTCTGCAGTACCTCTACCTACTGGGAACTGACATATAGGAAACTGCAATGTAGAGCTAGATTACTGAGCTGGGTCATTCTGCTGGCCTGACCTGCAGAATCTGACCATACTTTATGTGATAAATCTGTCTGAGCATGCTGAAGGCCAGGGACACTCCAACGTGTGAGCTGCCTCCTTCATTTCTGTGGGGCTTGTTCGTGTTCCAGGGTGACTCCTTTAGAGACAATGCTGATAATTATTTCATTGTTTCTCAAGACATGGGAAGGATCACATTACAAAGACTGATAATCCTTGATTCACATAAATGTACATCTGGGAGATACAGAGAGTTGCTTGAGCATAAACAGCAAAATTTAAGTTAACACACACCATGGAGCATATAAGCAGAGAGGAAAAATCAACAACGTATTTGATACTGTTGAAAAGGGAGCTCAGCAAAATTGTGTGTGCCAAGTTTGTAAAAGCAGTGCAGCTTTGCTCCCTCCTGGTGTTTGTGTCTGGTTTATAGAATCATAGGACACTTAGGTTTGGGAAGGACCTCCAGAGACCATCCAGCCCCCCTCCAAGGAGGGTCACCTGGAGCAGGGTACACAGGAACACGTCCAGGCGAGCTTGGAAAGTCTCCAGAGAGGGAAATCCATAACCTCCCTGGGCAGCCTGTCCCAGTGCTCTGCCCAGCTCAGAGTGCAGAGTTTCTTCTTCATGTTGAGGCTGACACCACTGGCCCTCCTTGGCCACAAGGACCCTGCCAGCTCATGGTCAAGGTAGACAACAACCCTTTATATGTGCTGATGTATAGAATTTAATGGGGATTTTTAGTAGTTTTGGTGCTTTTGCCCACAACACTGCCTAGTACGTAGTGCTACTAGTATTATCGTGTGATTTTTTTAAATAGGTTGTTGCTTTAAATATTTTTATTTATGGGCTGTCCCCTGAAAGTTCTGTTTTTAACTGTGAGAATATCTTGCATTTAGGTTTTGATTTTCAATAGCGCCCTTTGAAATGGGATCCTGTCCTGTCTCATTATATCTTGAAGACAAACCTCCAAAGTTTAAATGCAAGGTAGGAATCAGTTTATGCCCTACTGAAATGTAGTCACCTCTGGAAAAGACCCCATCAGCAGAGCACTATTTGAAGGCTGTTTACTTAGACGTACATCAAGAAAAACCTTTTTCCTTTCTGAGTCCAGCTAACTATTGTTTTGTATTTTTTTGAGAATAAACTGCCTTCATCTCAGTATTGGTCTTCTGCTAGGGAATTTGTGGTGGTTTATGAGTTCCCCCCAAAAGGGTATTCACTGTAGAATTAAATCTCAGCAGGAGTAGATTTAATCCTCCCTGATGACTTGTAGTCTATGGAAACGTTATTGCCTGTGCTTGGTTGGTGAGTCTGCCCTTCAGGAACTGGATGTTCTCCTCTTGCTGCAGTTAACTCATGCAATAGAGACAGCTTTTTTATTCTGTTTATGTCCCTTGGTAATGGCTGTATTGATCTGGCCTGATGTAAGCAAAGGTTCACAGTTCGCCCAATGTTGCTAAGGGTACCAGACTATTACTGCCACCAGCAGACACATTCCATCATCCCTCAGCCTCGGTGTGTGAAAGCAGGAGCAGCAGGATGCCACATGTTGGTGACTCAGGAAAATGGCATGTGTCAGAATCTGGCATATGTCAGGCTTGGATGCTGCTAAAATTAGAGTATATTTTTTTTGTCATTTTTGTTTTGACTGCCAAGCAATGCAGGAACGTTTAAAGGTTAGCCTAATTTTCACTTGTTTGGAAACATAAGTCACAATGACAGCAGCATGCAAAACCACCTATGAATTTTGTTTTCAAACAACTGAGCATTTCTTTCTTTAAAAAAATGATTGAAGTGGCTAAAGCTGCCCTGAGCCAGGAGTAAGAAGGGTGAGGAAGGTAGGATGTTGTCCAGCCTGACAGCTCTGGGCAAATTACTTCATCATCTCCTTGCCTGTTCAGTCCAACAAGGAATTTTCACTAGAAAGCAAAAGCTAGGAGAAAAGACTTTGAGCCTGAGTTTTTACTTGAGGTGACTCCAAGTAGAGCTGCAGGAGTGAGAGCTGCTGAATCTCCTAATACTGCTAATTTGGCTCTTTGTTTAGAAAAGAATTTAAGTCTGTGTACTTGATTTTCCTAGCACAAAATGCCAATTATCCCTGGAAATAAGAAGTCATATTCCAGCTCTGCAGTGCTGAATATGTCTCACCATGACACAACACTTTGACCTGTTTTAGTTTATTTTTAAAAGCAAGAGGCCTGATGGCGTAGCTGGGAAGGGGTGGTGGTGAGAGAACAGGATTAACCTACAGATCAGCAGGCTGGGTTTTTTCCCCCAGAGTCCAATGTGGAGGATAGATTAGCTGATTTAAAGTGAAAACTGTTTTCATCTTTTTTCCTTCTCCTTGATAGCTGGAATATGCTGGTTGCTTGATCCCATCTCATTCTGGTTGTAGTCTGTTAATTCCATTCTTCAAGTGGTGTGGTTACCTCCTAACAAGATTAGAGGAAGGGAGGGAATAAACTGCTCAGTTGTCCTCTAGAGACCCTTGGAAAGAGTGATTTGCAGTGGGTTGCCAGGAGAAGTGGCGCAACAAGCCCTGTCCAACCCAGCCTATTTACAGTTGCCATAGTACTGGATTGTTCTCTGCAAAACCAAATATTTCGCAGTTGTTGTGTGTTGGTCAAACTGAGATACAGCTCTGTTGTAGAAGGTGGTATTCTGGACAAAGTGTTTGCAAATGACTCTGTCGATTTCAGCAGGGTTGTAATAGCAAAGGGCAATGAAAATTGATATCATAACAGGCATTGTGATTTTATGTTATTAGTGGAAATAACTTCAAATGTAGTTTGCCAGATCTGAAACACAGAAATTCATCCCAGTACAGCATTATTTTAGTTTTTAGTCTTGTTTTGAGGGTGCCAGTATCTTCGACTGAAGTTAGTGGAAGATGTAAATGAGCACTGTGACTGCTTTTAGCCATGCAGATTGATTTATCACCTGAACCATTAGTAGCTGTGCACTGAGAGCAGTGGGGAAAGTGTATGTGTGTGTGGCTATACATATATTACACCTATAGTATGTTTTATGCATTGTTTTCCTGTTGATTATGTATTTTGCAAAGGAATTCATCTGCATCCCTGTGGCGTTCAGAAGTATGATTGGATCTGGTCATGCTGCAGTTCAGGGAGAGGCTGGAGCATCTGATAGAAAACTTGGGAGCCATTTCCCAGGCTGTTAGAAAAGCTGTGGTCTGCACTGGGTACCCAGGCCCAAAATGCCAGGGAGAAGCTGCCATCTGGCTTTGCAGGCTGGCCAGCATCAAAAGGGTCTGTGCTAACTGGAGCACAGCCCCTCAGTCAGCTGTGGGGAGCCATTCTGCAGGAACCTGGAGACTGACTGGAAGAACTGATAGGAATTTTCCTTCCCTAACTTGTGTGATGCAGGGTTGGATGGAGAGCAATGCCAGCTGCCACCCTCCTCCAGGAAGCTGTAGAGAGAATAAAGCTGCACTTGGGCTCACTGGCTCTGTACCCCAGCTAATTTTGTTAATAACAAAGTCAATGTCCTCTTGAACTACACTGGGACTTGATGGGATATTTTAGGATTTTTATCCTTTGGACTGGAAATGATAGAACAGACTGCAGACAGAGCATATTGGTTTATCTCCTCCTAAGTGCAGATTTCACCTCACCATAGATTTCTTCAGCTTGGTAGAGTTGTAGTAATGCACAGGTGAAGCTATTTCACTGTATGAAAGGCTGTCACTTTAATAAACAAAACTACTTCTGGTAAGCAAGCGAGTGTTGTTTGGATATCTCTGAGCTTTATTATTTTAGTACCAGTAAATTCCATTAATTTTAACTTTCCTCTGCTCATCTGAAGTAATTGTGTAGCCTTTTCTCACCGTGCTACTCCATCCTTTTGCATTAAAATTAAAAGAGAGGAGGAGGGTGAGATACAAAAATCAGAAGGCAAAGTGACTTATGTTTAAAAACTAAGAATGTGGAAAGAGCCAATTTGACTGTAACAGTCTGACACCAGAAACTGTATTTGCAAAAGGAAGATATTTTCGAGATGATCTACTTTCTTCTCCTCATTCTCAATATCTTTAAAAATGCATCTGGTAATGGCTTTCAGAAACAGCTCTTGGACAGGATTTGTATGAAAAACCTTGCTGAAATTTTGCTGAAGGTACAAAAGGACAAATATTCAGCCAGACAAATTGAGACAGAAGGGCACAGGGAGGATGTTAGCTTTCCCCTGAACTTCTTGTAGCAGTAAGCAGTTTAAAGTAATTTTGAATAACCTCATGGAATATGAGTGAAAACAGCTTTACTGTACATTGGGCAATAACTGAGCAGGCTTGACATATTTTGTGAGTTGACACCCTTGAATGTAATAAAGTGCATGGATTGAATTTAGGAGCAAAATAAATAACACACAGGTTATTAAGCTCCCTGTGTTATTCATGACCATCTTGCATTTAGCAAAACTTTCCATTCTGAAGTCTGCTGCAAGCTGCCATGGAAAATCTAGTCTGTCCCAGGGGAGCAATGCAGGAGCCCAGGGAATGCCACAGCAGGCACATGGCTGGCTTTAGAGCATACAGAGCCTAGCTGAGGCATTAAGGTGATGTGCTAAGAGCACAAAACCTTCTAAGAAATAGCTCATTACACTCAGGGGAGCTGCTGATTATTATTATGGTATTATAGGAGAGTGTGACCAGTCTTTCTCTACAATGTCCAGCCAAACTATGAGGAATCTTGAGACAAAAAAAAACCCCAAACTTGTCTGTTTTGAAAAGTGTGTCAGAAAGAAAAATCAGCGACAAATGTTGCTTGAGGGGCTGCCTGGTGCCAAGTGTCCTCCAGGTATTCAGTCACCTGGCAGCAGCACTTGACTGCTTTAAGGGATCTTAGAGGTATGTGTGAGGGATAGATAAGGGTGCTCCAGAAGAAATGGCATTTATTCTGAATAAAGATGGTTCTGCAGCCTCCCTACTGGCATGTAATCCTTGCAGTTCTGGGGTTATTTCAATCAGCCTTAGGAGATCTCCTCTTAAATCTGGCTGTCATTCAAATGGATTTGGCCACTGCAGTGGTGCCAGGGCCACAGCCAGCTGTGGAGCACACTGCTGTCCCCACCACAGCACAGTGAGGCATCCACTTCTCTGTTAGCTGTACCTACAAAAGGAGCCAAAGGGAACAGGAAGGTGAGCCTAACTCGATGAGGGTGGAGGGAAGCAGTCCTGAATCAAATGAAGCATTTTCCTTTGCTAGAAATATTGGGCATGTCATGGATGGCTGAGTCCGTGCAAGGAAAACGAATTACTGTTGCTGCCAAACCTGCCTATTTTGTAATTTGGTCAGACTCTGTCCCCTTGTTAAGTGTATGTAAACTTCAAACCCTATAGCTGACACATTTGGGCAGACAGAACATTTCAGCTCCCCACTTTTTCCTTTCTAATCAATCAGTGGTTTAAAAGTTAGTTTAAAGTTTCCCGTCCACCTCACTCTGGCCCAGGTGCTGGGTTCACCCACCCAAGGGCAGTTTGCAAGCCCTGGCAGCAGGAGGAGGAAGGGGATCTCGTTCTCCTCCTTGTGAGGAGCATCCTTTGGCAATGGAAGGAGCTGATCTCTTTTGCTGCAGGTGGTTCACAGGCTTGAAAATGACTTTTCACTGGAGCAACAAATGTTTTGCTTTGTGCCAGGAACTGGCCTGTCCCTTTGGACATGGGATGAGCAGATGCCTAATTAGCCTATTATTTACCGTAGTTGAGATCTCTGAATTTTGATGAAAGAGACTTTACTTTAATCATTGATTCGTGACACAGATGCTCGTATCATGCATTAGGCTGTTTAACCTTCCACAAATACATTTGTCCCACGCACCCTTTTATAAATATCCTGGCAACTGCCCTCTCTTCCTGCATTCTCTGTGAGGGGGAAGCTTGGGAGCTCCCAAATTGGTCCTTAGTGCTGATAATGTGAATACTGAATGCAAGCAGAACACCCTGAATGGCACCAGGGCACTGGGTGGCTGAGGCATACACTGATAGCTTTTAGGGAGGGAAGAGATCCCCGCGCTGAGGTGAAAAGGACTTGCTCTGAATCCTGCCATGCTCTGTCAGCCTGGAAAGCTGAGCTGGGGCATCCCAGAGAACACGTCTCTCAGGAAATCCCTGAATTTTTGGGGTAGGAGTGCAGCTGTAAACACAGGAGATCACTTAGATGGAGATGAGGTTGTTCCAGACTTCCTTTCTGTGGCTTCCAGTGTGTCAGACCCCAACACCCTGACTTATTTTCTTCTCTGGAATGAGCACTGGAGAGTCCTGGAGAAGGGGCTGTGCTGCTCTGGTCACTGGCTTTGAGGAAGATGGATCCTCACATGGAAATGCTCCCCATATTCTCTTTCTTCTTTTGGTCTCCACTTATGGACTGACTATGCTTTGCCATCAGAGAGTCTGAGAAGAAAATGAGAGATTTCTGTGTCAGAGAGAAATTCCTCTGTGGTGATGAGCAGGGCTGGGAGCTTATGGGCTGGGCTGCTCCCTTCATTGCATCCATCCAGGATGGTTTCACAGCTGGGGGGATCCTTAACAGCTATTCAAATCTGATGCATGCAGGTGCCAAACTTCTGCAGAAAGTGTAGCAGAACAATTCCCTGATGCTGTCTAAAGGCCTGAAACTTTCAAAGACTCCTCTTCCTCAGTAATGCCAGGCTTCCCCAGACATGATGCTAAATTCAGGAGTGGATTGTCACAAATACCCTTCAATAGGTGTCAGTAGGAAAGCAGACCCTTTTTAAAAGGCCTTTTCAGATGCATTTTTAATCCACCCTTTTGCACCCATCTCTCCAAGATACATTGGTTCTCATCTGCTCTCTGCTTTATCAGCTTCCTGTTGCACATCCAGAGGTTAGAGAAGTGAGGAGCCCAAAGAGGCAGAGCTGTAAAAAGGAGCTGGATAAACATCGATTTTGTTTTAAAATCTGAATAATTGTTGGGTCTGTACTGCTGGGAAGAGAAAAGGAGTTAAAGATTTGCTCTCTGTTTGGTGTGATAAATGGCAAATTCTGTGTAATACCAATGATGGATGTAGCCTGAAAGGTCAGGGGAATTCCCAGCACAGGGTCTGACCTTTATTTTACTCAGTTCTCTGCACTGAGTTTAGAATAAATTCACCAGTTAGAAAGAATCTACCACTGGAGGTTTTATCTTTGTGTTTTATTTTTGAATGAGCTCTTTAAATTCTTCTCAGGGATTTTTTTAGGTTGTGTGTGTGTGTGTTTTAGTTTTTCATTGTTGTTGTTTGGGGGTTGTGGTTTCTGGTTTCTGCAGGTTTTTTTAGTAGCAGGGGGAGGTGGAGAGAAGGGAACATATTTTTAAATTTTTTGGAAGATTTGAGAGGCCAAACAAAGAAGAGACACTTTCTTTTTTGGAGCTTTGAGATTAGTCATGCTGCTGCCTGTTTTGGAAAAGTGTTGATATAATAGAGAGCCCAATCTTGTGTTAATATGTATGGACTGATATAGCTTTCTCTATGCTGCATAAATCCTTCCAACTGCAATAAATTGGAAACACTTTATTCTGAGAAGAGCAATTATCAGAATTCAGCATATTTCTCCCCCTCCCTGTCACCTAACTCTGTGCTCTCTTCCAGATCTTTTTTGACTTGCATAAGCTCCAAAGAGAAAAGGATTTATCTAGTGTTGACCAAAGGTTTAGCAGCGTAAGTTTACAGAAATAAGTTAAGGGGAAAACTTCCCTTAGTATCGGCGGGGGGGTTAAGACTTCTGGAGTAGTCTTCCAATTAAAACAGAAAAAGGGACTCAGAGAAATTCTTTGGCTATTTGCTGTCAGGACCATGGCCCGCTGTTCAGTTCCGTGGAGATCACTAAGAGAGTATTTCTGGTCGAAGATCCTGAATGAGGGGCTGTGCACTGGTGAAGGATATGTTATTGAAGCACCTCAGGAAATTCCGTGGGCACTGGCAGGCCCAGCCTCCACCGGCATCCACTGTGGGCTGGATGTCAGTGTTTGTAATCCAGCTTGGCTTGGACACTGCACGGGATTCTCTGGAACTGATGCACAGCAGCAGCTGAAGTGGCCACGAGAGGACAGAAAGGCAGCATGGAGCTGAAAATGTTGCTTATCCAGGCAAATGATGGTGATTGTGTGGGTTAAATTAAGAGAGACCTTTCTCAGGCCATTAAATGTGCCCTGGACACTATTGCACAGTGATACCTGTGTGCAGCACCTGCAGGCTCTGCAGGTGAAATCACCTCACAAAAATATAGAAAAGATTTTCTGGACTGCAGAGAGGGTTCTGGGAGGTGTTAAGGTCTTCTTGTGGGATGAGGTATAATGTTACTGTGGCTGCCACAGTTCCAGAATAGAAAACCCCCAAGGTTTTTGGGAGGGGAGTTCATAATTTTCCTTAGCCCAGCTGGTATTGTTGGAGAAGTAAGACAAGTTTGTCATTGTTTTGTGACACAGACACTCTGCCAAGCAGTCACATCTTATGAATCACATCTGGTCCCTGGAGATCCAGGCTGGATTTTCACCTGGGAAATACAGATTCCTAAAATTCTATTTGAATTATGAGTATACTGGTTTTATAACCAGGTGTTCATATCCACAGTTTTGGGACTACTGGGTGTAACTTACATCTTTCCCAGATAGTTCGGTGATTGTGAAATAGGATGAAAGGATCATTTTTCTTTTCAAAAATAAGTCCCGTAGGTGGCAAAGGTGAAGAGCCCATAACATCTGCTGGAATTTATTGGCTTTTGCCCTTGGACAGATCCTAGAATCCCCTGAGAGAACTGTGGTTTCTCTACCCAGTCTTACCCTAAGGAGTTTCTAATAATTCAAAGCCTCTGAACATACTGAACATACCCAGAAGAGCAACCCAGCCCTACAGAACCCAGCAGGCTTACCAGTTTGGAACAGTCATAATGAAGAACTTTCTGTTTTCTAGATTTAAATTTCACTTTTCTGTAACTGCGTGTTAACTCTTTGCATAGTCAGGAGAGTTTGTCTCTCAGAAGAAACCCCCTTCATAATCCCACTGCAAAGCATCTGGAAACCAGGAAGAATTGCAAAAGAGCCCCTCTCCTTTTCTGTTGATTAATATCTCACTTACCTTTCAAATTACTTCAAAAACACTCCACTGAGCACTGCAGAAGATACCCGCTTTCATTTTGTACCACCCAACAGACATCATTCCCAGAAAACACTGGGTTGGCCTACTTCCAAGAAAACTTTTTTGAAAATACGATAAAAGAAATATTAAAATAAAAAAATAACAAAGCAAATGAATGAATTCCTGCCTTATGCATATGGCAATTCCTGGAAAGAATTAACTTTGACCAGTTAATCAGTACTAACATTTATTACTCAAAATGTTATCCCTTTTGATTTGACAGGCTTGTTTTGGATAATTTGTCAAAGATGACAAAAAGGCTCATATGTCTCTCGTTCATTTTGACCTTTCTTACTATTAGGAAATTAATTTCAGAACTGAAACAAATGTATTAGTGTTGTCATTAAAAGAAAAAGAAAAAAAAGAGATTAATACCTTGTCTTCAAGCTGTTTCTTCATATTAATCCATCACACTGTAACATGATCGCTTTTTGACACATAACATCTTACCAAGATACTTTCGACATTCACACCAGCTCTTATTAAATGCTGCACATAAATTCCAAGTGCTGGAAGTTATTGATGGAAAAGGGTGAATAATAGAGAATATACATACAGGAAACATGGGGAGGAGAGAAATGTTTTCTTCAGTTAAAAGGTTTGTCTGAACGTGTGGTTTTATGATTGTCAAGGGTAAAAACAAGCTAATACTCAGTTTATCCCTTGATAGTGTTTTATCTTGTAACTCACACAGAAGGAATAAATAAAAACTTCCAATCAGTAGGAGTTTTACTTAGAATTGTTAGGTTTTCTTTTTGTTTTGCTAGTGGAAACAAGTTCTAATCCAGACAGGTTTAAAAAAACACAAAACAGACCTGCTTTTTCCTTGTTGTTGTTGCTGTGGTTGCAACATTTGTGTTCCTCCATTTCATTTTAATATTTGCTGCTGTTTACCCATGATTTCCATCACATCCTCCCCCTAAATTGCCTGTAGCTCTTGGAAACGTGTTGGTAGGTGCCTTACTGAATGACAGTCGTGAACGATTCCTTTGATCCTTTCAGTTATATATCAAAGCAAGCATTTGAGCTATATGGACAAATTAAATGATGCACTACTCCAAGACACAAAGAATTACGGACTTGCTAAGCACTGCTGGCTGTCAGGCACAGTCACTGGGTGCTGTTGGATCAGAGTCACAGTTGTTAATAAGGGTTTAAGCCTGGCCAAAGTTGAATCCGGGTGAAATCTGAAAAAACACAGAAACATTTGGATGCATGTTCAGAAGAAATTTTATTTAGGTGTACTTTTTGTATTGGTAAGTCTGTAAATCTGGGTTTCACAGCTTTGGAAAACTTTGATAAGGGTCATGATGCAGGAAAGAATGGGGATCACAATATGATAATATCGAGATGCCTTTTTATCCAATACACTTAGCATGTGATGGGCTTTGGCTTTACATTCATCATGTAACCATATTATTGAACCTTAACAGCCTCTTTGATTTGTGAATTCCAGCTTTCCAACAAATCCACTTAATGTGTGGAGTTTAAATCTATGGTTCATGGGTAGACTGGAGCAAAAGGGTCACATCAGCCACGTTTTAAATACCATGTGGGTAAATCAATCAAGTATTATCACATCAGACGAGCCACATCTATTATTTTGCAGAGATGATTTCAGCAAAGTGCCAGTTATGGTCTGTGGACAGTTATGTTTATACAGCCATCAGCAGCTGCTGCTTCCCATTTCCATAGCTTAAATGGAAGGCAGACTCCTGAAACTAAAGGACACATTTTATTACCTTTGCTGCTGAGGTTTTCTTGTACAGAGAGGTCAGAGTAAGGAAAACGTTGAGAATGATTTTTAGTGAGGGGGATAAAACCTTAATAAAGGGAAGGGGGTTGCACAGGAGTGGAGCATCTGTTTGTGCAGGGGCACTGTGGCATTAACAGGGCAGGGTGGAGGGGGGGTGTGCCAGGATGTTTCACCTCCTTGTGTGTGTGTGTATCTCACCAGCCCCAATCCCATAATTTGGCATTTGTCTTCAATCCTGATACTGTTTGGGTCATGCAGAGGAAGGAAAGACCATGTGCCATAAAGAACTGATCATTTTTCTGTCTGTGTGAATCAGACAAAGTCATGTGTTGGATATACAGACCACTGGAGCCAGGAATCCACTCCTGGCTGAGCACCTCTGTTTCCTGAGGATATATTGTTGAAAAAAATTACTGGTGGTTTCCAGTAAGACCAAATGCATGGGAGATCTGTGTATTTCCTGGAAGATGAAGTCAGTCTGAGTTGTGGGCGCACGTTGCATCCCGTCTCCAGTCCACATCACCACAATCACGATGGAGAAATGCAGATAATTTTGAGTCACCTGGGCTGGCTTTTGGGTAGATCTGTCATTTCTGTATCAACTTGGAAGACAGACAGGAACGTTCTGTTAGATTAGCCAGTCCACCCCCACAGCCAGCCAGGTTGTTACTTACGCTACTGTGTTTTTTTTTTTTTAAAAACCCACTTTGCTCTGTTCTAACAGTTGTTTTCTGTACTCATGAAGAACCCTACTATCACACTGAAGTCACATTTACTCAAATATTCAATGGTCAGAGAGGCAGAATTCTGTGCAGCATGCACAATGCTTTGTATCACAAATACATACATGAAAATGGCCATGTTAAAACAAAATTAGGAGGGTTCTGGTCCTAATTTTTTTCTTTTTTGTAAAGCCTTTGCCGCACATACTTTAGCATTAAAATAAATTCTCTATGTGATATTTAGCTTAAGCATAGTGTAAGGATTTTTTCTGGTAGCATATAAGAACAGAAGAATGTATTTTTGCACAAAATATTCACTTCTAGAAAAAGGTTTTGTTTTCCGTTGTTTTGGGTTTTTTTGGGGTGTGTTTTTTTTTTTTTTCCCTGAAAAACCATATGCTTTGCCATAGCTCTTTTTTATCTGGAAAGGCTCAGGCAGTAGCATTTCACCCAGCTCTCTTGCTTTGGAGGACATGGGCTGCTTGCACCTACCCCCTCTGTCAGAGGCAGAGTTCCAGTCAAAATGTCAGCATGTGATGATCGTGGCTTTCTGCCAGGCTTCCTGTGGAGGTTGGCTGAGGCATTCACATTCTACTGAACACACCAGGGGAGCATCAGCTGGGCCTGAGTCCCCACCCTGCTCACAGGGGAGCCACCAATTCAGGGAGTCAGGACAATGAATGGGTTTGCAATGTGGTCAGTGTGACCCTGAGTTCCATGAAAACCTGGTGATTGTTACAGCCTGTGGTTTGGGTTTATGGATCCCTCTATGCTGTTTTGTGGGATCTCAGCTTTCTCCCATCATGGCTGAGATACTGAGGGATATTCCATAGTTTCTTTTCTGCAATGTAAGACCATTTAAGCCCAGCAATCTGTCCTTCTCTCATGCCACAAATCCACAGCGGTAGAGAATAAGTAGGGGTTCCGCTTGAAATTAATCTCTTTTTCATCAAATCTCAGAACATTCACAATTCTGTGAGGATCTTTGATTAAAGGAATGGGAAAGGATGATGGTTCTCAGGTTTCAGGAAAGAGTTTAGTAGGGAAAGGCAAAGCTGGCAGAAGAGATTTGCAAATCAAATAAACCATTAGAGTCCAGTTGAGCTGATGGCCTGCAGATGGAATTTGTCATTCCACCTTCTCATTTGTCACTTCCATTCCACCTTCTCTGCTCTTCTGGGAATAAACAACACTCCAGCAGACAAATCCCACCCCTTGGATCTGTGCTTTCAAGTGGGGTTTGCTGCATCCACAGTGATAGAAGAAATGGGAAGAGTATGAAAGCCTCTGGTATTAAAGGTAAGGGACGAGAGGTGGCTCAAGCCCAGATGTGCCTCTGGCTGGGGCTGGGCCGCCTTATCTTGGATATCAGTGGTCCTTGGCTGCTGGTAGCACAGTGGGCAAGTAATGAGGGACAAGGAGCAGCTGCCAGGTGATGAGGGGCTGAGATCTGCTCTCTGCAGCTCTTACACAGGAACCACTTGCCTTTTTAATTTATTTTTCTTATCATGGGCTTTTCATCCAGCGGCACTCAAGGAGTGTGTGTGGGCATGTGTTACTCCTTGAGATTTCTTGGACAGGGCCTGTGACTCTCTCCCCAGTGCCTCCTCAAGTCACTTCTGTCTATCCGGGAGAGGTAAAGCCCCAAAATAACATCCTTCCTGCCCTTCCCCAACAGCATAAAGCTGAAGAAAATTGAGGTTGGAGTCTAGACCCAAACTCCTTGCTCAGACCCTTGTATGCTGAACAGAAATAGAAGATATTACTCAATAATTTTCCCAGCTGTGTACACATCCTTCATGCAGGTGGTTTCTCTACTTGCACTGAGCAGGCAGCTGCAATGTTCAGCCCTCCAAGCCACAGAAAAGGCTAACTGTTCCTTTAAAACATCTGTGCAGTGACTTTCCTTTTCCCTTGATCCTGCTTCTTGCTGCCATCTTTCTAACAAGGGAGTTGTTACCCAAAGACTTGTTATCCCTCTCTCTGCTGATGACTCGCTTGACAGCTCTGTCTGTAAGTAAATTAACTTTTTTATCCAGAGGCATCTTGGTTTTGGCAGTCTCATCAAAAAAGCATATTCTGTTTTAAATTACCCCCAGTTCTCTAAAATGCCTCCCACACCACACTTAAAAATCATTCTTTCTTCTTCTGATTGGGAATTTCAGCAACGCTTAAGTCTTAAAATAAATGGCTTGTTTGTGGTTGAATGCTTCCCTCATGCAACACCTTTCGTTATTAATATCTGCACATCTGTTTGTTTAATTATTTGATCTCCTGCATGAAACCAAAAGTCATAATTTTTTTAGAAGTTGATGCAAGCTGATCAAAGAAAATCTTCTCATTTGGGGTCACAGAAGCTTTCATTCCTTTGCCTTTTGGGCACTGTTCCAATGTCAGTCACTTATCATAAATAATCAGTTTCATCAGGTTGCTGCAGAGATTCAGCCCATTGCAAGGGTAAATCTGGCCTTAACTCCAGGCTGAAAGTGGCCTTTCAAAACTAATTTGGGGATTTACAAAACGACAGACAGGCTCTCCTCATGCACTGAGTTGCTGCTCCTTGTTGTTGCTGGTTGGGTGTTTTTTTTTTAATTGCCTAGTTAATATAATCTGACACACTTCTAATGGCCCGCCGGTGAGTTCAATAGGGTAGTGGTTTTCATCAGATGCTGGTAATAGGGTAAAGGAGCTTGGTGTGCTTGGTTTAAAACCTTTTAAACATGCAGCAATCTTTTTTAAAAGCTTGCTGTTAGCGGCTCTTCTGGAGCCCGTGCTAAAGGATATTAATGTCAGGAGCTGCTTCACTACCAGAGGCTCCAGCTGAATCCTGCCTGCTCTTGTGTCCCTTCGGTGCGCAGGAAACAGGAGCCCTTGTGACAAGTTCTAAGCTGGTGCTTTGGGATGTAGAATTTCCCATTCTACATGGGGCAGAATAAACTGGGTTTCAGAGGGAAAGCCCCCCAGAGTGTCGTAGAAGCACTGAAAGGTTTAGTGTGTGAGCACCAGCTCCCAGCCTGAGAGCAGGGATGGATGGATGTCTTTGGGGAGAGGTTTTTCAGGGAAGGAAATCTCCAGGTGTAGAGAGCATGCCTGAGGTGAGAGAACCGATAGTTTGTATGTTTAGAAAGACAGGTAGGAACTAATCAAGTGTACTCTGCTTGAGCCCAAGTTGATTCTGATGACCTTGCCCATTTAGGGTATTGAAAAGTTTGCTGCTTCTTCTGTTGGAGAGTTATTTAAACACAGGTGCAAAGAAAGGACCATTTTTAAATTCCCCCAAACACCCCCAAGCAACTACTCTTGGCTTTATTTGTGATCAAGGAAGAGCCTGTAATGATGGGTGAAAAGTATAAAGTCCCAGTGAAAAGGAAGGGTTTTCTTTAGCTATGGTTTCTTGTACAAATATATTGATTCTTCCAATATGTTAGACTGCTAGACCTGGGCTGGTTTCCCATTTGTGCTCAATTTTAGTTTCCTGTTCTGCATTTTGCCTCAATTCTTATGGCGGTTTTGCTTAAGAAATTTAAGCATTCATTGAAATTTCTTCTTCTTGACAGTCCTGTTTTGGAGTGAAAACCTGCAATAATTCTGCCTTTCCCTATGCCGTGAACTTGCCTTCTCACATACCTGAAGGGAGGCAAACATCACAACTGTCAGCCTTTCTTTGCCTTTGCAAATAGGCACGGATCAAAGCTGTGGATTTATTTAGTTTCAAAATATATAGTTTGGCTGCAGATTGGTTCATGGCCTTTGCTGAAAAAAACGCTGACCGCTCAATAAAAATGGAGAGCAATTAGAAGTGAGCTTGTGCTTCAGAGTCTTTTGATTTTCATGGTTTCTTGGCACAAGTGTTAATAACTGAACCACCATGAGTGCCCTGATCTGTGCCATGCCTTTTTTCTATGGTCTCTACTTTTTCTGCCTGAGGGACATCATGAGGTATGATGTGGAGTTTAGCCCTCTGTATTTTTATTGCAGATGGCCCACACACATTGCACATGAAGTTCTACCCGCGTAACAACCTTGGGGGCAAAAGAAAAAAGGAAATAGCGAGAACTCGAGTTTCCAAACGGCAAAAGGAGCAAGGACATTTGAACTGGCTGTTTCACAAATTTTTCTGCGTGGGTGTGGTGCTGTGTCGGTCAGTCCCCGCTCTGTCACAGCACCAGGTATGCTGTGAAGGGCACCAGAGTGATGTTTTCATTTCACCAGGAGAGTGGGCAGTGGGGAACACGCCAAAAAGCTCGTGCACACAGTGAGCTTTAGGGCAATCCTGTTCTGGGACAGTTGAGATCCAAGAACAAAGATACCAATTTTCCTCCATATTGAGAATGCATCTCTTTCCTCTTCTGTATCGTACTGAGGCAGGGAAGCCGTGCTTGTGCCCTTGTATCACATCGCTGTCCCTTTTATTTTCTTTGTGATCACTGCTGGAAATTTTGTCCGATTAGAAGAAACTTTTACCTCTATTAAGCCCCCGAATCTCCATCAAGCATCTGATAGACTGGGCCCTAACGGCAGCCGCTTTACTTCTTTTCAGGCCCCATCCATCAGGCTGACAGTGACTGCCGATGGGCCAGTCATATTGTCTATATTTCATACACAAACATCAGGCCTGCTGACAGCACTTTGCACACTCGGAAATTGCTTTTGCTGTGAGCTGAATTTCAACTAGAGCTTTTTTGCTGGCTCCATCTCTCAGTGTTTATGACCCTCAGGAGCAGAGGAACTGCTGTGAATAGATAATGCTGAAAGCACTCTTGTAGCACAGAAGGTTTCATGTCTGAAGTATTTAATGTTTACAGCAAATTTGGTGTTTGTTAATTTGCATTTTTATTCTTTCCTTAAAGAACTGTCACCTTATCCTTCCGCCTGTCCTTTGTACAGATGTGTGGCAATTTGTGCTGGGGGAGCAGCACTGATGGCATGGGGGGGAAGAGGAGAGGAGGTGTTAAGGGGTTGGAAGAAGGCTGGGTAGAGTTACAAAATGCTCCGTGGCTTAGGCAGCAATCCTGATTAATGCTGCTTCAGAGGATGGGGAAGGAAGAACTTCCAAGCTATGCAGAGCTACCCCTTTGCTCTACACTGAAATTACTTTGACAGGCTACCCATAATCAGCTTAAAAATCAAACACATTAGCATACAGGAAAAAGACTTTAATCTGGAATGTATGGTATCTGCTGGTCCTTTCAGAGAACAGACAAATTATTTTAATTAATGGAAAGGACAGATCTCTGCTAAAACACCCCTCCCAGTGGCTGAATTGTATTTCTTATGGGAATAGAAATACTTCTGCCGGAGCCCATTGTGTTTGCACATTTACGTGGTTTTGCACTTGGGCTGGTACACAAGGGACTGTGGGTGTTAGTGGGCAGCCCTGAGTCTTTATCTATACCACTGCAAATGTTCTCACAGGAAGAAATATGTTTATGGTCACCTCTGTGTTGGATCCAGCTATCCTTGAGAAGGTGCGTGCTGGGAGTCGCCCAGGAGCAGGTGAGGAGGAAATAAAGATGGCTCTTTAGAAAGTTGTGCAGCAGTTTCAGATGAACTATGGAGGTCACATAGATTAACCTACCCCTACCAAAAGTCCCCCAGGCAATCAGTGCTCTGGCTGGCCAGGCAGTTTTATAAGGACTGTAAAGAATGTACAGAGACATATCCCTGTAAAACCAGCTCTTACCTGGAAGCTCAATGAGCCATCAAATTCAGGAGAAGAGCAACCATTTCTTGGGAAAATGTAATGTTAAGCGTCTCAAAATTAAACTCCAAGCCAGTATATTTTGGTGTGCAGCTAGAGTAACCTATGTTCAAGTAACATTAAGGATAAATTGTCAGAGTAAAAACCTCACATTAAAAGGAAAAAAAAAAAAATCCAGCCCTCAGACTTTGCCCAGTAGAGTATCAGGAACAGCTTATTATATGTAGTTGAAACAGAAAGGTTTTTGAAGTGTTACTTCTTCTTTCAGTTTTTCTAATGTTTTGTTGTATCTTTTTCCTTTGGTTATTTTTTCCAGCCTGGAGAGAGCTGGAGATTTGACTGGCTAGTTTGCACACGTGCAATAGATTTTATTGTTGTGTTGTAGTTCAGTGATCTTCTGTTTGGGTTGCAAACTATAAAGGGTAACATTTAATCTCTGTGTTCCTTTTTGCCAGGCCTGAATGACATTTGTGTTAGTGATTTTTTGAGGGCATTTTTTCCCCTACCCTTTTACATTTTGATTTTTAAATGGAAACTGAATGTTGTGCCTCTAACTTCCTGACAGGGTTAAAGAATGACACTTCTATTTCAAAAATAATTTGACTATCTGAAAACTGATTTTCAAGAGACAGCATTTTATTGATGATATGTTGTATGACCTTTTGCATCATTATTGTTGAGATACGAGAACAGAAGGAGAATTTCCTGCATTGATTGAACCTTAGGTATGAAATATTAAATACAAAGTAGGCATAATTTCTTAAGTAAACAGCACCTTTTCAAGTAACATTTTTCTGGATGTCCCTTTTACTAATAATTCTTGCACTTCCACCCTGGAGCACAAGAAAAGGGTGTTGTGTTTAGGTTTGTGTTATGGTAGGCTATATATGGTACAGCTGTTCCTGTTCTGATCAGCATCCCATTGAATTTGCACTACTGTGCACTGTGGAAAAGTGTCTTCCACAAGGAGGTGGTGATTTATGGAGATTAGACAAACTGGTTTCTGCATTGCCCATTATATGAGTGAGAGCTGAGGGGAGCTGGGTGATTTGTTGAAGGTCAAATGCCAAACCTATGTCAGAACTGAGAAATCAATGCACATGTAATTTCATGAGATGGAAGCTTCTGCCCCTTTTGTTTCTGCTGGCTTGGGAACAGTGGAGGCAGGGCCTGCTGAAGTATTCCCTGTAGCAGAAGTATTAGGAAACAACAATCTTCAGTGTGTGATAAATGAGCACAGTGACTTGGGACCCAACCAGAGAAATCCAAAAAATATCAGAGCACTGGGAGCTGTGTTCCCAGGCAGCTGACACTGCATCCTTATATCCAGTCGAGTGGAATGGAGCCAAAATTATGCCTACGTGTTGGAATACTTCTTTATATCTCTGCCTCAAAATGAAGGAAGCAAGGTTCCCAGTGTAAAATGCAGCAAATAGCAAGGCTGTCGAATAGTTTCCCTGAAAACCAGCTTCTTTCTGCTTCCTTTGCCTGCACTGATCAGTGGTAGGAGCTGGACTTGACTGTGAAGGCTTCCTGTCTCCCCTAAACTAAATACTTATCCAGAAGAAGTAGAAGAGAAAGAGATGCGCGACCTCCCATCTCCATGTCGTTTTTGTAGTTACAACCTCCACCTTCACTCTGCTTGAGAGCAGGGTCTAACATGGAAAAGATTTCAGTTCAGCACCTGGAGCCTCTCCCTACCCCTCCAAAATAAGAGCAGCGGCATAATGGACAGAAATCGAAAGTATTGGTCGGCTTTTCCTCACATCCTGCCTGACCTTGGGCAGGTTGTTTTCCCCCTGGGCTTTGGTTGCTAGGCTGCAGTGTGACCCTTCCCACTGAGTCAATCGGTGAAGTGTCGTAGGACCAGCTAGAGGGTGCCACGGGGAGCACAGGCACGTTGAACAGCAGCCACAGGTGCCTGTGGCTCTGACTGAGTCGTGTCCCACTGGGAGCACGGCGCCCGCGGCTTGTAGCACATGGAACAGCAGGTTGGCAGATGGGGAACCCATCACGGGAGCGTTGCTGTGATCTCACTGCAGGAAATCTGACAGCGTTCCTGAGCTTTCTCTGGCTGCAGTGTGAAGGAGGAGGAAGGATGGACAGTGATTATACCACGTAAGTTATGATGGGCCTGACCGAGGAGGACAGAGAGGCAACCACTTCTCTCTCTGATTAATCGGCACACAACTCTTAGAACACAAGTGTTTGGGAAGCAGCAAAACAAGGGCTCGATTACGGGTTTTATCAACTTCCAGGCTCCTCAGAGAGCAGTAGGTGACTTTTGGGGGTCATGGGGACTTTCTTATGTGGCTTTCTACCACACTAGGCAGCATGGTAGTCAAAGGCAATAGAATATCCTCCAGATCCCCTTTGATGTAGAGGATGTGTGGCAGGTTCCACCTTGGCAGGGAATCTCATTAGCTGTTGCTAGGAGGAAGCAACACAGCCAAGAAGCTACTCAAGCTCCCTCTTTTCCCCTCTCATCATGTTAGCCATTGGGAGGCAATTTTCTTTTGTTGTTTTATGATCCTTAGAGATGAGTCGATGATCACAGCTTTGTTTTCTGAATAAGAAGAAAAAAAGGGGTTGAGAGGTGTGTTGTTCCCCCTCCCCCCTTTCCTGATATTTGAAAACTGTTTTCCCAGGCCCTGTTTTGATAATACTAATATCTATAATATTTATCTGAAATACTCTGACACCCCAAACAAGCTGTGTTCTGTTTATGAATGCTGAAACTTCATGGCTCCTCTTCCCCTTCAAACATTTGTGTGTATACAGTTTATCTTTAGCATTAAAAATAACATTTTAAATCTCCTGAGAAAATTTCAGTGATGCTTTTTATGTCACTCACTGCAACACTTCCATTTTAATTGAATCATTTCTAATCAGTTGAGTTTGCTTAGCAAATACATGTGGGAGACTGTTTTTTGCTGTAGATAAAATAAGACTTTGTTTCCATGTCAAGGGGGTTAAGTGAATTTTGCCACATCATTATTAGCCTTTAAATTTTCTTGATGATTCTACAACATATGACAATAAATTGGTTATGGAAGGGAGATCTTAAAGGTATGCAGTTCCCATTTTTTCCCCTGGAGCATTCCTCATTATTGATACGTTCATACAGTTAAGATTTACATCATTGATTAGTGTGATTTAGAGTGTCACGGCTTTGCATTCTTTCAGCCTTTCTAGCAAAGCAAGCAATTTAAAGTCATTGCATGTGATACAAGATTTCAAAGCAGTAATTCAGCTGCTGTGTTATGTTTGATCCCGTGTTTACTGCTGTAACAACTGGCAGTTTATAAACTTAGAGATTAAAATGATGAGAGATCTAGAAACTTCTATAAACCCTTATGAAGAGGTAGTGTGTGAATACCTGTGATTGTTTCATGCAGATTTTTCAGCATGCTCAGGTATTTGGGGGTGTTCATTGATGAGTGCTCAGCCCATAAAGTGTAGACCAGTTATCCAGGGAGAGTTCAGAGTTGGAGGGTTTGTTCATGTCTGCCCCACAGATAATTTTATGCAATCTGAGTATCTGCCTATCTGCAGTACATCTCTGCTCAAAGTGTGAAAGTGAACTGCAGTTTTTATTTCCTCCAAGCCAGATAGTTATTTAGATTATCACTGGGTGTCGTATCGCGTGGGGCTTAACAGTGACACAAAACATCAGCGTCAGAAACAAGACACTGCCGTGGATGGACTTTAGGTCAGACTGTGTCAAGCAATCTTTAAATCCCTAACCATGTCCGTGCTGTTCAGGAACTGGGTTGGACCTTTTTGATTCTGCCACTGGACTCAGATCTTTCACAGCCCCAAATTGTCGTAGTAGAAGTTTTTACAGTTTGTCTCAGCTGGAGCTATTTCCCTGGCTTATCAGATATTACATTACTGCTGTTCCCAGAGAACTAAAATTTCCCCAGGTCCTTCCATGCAGCCTATCCGTAACACACCTGTTGACATGAAAACAGAAGTTTAAAAAAATGTAATTCATAAGAAAAGTCTAATTATTTGTGACATTTCATCCATCATGTCCTAAGCTTCTCCAGAGGAAAGTAGTAACATTTCGTCTCCTTGACAGCAAACAACACACTGACGAACTGAAAAATGTTCTGCTATATTTCAAACTGTAGTAAACTGAGTAAAGAGCAAGTACAAAATAAATAGCAAGAGTAAAGAGCAGGAACCCACATAAGTAGGGGAAAGAAGCTTGGCGAACTTTCTAAAATATTTCTCTTGGGTTAAAATACAAAACAATCCTTCAGAAATAACCAGAACATTTCAGGGTAAGCTATAGCAGTGCCACTGAGCCCAGCCTGCATTGACTTCCCTGACCACTCCTGGGAGGAGGTGCCTTGGGCAGCTGTGGCAGCACAGTGCAGGTCATGGAGAGCTGCAGCTCCTGAGAGAAGACAGCTCGACACAGGTTTGTAGGATATCCACCAACTCCCCACCTCCAGCATCTCAGGACTGCAGAAGGAGAGCTTCTGTTATCTAAAGGGAAGAGCAAGTCTAGGAAGCCTGGGCTCCCAGTAGTTCTATTTTGAGGATGATGCCTAAGCTCCTGAAGCGTTTCTGTCAGGTCATACCCAAACTGACTTTGCCTCTGAAGGCTCTCTCTGGGACATGCCAAGTTCCCCACATTGGCTTGATTTCTCTCTCCCCCATCAGGCTTCACTCAAGTTTTGGTGACCATCTGTTCATGGATGACCCATCTCTTTCTTCATGGCTTTTGTGGTCTTGCTTACACATCTAGATGTCTCTGCTCCAGAACCTTCAGGTCTTTCCTGCCTCAGCAAAAACAAAATCTCTGTCAGTAACCCAGATTCCTACACATTTTATTATATTAATATTATATTATATTAACTCACACTGTTTTCCTGTGAACTCAGAGATCTCGTGTCTGTGAAACACACAGGTTCCACCCACTGATGGTGTGGGAAGGTCATCTGTGCCGGCACATCCAGCTCCTCAGCTGGTTTCCAAACCCTTATTGATATCCTCTGGGCAGACCTCATGTGCTTTGTCATTTAAACAAAGCAATGTGCAACATCCCAAAGTAGGATATCAATCAAATCTTCCATCTGAAAAGTCTAATGATGAATAATAATGAGTTGGAGAGTTTGGATGTTATTTATGTTTTGATCTTTTATTTTGGAAGAAATCCTTATGTGCAGAAGCTCTGGTACAGTACTTCTTTTAACTCTGAAAGGCTGATTGTTCTTTAAGGAAAAGACAAGTTTATGCAGCCATTCCTAATCTTTCACAGGGTTGAGGCCCTTTCATTTTCATTCTTTATCTTCTTTTTCCTTTTCTGTTATGCACACACACACGCACACACACAAACTCAGGAGTACATCATGAGCCGAGCTGTATTTTCTGTTTATTGCCACCAGGTTAATAACAGTAATGGTGCGAGGAGAAAATGAAGTGTTATGTAAAATCCTGCATTGCAGATTTTGGTGCTGATGCAAAGAGCTCAATAAAGTGTAACACTTTAATCATGGAGATAAAAATCACACAGCAGCTTCACAGTCTTCCAAGATGCAGAGCCTTAAGACAAAATAGAAGCAGGAGAGAAAGAGAAACTGACAATATTATTGAGTCCCAGAAAACTTAGGCAAGAAAAAAAATCCCACTTTCTTTCTGTTTGATGCTTTGATTCAGTCTTTATATTCACAAGATAAAAAACTGAAAAATGTGTGCATTTTAATTTCCTGGTATTAAGAGAATAAAATGCCTCAGCTTTATACACAACCCAGTGTCATTTACTGGAACCTGGAGAGGCCTTGAAAACAAAGCAAAAAATGCCCTCACCACAAAGAACAAAACCTATTAACCAGAAGAAAAAAAAGACAAAAGAAAAAAAAAACAGGAAAAAAAAGAAAAAAAGAAAAGAAAAAAAAAGCCAACACTCAGATATGTATTGGTTTTTCCAGGTAGGTCAGCAACCCAGCGCAGTTTTAGCTATGGTGGTTTGAGTACAAATTCATCATGTTGGCACAGAAGAGGAATCAGGCTTGGATGGTGCTTTGCTTCTCTTCACTGCTACTGTCCTTTTATGTCTCTGCTTCCCAGCTGCAGATTAAGATTGTAATGTTGTCAAATTACTGCACATAAAGCTGTAGGTTGTTGGGTTGTGAGGTTATATTGGGATGGGTGGAGGAAAAGGAAGAGTTATGTGAAGATCTCTCCTGTGCAGAGAAATTTAGGGATGTAAAGACATGGAGTACTCTGCTAAAAAGTTGGGACAGTGCTAACGACTATGTACCTTCAGGCTGGACCACTTTCCATGAGGGTCTTGGCTATAGTTGTGTGCTGAGCTTATTCTACTTTGAATAATATTTCTAAAAGTCCTTTACCCCCCAAATTGGTTACTGAAAAGAATGCAAGAATATTTTCTATTGCAAAGAACACAAAAAATTTGGGAATACCTAGTTTAAATAGAAGTGCTTCAGGTAACTCAGAGAAGTGTCACGTAGACCCTGTGGCCATCCAGGCACCCCAGAAGATGTTTCTTCACAGCAGAGAAGCCATTCCCCAGAACTTATGCCTTCAGCATGAGATGTAATTCTGCTTTAGTTGTGCCTGGCCCTTTGGGATCAGTTGCCATACCTTGGAGGAGCACAGCAGCTGGCTGAGCCCCATCCAGCCCTCAGCAGGACAAGCAGGAGGAAGGGGTCAGTATTTTATCTTTATTGGCCCTGTTCTGTCCCAAAGCTCACACGTCTGCAGCCAGTTAGCACTGCCTGTTTCAATGTATTACACAGCTCTTCCCTTGGGTAAGAGTCAAGGTTAATTCAAGGGCATGCTAATTCTTGCTAAGGCTTGAAGGTAACCCAGAAGGTTTCATGTTTCCACCAGCTGTGATAACCATGCACCAAGTTTAGGACCACTGATTGAAAAGCTCCTACAGAGGCAGAGTCAGGAGTATGTTTAAGTGGCCTTTGGTATCTGATAAAGTCTGCCATCACTGCTTACCTATGATATGCACATCATAAAGCGTGCCTGATTACATGGCTGGCTTTAGCCAGAGAACATGAAAGCTGACATTTTATATTGCTTTATATCCTCTTGTCCAGCTGAGTTCACTTGTGTGGAATTAACAGATGCCAGATTTGGATGTTGTGGGCATGGATGCCACAAGAAATGTGTAAATAAATCAACCCTTGTGTAGTAGCGTTAGAACAGTCATGGTAGGAAATGGCAAAGAAAAGGGAATATTTCATTGGATCCTGTGATATTTTCAGGAGAACTCAGGGTTGAATCAACCTGATATCACTTGGAAGCTGAAATCTTATCCTAAGGGTTGCCTGAAGTAAAAGTCTCCGGCTTTTTTGCTGTGATAAGTCTGTGTCCAGAAACAGCATTACAGCAGCTGTCGTAATGGCATAGTGATGTCAGCACTAACTTAATGGTCTGCTTCATATTTGGGGTAAAGGATGCTGGCCCACAGCTGTAGAGAGGTGTATTTGGGAAAGGAGGCATTGCTCATCTATTTCTTGTGCAGACTCCTCACACTATTTGGATTAGTACCTCATAGATACCAGTCAAGTCAGTGCTCCAGATACTCTCAGATGCTCCTGGTTGTTTGAGGAAAAAACCAAGACCCAAGTTCTTCATATGTTGTGATGTCTGTCCTGCTGGCTTGCTTAAAATCCTTTTAATCTCACGATAAGGCTTAAATTCAGAATTGATTGCTTTAACATACTCCATTCTCTTTTACTTGTTTCTTAATGCTTTTAAGTTGGGAACTGCTAGAAAATCTGTCAGCATTTGTTGCTTAAACAATGGATTCTTGTGCAGTTTGTGAGAGTAACAGAAAGGGGAATTCTCCAAAGACAGAGGGACCAATGAGATGATGGGTGAACATCAGAATACATGTCCCAGTAGCAATGTGACTGGGATAACTTCGGGTCCTGGGAGTCTAGAAACACTGTTTGCCACTTTAAAAAGAGTGAGTCAGTAATTTCCTAGTGCTGGGTATGGAGTGATAGCACATTTGCCTCCCAGGCATTTAGATTTTGTGTCTGTGCCTTTTCCAAACAGTTATTACTGTTCCTGGTTTGGTTTTTTTGGGGGGTNGTTGGGAGTCTTTTTGGTTTGTTGCTGGGGTTCTATAGATGCATTTCACTCAGTATAAGACATGAGAAACTGTCAAAAGCATTTAAAATCAGACCCCACAAAAGGGCTGGTTGGATCTGGGGTTAACCCTTGTTTTAAAAAGCTTGAGGTTAGCATTTTCCATTTGTGTCCTTTTAACACTGTGGATCAGCTCTATGTTAGCAAAAGCCAGAGAGGAGAAAATCCAGCCTAGAATTGAATGAGCTGCTACTGCACCTTTCCATGGACTAAGATGGCATTGTCTGAGCATGTTCCTTGCCCTTGTACGTGTTTGATAGACTCCCTGCTTAAAACCAGTAATTGTTTTCCTGTCCAGGAAGTAAGCAAGAAAAAAGAAAAAATATTAAAGGAAGGTAATTGGTTGCAAGTTTTAAGGGTCATCACAGTATTTGCATCCACTTTGATATTTTACAATGGCTTTAATGCCGTGCAATTACGGACTTGTTTCAAGTCTTCTCATTTTCTCTAACAAGCAGACCACCTCACATTTTAAACATCTGCAGTAGTTCTGGCAATGAAACCAGGGCTATTGTAGCACTGCAATCTCTAAAATTGCAGTGATTTTCGGTTGGATAGTGATCCTCTGTGCATCTGGAAATGTAGGTGTTGCCCTCAGGGGGCTGTATTTGGCATAATTTCCTCCTTGGGAACAGGACACAATGGGATCACAGCTTCTCCTGGTCTCAGCTGTTGAGGAAATCTGTGTCAGGCCTAGTAGCCAGTGCTCTTTTCCCCTTGATCAGCTGGGCTTTGGTCTTTGCTGAGTTGAACATTGTTCACTAAATGAATAGCTCTCAGAATGCAAAGTTCACCTGTTATCCATCCATTTAGGAAAATTGAGAGTTTTTAATCTTTTGTACTCTGCATTCAAGAGATGAGAGAGAGAAAAAAACCCAGCTAAATGTCTCCATTTAAATGTAAATTTTGACTTTTCAAGTCTGACAAAGTGGGGTGTTTGTTTTTATAAACAATACATATATATATAAATAAAAGCCATGGAATTGGAAGAACAAAATCATGCTCTTGCTGATATTTTTCCCAAATAGTAATCTTTGCTCTCATCATGCTACATACATTTTATTTTGTTGTTTCTCTTTACTTTAAAACTAATTTTGCTGTGCGAACAAGAACAGAAGATCATTAGGAGGAAATACTCTGGCACTGGCTTGTGCAGAGGAAACATGCCATCTGCCTAATGTGCTTCATCTTGTGTCAGTCTAAGATGTGTTGTTTGGGTTTAACATGCCAGTCACTAGCCTAGAAAGAGAGCAGGCAGCATATCCCAGCCAGGGCTCCAAATCCTTCCTGCTTCTCAGGGGTGTAGGGATATGATACAGGCCACAACATTTTGGACAGAAGATGCATCACCTACCATGTCCTCACAGGAGGGTCCAAGGGGCATTTGTGCAAGGCACAGAAGTAGTTTGGGTTATGTTTTTCAGCCTTCGTCATATCACAGTCGAAGAGGCAAAAGCAAAGACCAGCCTCAAAGTGGGTTTTTTGGGGGTCTGGCTGGTGCACCATCAGTGGCCGGGTTCAGGTATAGGATAGAACTACCTTCTTTAGCAGATGTTTCCTCTTCCAGTGACAGCAATCTTTTCTGATAGATGGATGGTGCATGTCTCAGCTGGGTGAATGTAGCTGGTCGTATTTTGTTAGACGGTGTGTAATAAAGACTTTAGCTTATTTTTTTTATTAAGGAAAGACGTTGGCAGACAGCTTTAAATGTCTGCCTAAGGACAAAATGAACTGAGTTTTGTAGATAGCTGGGGTTTTTTTCCTTAATAAATAAATAAATGGAAAGATTTTTATGTTGATAATAAAAATAACTAATGCAGAGCTTCTTCCACTAGTGCCTGGAGACATGGACAGATGTGGGATTTTGAAGGGATAAAGAATTGAAATCTGTTGGCAGGTAGTTGCTATGAAAATGCCTATCCTTTCTGCTTCTTATTACAGACCAATATTCAGCAAATGAAGACTCTCTGAGAAAGTTAATGATGACAGGATCAGGTTCCAACCATCAGAGATAGCAGCAACCTCCTTTCTTCAGAGAAATCCAAAGTTAAAGTGTAGCTCTGGACTTTCTCCGACTCAGAGTGTGGTGTGTGGGAGTGTGGAGGAGAGGAAACTGTCAGGGCAACTATGGAAAAACACAGCAAGTTCACCAAAAGTTTGCTTTGCCAGTGAGTTGTCTGACAAAGTTTTGTGCAAGGCTTTGCTGTGCTGCTGTTGCGTGGAGTTGGTTTCTGCCTCGCAGTGTGGTCTGTTGTTGGCATAAGAGGGTAAGCCTTGTTTTCTCACTTTTATCTTCCTGATTCTCTTCCTCAGTCCACTGCAGAGGGAGTGAGTGGCTCCCTGGGGTTTATCTGCCTGGAAGGGTTAAATCACAATATTGTTCACAATGCTCAACCTGAAAACCATCAGTGATGATGCAACATTTAGGAGAGCAAAGATTTATTTACAGTTCACAGCAAATTGCTTTGTTGCCCATTACATACAGCTGTAACAGATACAGAGGAGAAGGATGAAAACAAGTTCAAAACATTTGTACCTTAAGATGCATTTTTACACACAGACATCATTATAAAGGTGAATATGTACACATATAGAGGAAAAGGCATGCAGAAACTGCTTAAATCTCTAAGTCAGCCATTGATCATATGGGTCAGCTGCTGCTATCTAGGGTGGGAAATATCTTTCTGCTGAGTCCTACCGTACCTTTATTAGGTGTGCCCTGGTGGGTCCTCTTGAGATTGTCATTTATTTTCTGCAGCACTGAGCTGAATCTTGAGTCCCTGATCTTCTGTGAGAACTGAATATTCTTTCTGTTTGAAATAGTAAAAAAGAGTGGTTCCCAGGATGTGCTTGCAGGGGAGACGTTGTCTCTGAGATGTTGTGACTCTACTCACAAGCACAGTTACCTGTCCTGCTGTTCGACAGGAAGAGCACAAGGTGACATCGCCTGCAGGAATACCACAGAATGGTTTGGGTTGAAAGGGACCTTAAAAATCATCTTGTTCCCATACCCTGCCATGGGCAGGGACACCTTCCACTAGTCCAGGTTGCTCAGGGCCCCATCCAGCCTGGCCCTGAACACTCCCAGGGATGGGGATTCTTTGGGCAACCTGTACCAGGGCCTCACCACCCTAACAGAAAAGAATTTTTTTCCTAGTATCTAATCAAAACCTGCCCTCTTTAAGTTTGAGCTGTTCTCCCTTGTCCTTGCACTACACATCCTTGTCAGAAGTTCCTCTCCAGCTTTCTTGTCACCTTAGGGAGGTACTGGAAGGTGCTATAAGGCCTCCCTGGAGGCTTTCCTTCTCCAGGCTGAGCAACCCCAGCTCTCTCAGCCTGTCTTCATAGGAGAGATACTCCATCCCTCTGAGCATCTTCATAGCCTCCTCTTGACTTGCACTTCTGTGTCATTTTTATGTTGGGGACCCCAGAACTGTACAGAACACTCCAGGTGAGGTCTCAAAAGCAGGGTACAGGGGAAGAATCACCTCCCTTGGCTGCTGGCCACACTGCTTTGGGAGCAGCCCAGGACACCTATTGGCTAAGTAGGAGTAGGGGAATTTTGGAGAAAAAAAGTTTCAGATACCACTGATGCTGATAAAATGCCCTGGAAAAGGCATGATATGTTGTGCTTTCAGTTGTAACGGCAGGCCCTTCCTTAATGTCCATTACATTTCAGCTTTTACAGCACTGTGCAGACCATAAATACTGCTAGATGTAAAGCTCAGAGTTTACATCCCACAGTTTGGTACAAAATGTTATGCTGAGCTGTCTCTGGGTAGGACAAAGCCAAGAAAACCTGTTCTTCCCATTGTGGATGAATCATGGGTCAGCAAGACAATACCTGGTCACTTCTGGTTTGTGTTTGCATGCCATCCCTCCCCTCAGCATTTATGTCTGCTGTATAGTCTCTAATCTCTTCTGGTGTCACTGTGTTCCTGTTTATCAGCTTTCACGTTTATCTCTTCCTCGATATGCTTGCTGCTCACCCTGTGTACAAGCAAGGAAAAGAAAGGCTCAGCCTGCAAGGGAACAGAATAAGACTAATGACCATGGACAGCCTCTGCCTGTGGCCAGGCTGTGCCAGGAGGGTGAACAGAAAGAGCTGGTTTGGCTTTCAGCTGTCAGTCCCCTGGTAAAGCATGTGCACAATGTCCATCCACAGCCTTCCTGTCTTCTCAAGCCCACCTAACCTTTGAATGACACATGTAGTGTTGTTTCCTTCCACCTGACTGAGCAGGTTTGCAGTTTCCATCCAGGCATGGATTTTTGCTTCTTACTCCATGCAGATCTATGTAAAATTAAAGCAACCCTTACAGGTCCTCTAATAGGTCCAACTAATCCAGCTTTCTGGGTATGTTCTGAGCAGGTGGGAAAAGACACTCGGATGCCTGCTTAAAATATTTTACATCTGTAAAATGGACCTTTCCATTTGATGTCCAGCTTACAGTTCCCATTGTTTTAGGGTTTGTTGAGCTGAAAGCTTATATAGATCAGGATCTAATTTAAACAGTGGAAATACACATACTTTTCACCACCCGTCAATGCCTTACCTTTTTAAGAACTATAATCTTATTCTGGAACATAAATTAAGGTGTAATTGGAAAATAAGAACAGTGATGCTGCATCAAACCCAAGGTCTATTTGGCTCAGAATCTTATTGCAGATGCTAAGGGATAGACGAAGAAAAAAGCAAGGCTTCTGATAACGTGTAATTTGGAGATTTACTGTTCAAGGGGTTGTGTTCACTGCTTTGAGTGTAATAACATAATTTTTCTTTGAATTTATCTAATTGATCTTTCTGTTCACCTGTTTTTTGGCCAAAATCTGATGGCAGTGAATGCTGCAGTATAAGCTAATTTTAAAAACACTTAATTTTGTTTGCCTTTGGTCTTCTGCCTGATGACTTTATATTCTGCCAGCTGCTACTTATTTAGTAAGAAATAGTGAATAATGATATATATTATTTGAGAGACTAGAGAAGCTGGTAGTTAAGGAGTTTGATTTGCCTACACACTATTTGTCCAACTGCGAGAGTTCCTAGGAAATTAGGGGACAGGGAGTCATAACTCCTAGCCATTGTTTTTAGTCTACCACTCTTTGCCTTTGCAATTAGAGGAGAGGCAGGCAATGTCTTTGGGCCTTATTTATGTACTTGTAAAGTCTGTGCTCCTTGGTCCAAGGGTTCTGCAGTGGTATAATTAAAAGTTAGTGGTAAAACACAAAGCTATTAATACTGCTATGAAGTGAATAGTTGAACAGGAATTCTTGACCTTAATATAGTTGCAGGCATATAAGCAGCAATTAATGATGCCTGAAGACATTAAATGACTTGTGTATTGTCACACAGCAAGCAAGTGGCTGTCTGAGGAACAGCACCAAGGCGTGCTAAAACCTTCAATACAGCTACTGGGAGCATTTCAGCTAAGAGAACCTTCACAACCAGAACAGAGCTAAATTTCATTACCCAGTGAAAACATGACCATTTAGATATTTCTGTTTCATAACCTAATTTTCTTACTTTAATTATAAAAGGATAAGTAACAGTTCCTGCCTCAGTTTCTCTCTGTCTTTCCTTTACTCTCTCTTTCCCTCTTGCTTTCTTTCTTTTATTCGTTCATTCTCTTTTGTAGTAGGATTTCTTCCCTCTTCTAAAAAGCTGTCGAATCTTTTGCCACTTGTCTTTTCTGAAGAGCCCTCTTTCTGTAGAGCCAATGCTGTTCAGCAGCAGAGGAGTGAGCAAGGTAGGATTTCTAAAGCTTGTTCTGTGGGTCATCTGGTGGTGACGCACAAGTGGTGTTTGAGACGGGCAGAGCCAAGTAAAACCAGCAAAGCTTGGGGTGAGGTAATGCCCCAAGACCCTCTTCAGTCCCACTGCTTTTTTCTAATAATTCAGGCAAGGAGAGATTTCAGAACTTGTGAAGGTCAAAAAGCAATGGTGCCGAGTGTATGTGCATGTGTGCTTCCTATGAGGGACAGAGGAAGGAGGAGAGGGAACAAGGACTGTCCTTCTTCAGACTCTCAGTTTTGGCTGGAGGTCAGACCCTAAATCCATAAGAGTGTATTTTCTGGTTCATAATCATTTGGGGTAAAAATTATACAAGAATTGTCCATGCAGCTGAGCCAAAAGTCTTGTCTAAACTTGATCTGGGTCTTAACATTGTCTCATTGGCATCTCTCTAATTTAATATGCATTTTGAACAGAAGTGGCTTCTTGATAGAGCCTTTCACCTCCAGGTCACCCTTTCAAATCCAGTTCAGGCCTGTCATGACCAAATGTTGCTGCCATCTGACGGCTCTTCTGTGTCCTGTGTGAATTGCTGGCTCCAGTCCAGGGGTTGGTGGACAGGTGCCTGAATTGCAAAAACTGCCAGAGCTGACACTAACTGGACGTCTCTGCAGAGGGGTCAGGGTGAATCAGCCCGGCAGATGAATGAACACTAAACTTGTAGGCACTGTGATGCTTTGTATCCTCAAAGTGCTTTACAGACGTCAGCCAGCCCTCAGGAGGTGTTGTTATCTGCACTGGCAGGTGAGAGAAGCAAGCAGATAACAAGCCAGAATATGCATGTTGCTGACCTCCCACTCTGAGGCCAGGACTCTGAGTTTAGCTCCTTTTGGGGCGACTGATGGGCACGCCAGAGTAGTGTTCAACTTCCTGTTCTTCTGTGAATAAAAGCATCCCTTACTTTTTAAGGCAGGCAGGAAAGCAGTACTGATGGGCTTCCATCCTTTTGCTGAACCACAGAACAATAGAGATCTCTTCTCCATCCACTTTGAGGCTCTAGGGAGTCATGTCAGGTTACTCCTACCATCAAGAGGTATAATTATTTATCATTATTTGCCATGAGACAGAGTTGGTAAATAGGTACTGATGAGTAGCAATTGGGTTGGAGTGGTTGATTCTGAGAGACAACAGCTCCTGGAATATCATTGAAATGTTCTGAAAAAAATGCTTGAAGTGTTATGAAGAATTGCTGGAAGGCCATGCAGAGTTAGTGGCACATCAGTGTTTGCAAGCTGCTTCTGCAGGGACACTTAAAAGGCATTGTCAGACTGTAAAGGTGTCTACAGAAAATGCAAAATTGTCTTTTGCGCTTCATATCAGTGAGAACAGGAGTGGTTCTAAACTGGCATGTTCCTTTCTCTGGAAGCAAGATACCAGCATCAATGGTATCTGAAAGAAGAAACCTTTTTTTTCTTAAGGTTTTTAAAAATAGTAACTCCCTTTCCTACTATTAATTTCTTGTGTAAATAATTGCTGTTGTTGCCATGGTGTTTACAGAGGTGAATGAGCCGGTGGTCCGTGAGATGATGAATGGAGAAAGATGTTGTCCCTATGGTTACAAAAGGGGAGTCCTATAAATCTGAAATAGTGCCTCTAATAAGGTGTGGCTTGCATTGTCTGAAAAAACTGAGGATGATTCTGTAGGACTGACTTGTGAAATGTTGTATAATGGATAGCAGAGGAAAATGTGGAAGTATTTAATGGTTTTTTGGGGTAGCAGTGGAAATATGGGGAGAAGGTAGAGGTAAGAAAAGTAATTTGGGTCAAATTCATCTTACCAGGCATCCAAATCCAGGCATTTCAAGCTTGAAAATGTGTGCCATATTCAGACAGTTTGAATTCTACCTCATGTTCCCGTAGAAAGTCGGAAGGAGACAAGGGTCACACATCTCCAAAGAACAGTCCAAAGCACTGGGCCGAATTCGATCGGGCTGAAAAGGGAAGGAGTGGTGCTTTGTAGCTGAATGGGGACTGTTGGCCATGTGATGCTGAATGGTCAGTTTTCCTTCAATTTCCTGAGGAGCACATCGTGCTCCTGTGTTTGCTGGTGCCACCACTGTAAGCGTTTCCAAAATAACTAATCCTGAGGTTAGGACATGTTTGTGCCAAAAGGGAAAAATTTCTTTTGAGGGATTCTTTTGAGGAGTTTTTCCTCTGGGAGATACCTGAGGAACCATCAAAGAGCCATTCTTCTGGGAATTTCTGAATGTCTTCTGAATGAAAAGGGGCAAACTCCTTCTGCTGAGCCAGCTGTTCAATGTCCATTTACTCCAAACAGTGGTTTAGCCGCAAGAGCACAGTCTGCCTGGAGGCTGTTCTCTTGCTTGCAACAAATGACAGTCCCATGGTTTCAGCAGCTTGGATAAAACATTGCAAGGAGTTTATCCCATCCCCTACATGAAATATTGGAGTGGAGAAGGATTTTGGATGCCTCTCTCTCTCTAAACCAATTGCTATGCCCAAGAATTAATAAAATCCATATTGAAGTGACAGCTGGTGGACAGAGCTGGCTTCTTCCTGCATCACTTGTCTCTCTAGTGGCTCATGTTCTGGGCTCAATGCACATTTATCCTTTTATTATGGCATTTATGGACTTCTGTTTATTTATTTATTAAACCTCTGTTTTCTTAAGAGTCATAATTGTACTGCTCAAAATCTAAGTTTGGTCATATCAGCACTAGCTAATAACATAGTTCTTTCCTTTTGCTCTTTAATTACTGCTCTTCCAAAGGCATTCAGTAAAGGAAATAAAAATGCAGACAAGTGAGAATGTATTTTCTCAAAACTTTCCGTGGCATCATGAACCAGCTTCTGTACTACTTTAACTATTTCCTTTCTTGACAATGAGAATTCTTTTTCTTAATTCATGATTTCTTTCATTTTCACCACCCCCTAATTTATATGTACATTTCTCAAGCTGACAGAAACTTCAGACTGACTCAGTAGAGCTGTGGAAAGTGCATGTCACAACAATAGGGATTCAAATGAACTTTAGAGCAGAAATACATTTGCTTGTTTATTTATGCTGGGTTTATATGGTAAGTGGCAAGAAGAGATAAAACCCATTCTTTTCAAGGGAAAGAATCTTGTTTTCCAAAGAAGTGGGGTTCAATCATTGTCAGTCTAGTGACTGATTTCTGTTGTGAGACTCAGAGAAAAGAAAGACCAAGTCTGCCTTTGTTTTCTGGAACTCTGTAACCTGGGTCATCCAGGTAATTACAGCTTTGCTTAAGAAACAGTGTGAGAGAGGAAAACTCTGCCACTGCTTGTAAGCACAAAGAAAAGACACTTGAGAGAATTAAATTGCATGATGAGTTTTATAAGGCATCTGAATCATTTTGCATTCCACCTCTAAAGCAGAAAATTATGTTTAATATCGTATTGTAGGATGCGCCTGGTAAGTCTCTCAGAAGGCAGCTGTGGCATCCAGAGCTATTTAAGCTTAGTTATTCATTATTTTCTGCATAAAGGCTAAAGAAAATGTGACTATGAGACTTTGAAACACATCTAAATTTATTCCCCCTCTCACTTGCAGGTGCTGCAGCAATAGAAGCCCCTAATGGGGGTGGGTTGTGGCGTGTAGATACTGGCAGATGCCCCACGGGGATGACAGCAGATAGTAGTGGGTTAAGTGTGTTTGCACGTGCTCATGTAAATGTAAACATGCATTTATTTACTTCATTCTCCCACTAAAGTTCTCCTATCTCCAAGAGCAACAATTTCAGAAGGTCACCTCTCTGCTGACTTTGCTGATATTGCCATCAGTAGGTGACATAATGCATTTCATAAAATGTTAATTCTGTGGTCCTACCTGAATTGCTGGAGATCACTAATTATGTCAAAATCTTCCAGAGAACCTCAACTGAAATATAAAACTTTACTCCCTTGCTTAAATTTGTTGTGTGGCAGTGGGGGAAACAGTTCCTACATGTAAAGCACCTATGAATATGTATGACTCTAAAGAGGACCAAGAAATACCATTATTGTTCAGGAGCATAGCATAATCCTTGTGAAGCTTGTGTGCAAACAAATTTTCTGATGCTTGGTCTTCTACTTGAGGCATGAGGTGGCAAACTTTTAATGTCCCCATGCCTGGGCTGTTTTGTCCATTTTAAGGCCACAATAACTTTGTGTCTGGGAATAAGAGGACTTTTTCCATTAGGAACTCATGTGTTATATCAACAATGCACTGAATTATTTTGTTCTGTAATGGGGAATGCTCAACATGTTTCCCTTTGATAAAGTAATGAATGTGAGGAGGAGAAATGTGAAACACTGAAATGCTCTTCTGCTCACGCACAGCAGGGTCTGGAAGTAGTACATCTAACTGGCAATTACTCTAGCAATGTTTAAAAACATGCTGAATAGGATGGACAGTTGCAATTTAGGACTAAATTTAGTGCACAGGAGTATGGGAAATAGAGATTTTTATACATTCAGTTCGAGGCTAAGGAAAAAAGACCAGAAAAAACCCCAGCTGAATAGTCATTGTGGGCTAACTTAAGAAATTACTTTTTAATTATCTTGAAACAGATGACTTGAAAAATGTTTTTGAACACTTGTTTGGGTGATGAGCTACCTCTTTAATGTCCCAGCTTCCAAATAAGGGAACTGGAAGCTTAATCTTTAGGTGAAGGTGACATCTGTGAAGGACACCGTTCCCTCACAAATAACCAATGCAACCAGATTATTTTAAAATGGTTTTGATGAACAAAAAAGGTCTTCAAGGAAATTTCAGCAAAAAAGGTATTCAAGGAAATTTCAGCACACCAGGACCCTTTCTAATATTCTCTGTGACACTTCTACCAACAATTTTTTTGACTGAGGGTCCTAGGAGAGTTTAGAAAATACTCTAGTGACACTGTGTTAGACTGGATAACTTGATAATTGAATACTAAGATGACACTCAGGTCACTCATGTTCTGCAGGTGAACTTCTTGCTGGATAGCTTAAGGAAAATTATCGTAGTAATCTGAGTCTTTTCATTTCTGTTTTTGGCCACCTTCTTTTGGAAACAACTTGAAAACCATGAATGAATAAGTACCACAAATCCTGCAGTTTACACTAGCAATTTTATTTGTCTTAAGTCACAAATTATTCTAGTCCATTGTTATATATCTCACTGTGCTTCTCAATTACTTTATGTCAGTAA
Organism: Donacobius atricapilla; assembly: GCA_013397315.1. Classification (NCBI taxonomy): domain Eukaryota; kingdom Metazoa; phylum Chordata; class Aves; order Passeriformes; family Mimidae; genus Donacobius; species Donacobius atricapilla. The sequence continues at coordinate 2,264,335 of WBMY01017034.1, forward strand.
CTATGTGTTCCTATAAAGAATTCTGTCTGGTTGTTCTAAAATAAGTATGACTTAGGTCACTGACTTCTGGGTGAAGGACATTCATGCTGTACAAATACCCAGTTTAACTAGATTATCTGCTCACTTCATCAAATCACTGTTTTGAGACTCTACAACATGTTCTGTTTTATGGTGATATGCCAGCGTGCATCTGATCTCATCAAATTCTGTTTGTGATGGGGAAATTATCTCATGAAAATAGTATTATTTAATCTTGGTTTTTAATTTCTGTGTGCTTGGAGAGGAAGAAAATCCTGCATGGTGTTTCATCCTGTCAATGCTAATCTTTCTCCTCAGTGCTGTATCTCCAAATAGCAGATGTGTGCTTTATTGCAGGGCTGGTCCTCTATAGCACAGCAGAATGTTTTGGCAGAAGCAAACAATTTATTGTATTAGAGTCAAACGCTATCAAATGTTCCCTTTCCTATGAAGCATGGTCAGATATTGATACTGCATTAGCTGACATTTTAACATAGCAGAGGCTTAATAAGATACATTATTACTCTCTCTAGGCTGTTTAATTAAACTAAACAGTCTCTGTGTATTATACATTGGTTTTCTGCCAGGGAAAAGTAAATCTGTATTATATTAGTGCCATGTACCAAATCATGTTCTCCCCCCATCAGAAGAGCTGACACTGCTGTGACATGAACTGCACAATCCACTCTGCCTTCCTGATACACTGAGAACACAGCTCAGTGCTCTCCAGCAGCCAGAGCAAGCTTTGTGTGCAGGAGAGACTTTGTGTGCAGGAGAGACTTGTGGCTGCAGAGCTTCCTGCTGTATTTCAGTACAGGGACAAGCACCATAAGCACTGTGCTGCCAGCAGAGCTCTTCTCCATCTCTCTGTTGAGGCAGAGACATCTGAGCTCTGAGCACCAGGACAGCTCCAATGGCCCCATGCTGGCCAGGTGACGCGGATAGGCTTGTCACATCATTTGTTCAGGTCCAGAAGTTGTAAGAATTTGGGGAAATTTGGTAATTCAGTGGTGTCTGCTCTGGTATCACTCTTCAGTGCTGGGCAGTGCCATCCACTGCTGCTGCTGGCACTGTATGCAGTGATCCTGGTGAACATTCCCTCTTTCCCACTGATGCCATGGGAAGGGTATGGGGAGAGCAGGTACTTCTGTGCTAGGGGTTCCTGCTGTCTTCTTTTAAAGCAAGAATTGGTGCAGAATCCTGTAGGGAGCTACAGAGAAGCATTCCAGGCACTTGCTTTGGAGAGTTCTGTTGAGTTACTGCTAGAAAGCAGAGGAAGACAAAACATTTGCAGTATTTCTCCTTATACAGAGAAATAAACTGCAGAGGAACTACTGGAGTCTTTTTTACACAATTTTGAGCCTGTTTCACCTGGCAGAAGGGAACATCTGCATAATTCAATGCAGAACTGTGCAGAGATGGCAAAGCTATGCCCAAATAATTGTGCTCTAGAACTGGAAGGTGCATATTTTTATCACTGGCAGTAAGCCCTGTATCACAATGAAGGGTGCTTTGGCTCTACTTTGCAGTGTCCTATGCAAAATGTTCCAATATTTTCAAAAATAGGTAAAGAAATGTCTGTCATGGTCCTTTGTTGTATTTCACATGCCCCCACGGAGAGACAGGAATGGTTGGGTGCCTCACAGTGGGATCTTTAGTGTGGCTCCCTGATGCTGGCACCATGGATGGGTTCAAGAATGGCAGGACTGGATTTATGAGAGGCTTCACCTGCATAACTCAGTTATGATTTATCTCATGCTGAATGTTTTGTTGCTGTTGTTTTCCCTCAACAGAAGATTAACCTGGAGTTCTATATTGACATCCATGCCCACTCCACCATGATGAATGGCTTCATGTATGGGAACATCTTTGAAGACGAGGAAAGATTTCAGAGACAGGCCGTTTTTCCCAAGCTACTCTGTCAGAATGCTGAAGACTTCTCCTACGTAAGTCATGTTTTTCTTAATTATTTTTTCCTAGCTTGTTTTTTTTTCTTTTTTTTTTTTTCCTTGATGATGAATCTCTGGCTTTGATTGGGTGAACTTTACTTCAGTATGAATACAAGGCTACTTAAAAATTTGTTATTAGCTACCATCTTCCCTCTTATACTTACCTTATCCAGCAGTAGTAAGTTGTGATCTTGTATATGTCATCGGACACATGAGCAAAAGCAGGTTTTTCATCTTCTGTTTAATAACCTTTGGTCCTGAATTACTGGCACACCCTGTTTTTACTAGATCTTTTGTCTTTTGACCAACTGGATCAACTTTATTGTTCCATTGTTTATATTAATTTGTCAAAGATTTTACTTGCACACTCTAAATAATAATATGCAAATAGCAAATAGAAGTAAAACTAATTAGCTTGAAAGAAAAGGTTAGATAACATCTCTTGGAAGTTGTGGCAAAGGGTATGTATGCTTTTGAAATTCATTGATATTACCATAGAAAACTGTTCTGCAAGAGGATTTACAATTGCCCAATACTTACAACTTGGAGAGTGGGAAGGGGGAAGTTGGGATCAAGGAACAGCTTGTTCTTACCCAAGGAGACCTCAGTGATTGAGTTTCTGGTCTGCACCTGGTTGTTTCAAAAACATTACGGGTAAGGGGCATTCACAGATCACAGCAATGAAAACCTGCAGTTGATAGGAGCTGAGAGATTCTTGCTCAGGTGTGGGATTTCTCTCTGCTACTGTGGGAGTTTAGGTGTTCCTCTTAGCACAAGCCTTGGCTGACAAAGGGAAAATCTTTGAGAAGATGATGTAGGAAATAGAAGCCAAAGCCATAGCTGAACAAACAGCACAGTCTCTCCCTTTTGACTCTTGAGCCCAGAGATCTACCTAGGTGCTACTGGCACTGGGTGCATTCAGCTTCCCCCTGACATCCTACTGGTCTCTCGAGGCTGGAAGCTTTTCCCCTGCCATCCATGCCGGCCATTCTTCCCAGGGCAGCTGAGCAGATAGAAGTGTTGGAAAAAGGGACAGCCGCAAAGTGTCTGACAGGCGTGAAGTGACGACATGTCCCCAGGTAGGAAGGTCTGTTTTCTTGTTTCCAGCTCCAGCGTGTGGGTTATGTGACTTGTTGGAAATATCAGGTGAAGGGAGGAAAGGAATCCAAACTGGGGGGGGAAGATATGTGCTGAAGACTTAAAGTAGTGTATGTAAATATGCCCTACTGCCTGCTCAAAGGGAAGGGGGAAGTGCATCGTTAACATTACCAGGCTGGTGTTTGAAAGTGTGGGAATGGACCACTGTTGTTACTAATGAATTTTCCAAAGCTTCAGGAGGTCTCATTTACATTGTATGCTGCTGTGGCCATTTGTTGGGATTATAATACTTCAACAGCAGCACTTCAAGAGAAAACTGGCGGCTGCATGAAGTGTTGTCCATAATTGACTAGCTCCATGTCTTCACACAGCACAGAGACAATGTTCCATTATGTTATCCATTGACAGTATCATTGAAAAGATTACTCTCCTTAAAGCATCTGTCAACCTTGATTGATTTACAAGGGACAAAGCACTGAAAAGGTTTGAAGTGCGGGTACAATTTTTGCCACCGTTTAGCATACATAATGGTTCTCCTTTGATGTCAAAAGCTCATCTTCTATTAATAATGCAGAGGGCTTTTGAATGCAGGCTACTTGTATGGAGTTCCACACTAATAACCTACTTGCTGTGAAATGGGATTCACTTTGGAGAAGCAGTCATTTGGGTTTTACATGTTCGGAATGAATCCCAACTCAAAGGGATTTCTTTCAGTGCTCTGCATGATTGCAGCTGAGCCCGGCACGGGTTAGGGAAGGCAGGCAAATCTCCTAGTCTGCTCCTCCAGCCAAGAATCTGGCAGGAATCACGCAGCCAGATGCAAAGGAGCATGAACAACAAGCCTAGGATGATGCGATCAAATGCCTTGTGCCGTTTTGTCTGGCAGCCTTCTATTAATATACTTTAGAGTGCATTTCATGCCTGGGCTGCTTTCTTCACCTGTCATTTCCAATAGGCCTTTTTATTTAAATGACAGTATCCAAGGGAGATTGGTGATTAGAGTAGGGGATGGGTAGGGGATTTGTACCCACACGCCTGTTATGGGACCAAAGGAGAGTCACCCAGTGTCTCTGTGCCCTGTCTGTTGGGCAAAACATGTGACCCCTCAGCTCTCTGCAAGGGCTGACTGTGGTTAGCAGACATAGATTGTGAAAGGGACCAGAAATTCCTCATTTGTACATGACTTCAGAAAACAGAGGCCTGCCTTTGGTTTAGCTGTCAGCATGTGAAAAGGAAAGTGAAAGAAGGGCCAGGATATTTTGTTCCCAGATAAATACGTGAGACGTTCTTGGGCAGCTGCCTGGGCAAAAGGGACAAAATCTGTAAGGAAAACATTTTATATTTTCAATGTTTAAGAAGGATATTTTTAAGCACTGGGGAGTAAATATAATCCATATGAAAGCTCTAACAGTGAAAGCTGGCATGCTCTTTTGAGAGGCTGACTCATTGCTTTTTAGGAGCAGCCGTTGACACCATGTCTGAGTGCATTACACATCAGCCATGGCTCGGGTGGCTGCAGTTTTTGTAGGGATGTTCTTCATTGGACCTTTCTTGTTTGGGAGAGTGGATTAGTCATAAGGACCAGACACAAGCATTTGAGCACTTCAAGAACCTGCTAGTCCTAGGGGTGGCTAATTTTGACCTTTTTGACAGTATGAGAGGAGACCATCTGTTCTCTCCAGTTCATTTAAAAGAAACAACTACAGCCATTCTTGGGTGGCTTTATCACTTTGCAAAGATTGCTTTCCTTTTCAGTTAAAGCATAAAGACCTACTAGAGGTACTTGGCCTCATCTGATCAGTTTGTTGTTTTGTTTCTTTTTTTCCTTTGGACTCTGAACTGGTGGCACTGGGAATACATTTGAATTCTCATTTCATTTTCTTGTATTCAACCTCCCAGCAGAGAACCTTCCTTTGAAACACTGTTTGACCTTTGTGTGCCAGGGTTAGCCAAAGTCCCTGATAAAACCTTGGCGTCCCATTATGCTGGGTAACTGCTGAGGGAGTCTGCAACCCTAAAAGCTTCCAGTCATGCTGAGAAAGAGATAGAAAGTGGGTATGAAAATATTTGCCTGAAGAACTTGGAGAATAAAACTCAGATGTCCCAAGTGCCAGTCTTATTTCTTTGTCAGCAGTTCCCTGTTTTATATCATGCTCATGCTCAAGAGTGAAGTCTCTCGACAGACCACCCAGTTTCCTTTAGGGAAGCATGTTGTTAACTCCAGTGCCATAACACTGTGACCCAAAATATGTCTTAGAGACTATCATTGTCTCAGCAATATGAGAAGATGCAGATATGGAATGATTCGCACTAGTATTTTTTGCGGTGGTGTTTTGTTCAGTTGCTTGTTTTTAGTTTGGATATCGAACACAGGGCAGTGAACAAAAACATTTTAATCTCTTTATATCTTCTGCTGCCTTTCTTTGATCCTCAAACTCCAGGTCTGCTGTTCTTATTTTCACAGCATGCCCCCCATCCAAACTTTCTTAGAGAAGATGTGTTTGTTCCAGCAAACCTCCTCCATTCTACCTATGGCAGCTCTTTGGGCTGTTATGATTTCCCCTGCTGGATATCTCCCTCTGAAGGCAATGGTGGTGCAAGTGCCTGAGGCAATAGTATGAACATTGAATGATCAAGTCCCAATAATCTTTTCTGAAATAACAAAAAAACAGCTTGTGTTGCATATGGCTGGACAATGAAGAGGAAGCAGTAGAAGAGTTGCCTGGAATTTATCCTGAAGTAAAATCCATACTCACTTGCATCACCACTTCCTAAGCGCCTCTCTGCTGTTTTGGTAAAAAGACTCTTGTTCCAGAAAGGCAAAATCTGGCTGTGTTCGGGTAGGTTTTGTTAACATCATGCAAGCTTAACAGATCTACTCAGAAATCTCTTAAAACCTGAGCACAACAAATGATCCTGCCGCCTTTTTTTGTAGTCTTGTACCAAGGCATATCCAGGAAGACAAATACAGCTATTATACACTTTAGCACCCCTCTGGGATGCATTTCTGCTTGCTGCTTCTTGGACGTGTTGCTCCATAAATTTATTTATTTATTTATTTATTTATTCTGGAGGCTGGGTGAGCCAAGACAGGAAATGTGTTTCTGGTGGCAGAGGGAACAGACTGTAAAGTCGGTCCTTCCCAGTGTTACAGGCTTTGGTCTCACAAGGACTCTGCCTTTTGGAGAGTCTCAGTGAAATGAAATTGTTCCATTATGTTGTGCTGCACCAGTTCTCACCCCTCCTTGTATAGGGAGGATTGAATTTGTATTGAAAAGAAAAGTGTTGGGGGGGAAGTGTTGGAACAAATAGATTTTCTTTCATTACCTTCTTGCTTTGTTGTTTGTGCATATAGGAGTCGACAGCCCCTTCTCCATCCCCACATAGGGAGAAATTTAGAATGTACACAGAAGAAACAAGTTTTCATAACAATTTTATGGTGTATTTTCAAAGACCATCATTACTCTTACCTAATGTCAGCATGCTGGGAGCAGGTGACAGCCTCCCAGAGCAGCAGCAATGAAAGGAGCTGTTGTAGATTCTCCTGCAAGCTGCTTCTCCTGCAGAGCACCACAAATTCCCTCACATGGGACAAACTGTGCTGTGAGGGAAAGACAGGAGGGTAGTTAAGAACTGCACACTCAACCCCCTGGCAGGATATTTTTTGGGGTATTGCCTTTTTAACCACATGATATTTCAACGATATTATTCTGGCTCAGAGAACTGTCCTGGAGCAGTGAGGGAGCCAAGAAGGAGTGTGAGCATTGGGCTGCACTGGGTTGCTCTGGTTGCCCTGTCCCACCTTAGGAAGGTTGTGATCCCCTGATTTAGGCCTGTAAGTGAGGAGAACTTCTCTTTGCCACAGAGCAAACTACTTTTTCTGCAGATTATTCAAAGCAACTGGGTGCATGATGGCTGTGTTTTCCTTTTTGCTTCTCATTGTCCTAGTTTTCTGTCATTTGTATAAATGATTATGAAAGCACTCTCAGGGGACTGCGCTCACGCTCATAAAAGTATTGTAAAGAGAAGCATTGCAGGCTATTGCTAGAGGCTATTTTATTGTATATTTTGAGGAAATGTCTCGTTTTCTACTGACAAATGGAGAAAGTGAGAACTCCAGAGACCTCAGCTATTTTCTAAACAGTGTGATTATTCTGTAGAGCTTAGACTAGGAAATGCCACCATTGGCATCTTTTGGGGAGGATGTGCTCTGAGAAGCAGAGGCAGCTATTAGTGAAAAAAACAGGGGAGGGAAGCAGGCCTTTCCTTCATTATTAACCTGGAGCATTTTCAGATCCCCTATTTGTGTATATCACTGGTCACAGTGTGGGTTGACTCTTAAAAGGGAGATAAGTTCCAGAGTAACTCTGGTTAATGGGTATCAGGATAATGTCAGAGTAGCTGACATTGTCACTTGTTTAGTGAACTTCTGGTGATGGGGAGATGCAGACTCGGGGAAGGAGGAGCTGACAGGACCTGAGGAAGGATGTGTTGGGATACAAAAACATGGGGGTGTGTTGGGCTGTGTGTGTGTTCAGGATGGCAGATCTTGTAACAAGGAACTCTGAGGTTTGCTTTCAGGACGGGGTGGAATCTGCCTGCTCCTCTTGTATTTTCCAAGTGGGCTGTGATGGGCTGCCCAGCTCTGCAGGGAAACCCTTGTCTGGCTCTGTGAAGGTCTCAGGCCATCCCCACCCTGCTTTGTTTGGCTGCAGATGTTTAAGGAACTCTCTCTCAGAAGATCTGCTGGTCTGATTTGGATTCCAGTCGTGTTAAAGCCAGCAAACTCAATAAACAACTTCAGAGCTGTAGCACCAGGGGAGGTGGGAGCTGGGAGAACAATCAGTTCAGGTGCATGTGGGGAAGGGCTCTGGGGAATGTGAAATGCAGGCCAAACCCCTGCACTGGTGCTGCCAGTGGGACTGGCTCAAGGTGCAGAGACCTCCATCAGTCCTGGAGCTGTACAGCAAAGCAGGGATATTAATGAGCAGTAAAAAGTGCAGCTATTGTACTTCTTGCAGGTGAACAGCTGAAACCCTGAAGCATGAAAGCCAGTCACTTTTCTAGCTGCAGAATTTCTTAAAAGAATAAAAAAGAAAAAGAACTAATTTGGTACTTTTGGTCTTGAGGCATAAACTGAGAGCTTATAAAGCTCCTTCCTTCCAACCTCTCTGCTAATGACCATGCAAATATGTGTTTTTATCAGGAAACTTAAGCAGGCATGACTGAAAGACACTTGGGTGGGGGAAAAATCTGGTATTCTTTCACTGCACATTAGAGGGATAATGAAGCCCCTCAGGGAGCAGATGTGTGCTGGTGACAATGTACCTTTAAACTGTTATTTCTCTGAGGAGAATTGCACTTTAAAGCCTGAGAATGTGGTGCTAGGCAGGTTGTGTTCATGGTACTCCTACAACAGGGATGCTAAGAAGGGATGATTGCTCTCTGCTTTCCACTGAGCAGGAGGAAGAAGGCAAAAAGAAACATGGAGGAGAATGATTAAAAATCTCTTAGGAATTGAGGGTATTTGGTCTTCAAGTTTCAGTTTTAGGTATTCTCACATTCTTGGTGAAGGTCAAACTGTTCCAGGTCTCTTCTGCATGCCTTTCCTCAGGTTTCTGCAAATCAAACTATAGATCAGAGAATATTCCCCAGCTAAGCCCAAACTTTGCTGCCCACCTCAGTGTTTCCTACCAGGCACAGAAGTTATGGAATAAAATACTGTCAACTGCAGAGCCTTCTGTGAGAGTGAGTGAGCCCTATTCACAGGAATACCAGTCTAATCTGCCTGTTCCTAAGGGATCTGGAAAAGCTTCAAACAATGGAATTTCTCTTTGAAATGATCCTGAACTTTTCTAAACCTCCTCTCCCCAGATTTCAGTAGTCACAATTGATTTTGAGATTAAATAAGTTTTCTTCCTGTGCATCAGAAACACGGCTAAGCTGCAAAGTGAGATGAATCGTGGAGTAATTTTGAGCTCTGTTCCCATTTCATCACACCTCTGCTCCCAGAATCCTTCCTCTTTGCCTGCCCCCTCCTTCAGATCAGCTGTCTGCTTTGGGGATTGATGCTGACTGTAGCTTGTCAAATAAATTGCAAGAAGTCTGCCTGGTAGCAGCCTCCCAAATGCCGTGATTTTCAAGTCTCCAGACCCAGTTGGCATGAAGCTGATGATAGTCTATCACAAAACAAAACAAAACAAAACAAAGCAACCCACCAAAAACCCCAAACCACACCAACACATCTACTTTCCAGTCTATTATTAGAGTTAATGGAGCTGGTGAGAGGTGGATGTGATGAGAGTCAAGTTGGCTTTTGAATTGAGAAGTTTGCTTGGTGCTTCCAGAGAAGTGAGGAGGTTAAGTTTTGTTGTAAGACAGTTTGGCAGGGCCAAAGCAGTGACAGCTGGACACATCATGGCAGGGATCAGCTGTATCCATACAAGGAAAGCAAAATGCCAGTTGCACCCATTCAAAGCTCCCTATGCAGGGGCAAACGGAAGAGCCACGGTTTGTAATATTGCAATTTGCAACCTACTGTGGCAAAGATTCCAAAGCCAGTGCATTTCTGTGCCCTTTCTCAAACTTTTTTAGACTTCAATAAAGCATTCTAGAAAATGAGAGTGAGTGAGTTATGGCTGATACTGTAAAACTGCTCTCTGAGATGGATTTGACACTGTCTGGGCTCCAGTCCATTTCCCAATGGCACATCTGTTCTTCCTTGATGACAAGTGTGCCATTCCTTTTTTCTAGAGCACTAACTTTTTTATTATCACTTTTTTTTTTTTTTTTT